>JAGIQG010000001.1:36516825-36922748 GCA_024679065.1 Sphyrna mokarran
GCAAATTTGAAATGTCACTTTTGGCTCCCTCATCCAGGTCTTTTACATATATTGTGAATAGCTGAAGCCCAACCACTGATCCCTGTGGTACCCCACTAGTCACTGCCATTCAGAAAAACACCCATCTATTTACAATTTGTTTCCTGTCAACCAGTTCCCAACCTATGCCAACACATTATTCCCTACCTCAGGTGCTTTAAATTTTGTCCACGTGGGACCTTAAGAAAAAGTCCAAATTCACTACATCCATTGCTTCTCCCTTATCTATTCTATTAGTTACATGTCAAAACTGACATGTAACTACTGGGACTGGGAACATCTGGAATGTGGAGCTTATTCAAGGAGCAGCTGCTGCGAGTCCTTGATAAGTATGTCCCTGTCAGGCGAGGAGTAAATGGTCGAGTAAGAGAACCTTGGTGTACAAAAAAAGTTGATTTGCTGGTTAAAAGGAAAAAGGAGGCTTATGTCAGGATGAGGCTTGAAGGCTCGGTTAGTGCAATGGATAGCTATAGATTAGCCAGGAGGGAGCTAAAGAGTGAATTGAGGAGAGCTAAGAGAGGACACGAGAAGACTTTGGCTGATAGCTTTAGGATTCTCCTTAATCCTTTCTTTAGATATGTTAAGAATAGAAGATTGGTTAGGACAAGATTAGGGCCAGTCATAGACAGCAGTGGGAAGTTGTGCGTGGAGCCTGAAGAGATTGGAGAGGCACTGAACAAATATTTCTCTTCGGTATTCACGCAGGGAGATGTAAATGTAGTTGTGGAGAACACTGGGATACAGGGTTGCAAACTGGAAAGTATTGAAGTAGATAAGGAGGATGTGCTAGATATTCTTGAGGGTTTGAAGTTAGATAAGTCCCCTGGGCCGGACGGGATTTACCCTAGGATTCTCTGGGAGGCAAGAGAGGCGATTGCAGAGCCTCTGGCTCTGATCTTCAGGTCGTCGTTGGTTACGGGTGTGGTTCCGGAGGACTGGAGGATAGCGAATGTGGTCCCATTGTTCAAGAAGGGGAAGAGAGACCTTCCAGGGAATTATAGGCCAGTGAGTCTTACTTCTGTTGTGGGCAAAGTATTGGAGAGAATTATTAGGGATAGGATTTATAGTTATTTAGAGAGAAATGAATTGATTGGGGATAGTCAGCATGGTTTTGTGAAGGGTAGGTCGTGCCTTACTAACCTCATTGAGGTTTTTGAAAAAGTGACTAAAGAGGTGGATGGGGGTAAGGCGGTTGATGTGGTATATATGGACTTTAGTAAGGCGTTTGATAAGGTGGCCCATGGAAGACTTCTGCAGAAAATGCAGATGTATGGGATAGAGGGTGATTTAGCTAATTGGGTTAGGAATTGGCTAGCAGATAGAAGACAGAGGGTGGTGGTTGATGGGAGATATTCATCGTGGAGTTCGGTGACAAGTGGTGTACCTCAGGGGTCTGTTTTGGGGCCCCTGCTGTTTGTAATTTTTATAAATGATCTGGATGAGGGTATTGAAGGATGGATTAGTAAATTTGCAGATGACACTAAAGTCGGTGGAGTGGTAGATAGTGAAGAGGGGTGTTATAGTTTGCAGAGGGACTTGGACAAGTTGCAGAGCTGGGCCGAGAGGTGGCAAATGGAGTTTAATGTGGAAAAGTGTGAGGTAATGCACTATGGCAGGAATAATAAATGTGTAGAGTATAGGGCTAATGGTAGGATTCTTAATAGTGTTGATGAACAGAGGGATCTTGGTGTATATGTGCATAGATCCCTGAAAGTAGGCAGTCAAGTCGATAAGGTTGTTAAGAAGGCATACGGAGTCTTAGCTTTTATTGGTAGGGGGATTGAATTTCGGAGCCGCAACGTCATGTTGCAACTGTACAAAACTCTAGTGCGGCCGCACTTGGAGTATTGTGTGCAGTTCTGGTCCCCGCATTATAAGAAAGATGTGGAGGCATTGGAGAGGGTACAGAGGAGGTTTACCAGGATGTTGCCTGGTATGGAGGGCAGGTCTTATGAAGAGAGGCTGAGGGATTTGAGGTTGTTTTCGTTAGAAAGGAGGCGGCTAAGAGGGGACCTAATCGAAACATATAAGATGATTAGAGGTTTAGATAGGGTGGACAGTGATAGCCTTTTTCCTAGGATGGAGAAAGCTAGCACGAGGGGACACAGCTTTAAATTAAGGGGTGATAGTTATAGGACGGATATCAGAGGTAGGTTCTTTACCCAAAGGGTGGTTCGGGAGTGGAATGCCCTGCCTGCAGCAGTTGTAGATGCGCCAAGTTTGGTGGCGTTTAAGAGGTTAGTTGATAAGTATATGGAAGAGAAGGGAATGGTTTAGTTTGGAGGGGCATTGCTTTTTATATTGGTCGGCGCAACATCGAAGGCTGAAGGGCCTGTTCTGTGCTGTAGTGTTCTATGTTCTAAAACTCCACTAAAGCATGATTTGCTTTTTTAAACCCATGCTGGCTTTGTCCAGTTCCATTAACACTTTCCAAATGTTGTTATCACTTATAACAGATTCTAGGATCTTCCCAATACTAATACCAGGCTAACTGGTCTGTAATGCTCCCTTTATTCTTTCTCTCTCCATGTTTGAATAGTGGGGTTACATTTGCCACCCTCTGTGGAAACTGCTCCAGAGTCTACAGAACTTTGGAAGATAACTACCGATACATCTAATATTTCCAGCGCCACTTCTTGGGATGTCATTATTCAGCCCTGCTGATTTGTCAGCCTTTAAGCCCATTAATTTTCCCAGCTCCATTTTCTTATAATATTGATTTTCTTCAATTCCACTTTCACTGGATCTTTGGTTCCCTAACACTTATTTGTGCCCTCTTTTGTAAAGGCAGAACTAAAATGTGTTCAATTCTTCTGACATTTTTTTGCTCCCCATTACAATTTTCTTGCTTCTGACTGTAAGGAGCCTACATTTGTCATTTCTAATCTTTTTCTCTTCACATATTTGCAGATGCTTTCAGTCACTTTCTATGTTTTCTGCAATTTAATCTAATTTTATATTCCCCCTCTTGGGCAAATATTTTGTCCTCTCCTCTTGAATTTTAAAATGTTCCCAATCCTCAGGCCTTCTGCTTTTTCTGGCAATTTTATGCAGAGTCTTACACAGCAGAAAATGCTGCCTCCTCTTTGGATTTAATATTACCTCCAATTTCTTTTGAAGAAACGCTTGAGCCACCTTTCTTCATTATTTTTGCACCAGATGTGATACATATGCTGGAGTTTGAAGTGCAGGTCAGGTGACCCCTAAGCAATTAGCTCCTCATAATATGGGTCACTGGTGGGCTGTTTTAGACCTAACTGTGAATCAGTGCACATCTAAATAAAGTGTTCAAGTTATCAAGCATACTTCATGATTCTTTAGGAACTCTTGGTCCATAACAGTGCATGCAATACCAGACAGGGATGAAGAATTGTTGTAATTCATGCATACTTTCTTTAAATATGAACTATTGCCTGTCCGCCATCAATCCACGGGTGGCACAGTGGTTAGCACTGCTGCCTCACAGCATCAGGGACCCGAGTTTAATTCCCAGCTTGGGTCACTGCGTGTGGAGTTTGCACATTCCTTCTGTCTGCATGGGTTTTCTTCGGATGCTCTGGTTTCTTTCCACAGTCTTAAAAACGTGCTGGTTACATGTATTGACTCAAACAGGTAATTGTGGCGACTGGGGAAAATTCACAGTAACTTCATAATCACAAGTAAGACTTACTGTGTGGGTTAGATTGATTGGCCGTGCTAAATTGACCCCAATTTCGGGGGGGATTAGCAGGGGAAATATGTGGAGTTGCAGGGATAGGATGGGATTATTGTTAGAATTTCTTGATTATTAAGCAGATCAAGGGTTATGGGGGAAAGAAAACCATCAGCCGTATTGAATGACGAAGCAGACTCGATTAGCCAAGTGGCCTAATTCTGCTCCTATGTCTTATCGTCTTATAATTTTTTTTAAATATTTAAAGAAATTTTGCATGAATTACAACAATTATTCAGTTTTGGGTCCTGTACCTAGGGATGCATGTGCTGGCCTTGGAAAGGGCCCAGAGGAGGTTCATAAGAATGATCCCTCGAATGAAGAGTTGGAGTTTGGCATAATAGGAACTGTTGAGAGCTCTGGGTCTATACTTGTTGGAGTTTAGAAGGATGGGGGGGGGGGGGGGGGAGAGAGAGAGAGAGAGAGAGAGAGAGAAGAGAGAGAGAGAGGAGGAGGAGGAGGAGGAGACGGTGGTGGTGGGGAGATCTTATTGAAACTTACAGAATACTGAGAGGACTGGATAGAGTGGACATGGACAGGATGCTTCCATTAGTAAGAGAAACTAAAAGCAGAGGGCACAACCTCAGATTAAAGAATGATCCTTTACAATACAGATGAGGAGGAATTTCTTCAGCCAGAAAGTGCTGCATCTGTTTCTTTGAATTCTTTGCCACAGAAGGCTGTGAAGGCCAGGTGATTGAGTGTCTTCAATACAGAGACAGATATGTTCTTCATTAATAAGGAAATCAGGGATTATGGGGAAAAGGCAGGAGAATAGGGATGAGAAAAATATCAGCCATGATTGAATAGTGGAGCCGAGTTGCTTAGTTCTATACTGTAAGGGTTCTATGATTCTATCCCCTATAATAAGATTCCTCAGTCTACCCTTGCCAATTCTTGTCTCATACCCTCATAGTTCCCTTTATTTAGATTCGATTTATTTACTTCACACTCCATCTTAATGAAGAATTCTATCATATTACGGTCACTCTTCCCAAAGGTAGCTCACACGACAAGAGAGATAACTAATCCTTTCTCATTGTACAGTATCCAGTGTAAAATACCCTGCTCTCTGGTTGGTTCCTCAACTATTAGTCAAAAAATCCATCAGGTACACACTCCAGGAACTACTCCTCCAGGAACTACTCCTCCACTATAGTGAGTTTTAAGAGGCGTCTGAATGAATACATGAATAGGATGAGAATAGTGGGAGGATAGGGGGTTTTAGTTCAGTCAGGCAACATGATCGGTGCAGACTTGGAGGGCCAAAGTGCCTGCTCCTGTGCTATAATTTTCTTTCCATACCATTGCTAGTTTACTTTGCCCAATCTATGTGCAAATTAAAGTCAGCCAATTCCAGTTGTACCCTTACTACACACATCTTTGATTTCTTGTTTAATACCTTCCCTTATACTATCCACTACTGTTTTTTTGGGCTGATGGATAAAAACCAACAATATTTTTTTTTGCCTCTTAGCATTTATCACTACCCAGATGGATTCCACATGATGATTTTCCTAACAAATATTTTTCCTTGCGATTGCACCAATTTCCTCCTTTACTAACAATGCTACACTACCTCATTTCTTTTTTTGTATCCTTCCCAAATAATGATTACCCCTAGATGTTCAGTTCCCATCCTTGCCAAACCTGCAGCCATATCTCTAATTGCTACTATATCTACTTTATATCATTTGCACTGTTAAATGATCCACCTTTTTGCAATGCTTCAAAAAGCCTTTAGACATGAATTATAACCTTGTTGGTCACTTTAGCTTAATTTTACATTCTGGCCCCATTTGTTTTTTTCTGCCTTCCACTGTTGCTTCTATCCTTGTTTCTCCCCCCTGCCCCGAATCTTCCTGTTAAAAGATTCCCACTCCCCATGATTCTAATTTAAATATCCTCAATAGTACAAGCTAATACTGAGATTACTATTTTTGAGGTCCTACCTTCTAATTTACATTTTAACTCTCTATATTCTGGATATTGAAGGACCTCTTTTTTTTGGCTTATGTTGTTGGTACCAATACGTAGCATAACCACTGACTGTTCACCCTTCTCCTACAGGACTGAAGGAGGTTACAGAAAGAGAAGGACGAGGCCATTGTATAATTTTAAAATTTTAAATTGTGACCTTAGCTGGGAGTTAAGATGATGGTTAAATGCGACTTGATGCGAGTTACAACATTCGTAGCAAGGTTTACGACAACCTTAAGTTTAGAACATAGAACATAGAACAATACAGCACAGAACAGGCCCTTCGGCCTTCGAAGGGCCGAAGTATAGAGTATAGAGTATTTAGAGTATAGAGTGTGGGGGAAACCCAGGAATAATTAAATCTAAAGGTAACAAAGGAATGGATCAGTGTTTCTGAAGCAGATCTTAAGTCAGGCGATGTTAGAATAAATGGGTCGCCTTCGTCTCTTGCCCCTTTATGTCCTGGGATGCATGGGTTGGAGGAATTAGTAGGATAAATATATGGGATTACAGGAACAAGGCCTAGGTTGTGCAGACTTGATGGGCCAAATGGCCTCCTCCCGCACTGTAGGGATTCTCTGATTCTCTCTCTGATCACTTCCCACATTCTCGAGATTCTAACTATGACAGGGCTTGAAGTATTCAAATCTAAATTGTTAATTGAAGGAATGGATCAAGGGGTCCTTCCAACCAGCATGCATACAGTGAACTGCCAGAAGTTAAAATGATTTCAGTAGATGCTGTACTGTTGGCAATGATGCACATCAGAACATTACGGAGGCACTGATTGATGATCCCAATCTTTTAATCCCAGTCTTGAATGATATTCTTACTTTAATTTCCCAAAGGTTTCTCACTGACCAATTAATCACCCTTACTAATTGAAGGAATTCTATGCCTCAAGAAGCTCCACAAATTACAAGACAAATACAGATTTTGAACTAGTGATACCTTATCCCAAGAAAGGTTTTAAGGAATGAATTGCGTTCCTAGACATTCCATGAAGTATTAAACAAATCAGAAATTTCAGTTTGTCAAAAATCAGAAGGAAGCACCTGACCCATGGTATCTAATATATTGCAAAGTTAAGCTCAAAATATTTCTTGCTTTCAGAAACAAATTACTGATTCAGTACTGGTTGAATTTATTTTAAAAAATATATAGTTAGGAATTAGTTCCTCACAATTCAAGACATCCTAGTCATACAAGACAAAACTCCCATGATTTCAGTTTCCTAATCTGTTCAAATGTACAAAAAAGTATGAGTTTTAATATAAAAATCCTTTTGCTTACAGTACAAAAAAGTTATGAAAGAAGGTAGTTAAAAAGGTAATTTGTCCAGAGCTAAAAATGCAAGACATATAATTAATGTTCTACCAAACACAAAAAACCAAATAATAATATAAAAGCAAAATAGGTTCAATATTTTTAGTCTAGATAAAACATTAAGTTTCTGTACTTACATTCAGTTGGTCACGGGTAGCAGCATTTGGCTTCAGATCATGATCAGAGGGTCCACTTCTCAAACTTCGCGCAAGTTTATGATGCTTGCTTTCTACTAAATTCTCCTATGGTTAAAGCAAATATGTCACTCATATTCCTGATTTAGACAGGTCAAATGCAACAAATTGGGTTTGTTTAAATGAAAGTATTTGAAGCCTTTAAAATATCATGTGAACTCTGTGTTCATCAAATTGATGCAGGGGGAATAGAACATAGAACAATACAGCACAGAACAGGCCCTTCGGCCTTCGATGTTGTGCCGACCAAAATAAAAAGCAATGCCCCTCCTAACTAAACCATTCCCTTCTCATCCATATACTTATCAACTAACCTCTTAAACGCCACCAACTTGGCGCATCTACAACAGCTGCAGGCAGGGCATTCCACTCCCTAATCACTCTTTGAGTAAAGAACCTACCTCTGATATCCGTCCTATAACTCATACCCCTAATTTAAAGTTGTGTCCCCTCGTGCTAGCTTTCTCCATCCTAGGAAAAAGGCTATCACTGTCCACCCTATCCAAACCTCTAATCATCTTATATGCTTCAATAAGATCCCCCCTTAGCCGCCTCCTTTCTAACGAAAACAACCTCAAATCCTTCAACCTCTCTTCATAGGACCTGCCCTCCATACCAGGCAACATCCTAGTAAACCTCCTCTGTACCCTCTCCAATGCCTCCACATCTTTCTTATAATGTGGCGACCAGAACTGCACACAATACTCCAAGTGCGGCCGCACTAGAGTTTTGTACAGCTGCAACAAGATGCTGCGGCTCCTAAATTCAATCCCCCTACCAATAAAAGCTAAGACTCCATAAGCCTTCTTAACAACTTTATCCACTTGACTGCCTACTTTCAGGGATCTATTGACACATACACCAAGATCCTTCTGTTCCTCAACACTATTAAGAGCCCTACCATTAGCCCTATACTCACACATTTATTGTTCCTGCCAAAGTGCATTACCTCACACTTTTCCACATTAAACTCCATTTGCCACCTCTCGGCCCAGCTCTGCAACTTGTCCAAGTCACTCTGTAAACTATAACACCCCTCTTCACTATCTACCACTCCACCGACTTTAGTGTCATCTGCAAATTTACTGATCCATCCCTCAATACCCTCATCCAGATCATTTATAAAAATTACAAACAGCAGGGGCCCCAAAACAGACCCCTGAGGCACACCACTTGTCACCGAACTCCACGATGAATATCTCCCATCAACCACCACCCTCTGTCTTCTATCTGCCAGCCAATTCCTAATCCAATTAGCTAAATCACCCTCTATTCCACACATCTGCATTTTCTGTAGAAGTCTTCCATGGGCCACCTTATCAAAAGCCTTACTAAAGTCCATATATACTACATCAACCGCCTTACCCCCATCCACCTCTCTGGTCACTTTCTCAAAAAACTCAATGAGGTTAGTAAGGCATGACCTACCCTTCACGAAACCATGCTGACTATCCCCAATCAATTCATTTCTCTCTAAATAACTATAAATCCTATCCCTAATAATTCTCTCCAATACCTTGCCCACCACAAGGGTTGAATGAGTGTTGAATGAACACTAATTCAAGCTCTGTCAACTAGAAGTACTCCCAGAGCAAAGAGAAGCAATTGCAGGTTAAATACTATTATAATCCTGGATGAGATCTGTAATTTTTAAAATCTAAAATCCCAGTTATTTACTGAAAGATTGAAGTCACAAGAGCCCACAGTTTATACCAAAACCCTGATAAAGAATCAAACAAAGCAAACACTAAAAAATATCTTAGATAATCTCTGGTACTTTAAAATCCAGAATCAACACAAGTTTAACATGAATTGACAGCAAACAGTAGTCAATCAAATTATAAATTACTCAATGAATTGCAGATATAACTAAGGAGCTTATGAATTAGCTCAGCAGTCTACTCAGTACAGAGGTCATCAAACTCAGTCACAATTCCTTCAAATCTCTGTACCTGTAAAAAGAATATCAACTCCTTTCCTTCTAGGATGTTGCCTGATCCCGGGCCGACAGCAGTGCACAGCCAACTTTAATTCCATAGGTACAATATCCACCAAAAATGAGACATGTTTACACAACTTCCTCAACCTGGTCTAAGTGGTGTAGATTCACCAATGTTATCTTCAAGTTACAGAAACAGCAAACATGTAGTTGCTTATTCTGAGCTTCTGGATTTACCCTCATCTCCTTTCGCTGGTCTCTTCTAAACTGAGAACTAAAGGGTCTCTGTCCTTTTATACGATTTTAACCAGGTTTGATCTCCCCAGAAGTATTGGGTTGCTATGAAATTAGAAGGGTCAGTTTTCTTTTTATGATTTCCATTTTCAATGGAGCAGTGACAAGAGGCAACAGCTTCCAATGTACAAGCTATGAGTACAGATTCCACCACAACGCATACTAAAGTTCACTCCAATACACTCAAAACAAAATGGAATAGCCCCAGCTACAGACAAGCATCCATTTTGGATTAAGTATTAAATTTCACTCAAGACATTACAGATCAACACCAATTAGCTAACGGTTGTGAAAGCAGCTCAAGCTAATTAATTTCACTTCTTTCAAAGACAACTTGGTCATGTGTTGCATTACAATTTTAGTGGGAATACACAAAGGCACTTCGTAGGAGCGATGATTAAACAAAATCTGATATTGATTTATTGTCATAGGGAGTCATGGAGGTTTACAGCTTGGAAATAGGTCCTTTGGCTGAACCTGTCCCTGCTGCCCATTTTTTAAACCTCTAAGCTAATCCCAATTGCTCGCATTTGGCCCATATCCCTCTATATCCATCATACCCATGTAACTGTCTAAATGCTTTTTAAAAGACAGAATTGAAGCCCCCTCTATTATCTCTGGCTGTTGTTCCAGACACTCACCCTATGTGTGAAGAAATTGCCCCTCTGGACATTTTTGTATTTCTTCCCTCTCACCTTGAACCTATGCCCTCTAGTTTTAGATCCCCCATCTTTGGGAAAAGATATTGACTATCTAATGATCTGTGCTCCTCGTTATTTTGTAGGCCTCTATAAGATCACACCTCCTATACTCCAGACAAAAAAGTCCCAGTCTATCCAGCCTCTCTTTATAACTCAATCTATCAAGTCTGGTAAATATTTTCTGCACTCTTTCTAGTTTAATAATATCCTTTCTATAATAGGGTGACCAGAATTGCACACAGTAATCCATGTGGATTACGTGCTTGGATTACCAATATCTTGTACAACTTCAACAGGACATTCCAACTCCTGTATTCAATGTTCTGATCGATGAAACCAAGCATATCACATGTATTAACATACAGTATAAAGTATTTTTTCTTGTATACTACACAAAGCATACCATTCATAGAGAAGGAAAGGAAAGATTGCAAAACGTAGCGTTACTGTTATTGAGAGGATTTAGAGAAAGATCAACTTAATGCAAGGGAGGTACATTCAAAAGTCTGATGCTAACAGAGAAGAAGGTGCTCTTGAATTGGTTGGTATGTGACCTCTGACTTTTGTAGAACATAGAACATTACAGCATAGTACAGGCCCTTCGGCCCTCGATATTGCACCGACCAACGTAACCAATTTTATGACCCTCTATCCTAAACTATTCCAATGCTATCCATATACCTATCCACTGCCCATTTGAACGCCCTTAAACTTGACGAGTCCACAACTGCTGCAGGCAGGGCATTCCACGCCTTTACTATCCTTTGAGTAAAGAACCCACCTCTAGCATCTGTTCTATAACTACCACCCCTTAATTTAAAGCTATGTCCCCTCGTGCTATCCATCTCCATCCGAGGAAAAAGGCTCTCACTATCCACCCTATCTAACCCTCTGATCACCTTGTATGTCAATAGCCATTAAGGAGATTTTAGATGAGGTAACCAAAAGTCTATTCAAAGAAAACCTAGTCTCAGTTTCAGGGTGAATTAGAAAAGAGGAATAAAAAGGATTAAGTCAAAGTTTATTTATTAGTCGTAAGTAGGCTTACATCAACATTGCAACAAAGCCATTGTGAAAATCCCTTAGTCGCCACACTCCAGCATATATTCAGGAATACTGAGGGAGAATATGGAATGGCAATCCATCTAACCAGCACATTTTCCATATTATGGGAGGAAACTGGAGCAAACCCATGCAGACACTGGAAGAATGTGTAAACTCCACACGGTGACCCAAGCAAGGAATCGAACCCTGTGAGGCAGCAGCACCAACGACCACATAATGATTAGAGACAGCATCCCAAAGCTTAGGGTCTAAACAACAAAAGGAATGGCTGCCAATATATGAATGGGTAAAGTAGGAATGCTTAACTGACAGAATTTAGAAAGCTGAGTGGACTGAAGAGGAATTCTAAAGATTGGAAGGGATTTGAAAAGAGAGATGAGATTTTAAAAAGGAAAAAAAGAGATACTGACATATTGAGAATCAAAGTAAGTCGGTGAACAGAAGGGGGGTGACAAGTGTTCAGGATGTGGCATAAGGAAGGGTACAAGCGGTAGAATGAGGTGCTCACATTAATGGCAGACAGGAAGCTGGCCAGTAGGGAGCTAGAATAAAAGGAGTTCAGAGGTAGCAAAAGATATGAATGAGATTTTCAAATGGCAAATGAACCAAAACATGGGCAAAAATGTTAGCAATGCAACGAGATGGTCTGGATGACGGAGATGATTTCAAGTCAATTATTCAGCTCACTTTCAAATAGATTGCCATGAGCATATATCTAGTTCAGCCTAAGATAGCTTTGAGGGAGAGGGGTGGTTTAAGGTGGGCACCAAAGGTAGTGATTTCAATCTTCCAATTCTTCGATGGGAGTAAACTTCTGTTTGTACAATACTACATGTTGGACGTGAATCATGCCAAATGAGTAGAGATGTTGCAAGAGATGGTGGTAAGGTGCACACATAGAACATTATATGTTTCTGAATGCAGACAAAACATTCTAAAACTTAATGTCTGTCACAGATTGGCACAAGTCACTTGCAATTGTGCAAATAACTGACAGAAATATAGTTTAACATTTATTGTTAAATGCAGTACATGACAGAAAGCTTGTCAAATATTTTCATTCATCAGACATCCCTATTTTTTACTTTCACAGAATTCACATCCAGATTAAAAGCTTTAACATTTTCCTAATAAAGACAAATTACAAAACAAAAAATAATGTATTTATTAGTTACACGAACCATTGACATCTGAGGGTCTGGAACTTTGACAATCTCTGAGCTTGTTAGACTTGGAGATGACTCATCACCATCCTGGTCAAAAATGCATTTGAGAAGATAAAAGGCAATTGGTCTAAATAATATCAATTGAAATGATCAGAAATTTAATTTCTTCAAACCTCATTTGAGCATCAGCAATAACATCCATATAGAATACAACAACACTGACTCGAGACAAAGTACAATTGCTTTCTTAGGTAAGAAGTAATAAATTGAAATCAATACATCAGTTGAAAGAAGAATTCACACACTTTAGGTACCAGAGCTTCACAGGTTCTAGCATTTCACATCAGTTACTTCACAAACTCAGATTTTTTTTTAAGCAGGAACTATTTTTCACAGTTCAAGTTTGTGAAAACAATGACTAGATGTATTTGCAAAGAACATACTCTCTGGATTTTTAGAAACATTTCACAAAGTTCACTTAAACAGAGACACAATTCTTCCGATGAGAACCAAAAATAGAATGCACCATGATCCAAATTACTAATACATTTTTGTACCTGTATTTAGAATTAAAAAATCCAGAATGTAAATTTACCATAAACTTTGATAATTTTAAAACAATTATCTCATAATCTTACTTAAAAATCAGTGATCTCTAATTTTACAAATAGCACTTCATAATTTGTAGGCAAATGTAACAAAAAAATTAACAAACCTTTTCGTAATAAACAATACCGTATTCTTTGTCTTCAGATTTAACACGTGGAAATTCAACCATGAGATACATAAAATTAGAGCTTCTTTTCTCACTCTGCAAATAAGAAAGAGATTTGTGAAATAACAGAAGTTATGCTTATAACTGAAATGGGAGTAATGAAGTTTTTATTTCAAGCTGACCAAAAATAAATTTGGGCACTCAGATACAAAGGCAGGTAAGAATTAATGCATGGCTCCTTTAGATCCAACTTACCTCATTTATCATCTCTATCTCTCGAAAAGTAAGCCTATCCAACCAATCAACCTTCACCATGTGACCTTGACGATGCGCCTTGGTGAGCTTGAAGTAAACAAAAGCATATTAAAATCAACTGTGTAACAATCTTATCATGTTTATTTTAACTAACGATTTCAGACAATCTAAAACAGCTCAACATAGGAATCTAGGAATGAGCAAATTGGCCAAATGACTGCAGAATTCATAGTAACCATGGGAGGGGGATCTTAGGGAAAAAAAGTAAATTTTGAAATTGAGTCCATAAAGGTCGAGAGGTGATGGGTGAATGGGACTTACTGAGAGTTAGGACATGGGGAGCAGAGCTGTAGATGACCTCAAGTTGATGCTAAGTAGAATTCGGAAGTCAGAACAAAGAACATAACAGCACAGGAACAGGCCCTTCTGCCCTTCAAGCCTACACTAAGCAAGCCATCCGTCTTAACTAAAACCCCCTACCGTTCCAGGACCCATATCCCTCTTTTCCCGTCTTATTCATGTATTTGTCAAGTCCCCCCTTAAAAATCACTACCACATCTGCTTCCACTACCTCCCCCAGCAGCGAGTTCCAGGTATCTACCACTCTATTTTTAAAAAAAACTGCCTCATACATCTCCTTTAAACCTTGACCCTCACACTTTAAACCTATGCTTCCTAGTAAGTGACTCTTCCACCCTGGGAAAAAACTTTGACTATCTACTCTGTCCATGCCTCTCAATCTCGTAGACTTCTATCAGGCTGCCCCTCAACCTCTGCCCTTCCAGTGAGAATATACCAAGTATCTCCAATCTTTCCTTATAGTTAATGCTCACCATAGCAGGCAACATCCTGGTAAATCTGTTCTGTACTCTCTGAAACCTCTAACAAGTGCATTGGAATGGTCAAGTCTATAACGACATGGATGAGGATCTCAGTAACAAATAATTGGGAAACCCTCAGATATTACTCAGGAGGACTTGCACCAAAATTGAGAGAGCAACAGCCTAGTAGTCATCCTCATGAAATCATACTCTACAGGCAATGGCACATCCCTGGAAATGCACATTGGGAGGAGAGACCAACCAGAGGTGGCAACACAATGGTATACAATTGGAAGAGAGCTCAACATGGAATTTTATGGAGTTCAAAGTCAATACCAGGTCAAGCAAACGTCCTGCTGATTATCACTTACACCAGTACCAGAATCAGTACTCCTCCATGTTGACCACTTGGGAGAAATATTGAGGATGGTCAGAATTTACACTGGATTGGGGATTTAAATGTTCATCACCAAAAATAGCATTATAGCACCATTACTAACCAAACTGATCAATTTCTAAAGAACAAGGTGGCTAAACTGGAACTGTGACAGATAATAAAGAAAGCAAGAAGGAAGATCTTCCCCTCACCTAGCAACTTATCACAAATGTATCTGCCCATGAGTGTATTAGTAGAATTTACCACTACATAGTACTTGTGTAGCACTACTGCCACGCTAAATGAGATAGACTTCAAGTGATGTAGCAGTTTAAAACTAGGCATCCATGAGATGCCATGGGCCAGCAGCAGCAAAACTGCACTCAGCCACAATCTGTAAGATCATGTGCTAGCATATTCCCCACTCTACCATCACTATCAAACCATGGGATGAATCCTGACTCAATAAAAAGTACACAGGGGAATACCAGGAGCAGCACCAGACACAACTAAAAATAAGATGTCGACCCTGGTGGGGATATGACACATGGGACAATTTCTATGCCAAACAGTAGAAGAGACATGCAATAGGCAGAATTAAGTGATTACACAATCAAAATGCCAGGTCTAACCTCTGCAACACTACTACATCCGCCATGAATGGTGGTGAGCAATTGAACAAATTGACAAACAAACAATTAACCAACAACTTGGAGAGAGCCCAGCACATCTGAAAAGATAAGGCTGAGGCATTTGCAACCATTTTCAGCTAGAAATGCCAAGCAGATGATCCATTTTAACCATCTCCTGAGGTCCCCAGGATCACAGATACAAATTTTTAGCAAATTCAATTCACTTCATATATGATATATCAAGAAACAGCTGATGGCACTGTCATGTAATGATGATAATTGCCTGGCACTTCTGTGGTGTGATCGTTATCATCAGTCCATGTCCCAAGACAGAGTCTAACCACTTCCCCTTGACACTCAATGGTATTAATGTTGCTAAATTCTCCCTCTATCAACCAATTACCACTGACCACAAACTGAACTAGACTGTAAGGTCAGGTCAGAAGCTAGGACTTCTGTGGTGAGTAACTCATCGCCTGACTCGCAAAAGCCTGCCCTCTATCTGCAAAATTCAAGTCATACCTAGTGGAATACTCCCCATGTGCTTGGACGGCAGTAGTTCCGACCCACTTGATTGGCATCCCATTCACCACTTTTGATATTCATATCAACAAAACCAAGGAGACTGTCATCGACTTCAGGAAGTCGAAAGGAGAACATGCCCATCTACATCAACGTGGACGAAGTAGAAAAGGTCGAGAGCTTCAAGTTTTTAGATGTTCAGATCACCAACAATCTGTCCTGGTCCCTCCATGCCAACAATATAGTTAATAAAGCTTACCAACTACTATACATTCTTAAAAAAACTAAGGAAATTTGGCAATGTCGGCAACAACTCTCACCAATTTTCACAGATACAACCAGAAAGAATGCTTTCTATGGTGCACCACAGCTTGGTATAGCTCCTGCTCTATCCAAAACTGCAAGATATTACAAAAGGTCTTGAATATAGCCCAATACATCACACAAACCAGCCTCCCATCCACTGACTATTTACATTTCTCATGGCCTTGACAAAGCAGTCAGCGTAATTAAGGACTCCACGCAACCCAGACATTTTCTCTTCCACCTTCTTCCATCAGGAAAAAGATACAAAAGTCTGAGGTCACGTACCAACTGACTCAAGAACAGCTTCTTCCCCACCACATGAAGTTGACCTTTCTCTGTACCCTAGCTATGACTGTAACACTACATTCTACATTCTTGTTTCCTTTTCAATGAACAGTATAGCTGTCTGTATAGCATGTGAGAAACAATACTTTTCACTGTGTGCTAATATATGTGACAATAATAAATCAAATCACTCTGCCGTTCTTTCACTTCACAGAAGGCTGTGGAGGCCAGGTCTTTAACACAAAGATAGATATGTTCTTGATTAGTAAGGGGATCAGAGGTTATGGGGAAGAGGCAAGAGGATGGGGATAAAAAAAAAAAATCAACCATGCTTCAATGGTGGAGCAGCCTTGATGGGCCGAGTGGCCTGATTCTGCTCCTATGTCTTATAAAAATCCTGAAATTTCCACATAACAGCACTATACCACAGATTGCGGTGGCTCAAGGCCATGGCTTACTACCCTCAAAAGATGGTGATTAGGAATGTGAGATAAATACTGGTTTGGTCAGCGACACCCACATAGAATCACAGAATCCACAGTGCAGAAGGAAGCCATTCAGCATAGAATCTGACAGAACATCTTACCTAGAACCACCTTCACCCTATTCCCATAACCCTACATATTTACCTCGCTAATCCCTCGAACCTACACAACCTGGCCCAATCCATGGCCCAGCAATGGCCAATCCATCTAACCTGCATATCTTTGGACACAGCCCATGAAGGAATTTTAAAAAATGAACAGGGGCAGGGACATCATCAAATTAGGTTATGGAAATGAAAGCACATAATTTTACTGATGGTGTGAACATTTGTACAAATTTTTAACTGACTGTTAGTGGTTGTCAAGATGTATAACTAACAATTCAATTGATGAATCATTACCTTTATCAGAAGGCATGACGAGAATACAATAGGTTTTGTATTGAAATCTGTACACTACATCGTACAGCCTGCAGACTTGCATTATTTTTTAAAAAAATCAAGCTGCCACAGGCCCAGATGACAATAGGCTGCTTTCCCCTTTGAAGTGAAGTGCTGACTGCTGATTTTAACCTGAGGCTCACCACACCTCAGGCAACGGGCAAGATTGGAAGGCCTTCTCAGTAACCTCAGCCAAAACAGGAATTGAATCCGCACTGTTGGTGTCCCTCTATCACGAACCTGCTGTCCAGCCAAATGACCCCTAACTTGCAATATTATCCTATGTCTCATATTAAATTCAATTAAATTGTGCATGCTTACACAGTGCAAACAGATTTATTTCTAGTGCTAGGTGAGTGTGGACAGCATAATTAGTTCTTTTCCAATATCAACAACAGCTGTGGCCTCACTTATTTTTAAAAAAAACCCTATGTCCAGCTGTACGTCTTAAGTGTTTCTATTAGGTGCTCCTATCTCCATTAGCAAGAGCACACAATGACAATGTAACAAGTTTTTGTAGGCATTTCTCTTAAAGATATTACAACGGACTGTTCACTAAATTGGACAGTCCAACTCTGCTTACTAAGGACAGGATCCATGTTTTTGAGGAGGAGTGCGTGATACAGGCTGATAGGTTGGAGGAGGTAGATGTTCTGAGGGAAGATGTATTAGCAGTTTTGAAAAACCTGAAGGTGGATAAGTTCCCTGGGCCAGATGGGATACATCCTATAGTATTTTGGGAGGCAACGGATGAGATTGCAGAGTCTCTAGCTTTGATCTCTGGGTCCTCACTGTCCACAGAGATCGTGTCAGAGGACTGGAGAATGGCAAATGTTGTTCCTCTTTTCAAGGAAGGAAATAGGAATGATCCTGCTAATTATAGGCCAGTTAGTCTTACTTCGGTGATCAGTAAGTTAACAGAAAGGGTCCTGACAGATTGAATCTTTCCAAATGGTCATAAATCCTGTTTAATCTGGGATAGTTAGCATGGTTACATGAGAGATGAGTCCTGCCTCACAAATTTGATTGAATTCTTTGAGAAGGTAACTAAGTGTGTGGATGAAGGTACAGCAGTTGATGTTGTATTCATGGATTTTAGTAAGGTGTTTGATAAGGTTTCCCATAGTAGGCTCGTGCAGAAGATAAAAAGAGGTGCGAGATAGAAGGAAATTTTATCAATTGGATAAGTAACTGGCGGTATCATTGAAGACAGAGATAGTGTTGGTAGAAGGGAAATTTTCAGACCGGAGGCCAGTTACCAACAGTGTACCACAGGGATCTGTGCTAGTCCTCTGCTTTTTGTGATTTTTATCAAAGACTTGGAAGAAGGGGCTAAAGGATGGGTTAGTAAATTTGCTGACGACACCAAGATTGATAGAGTAATAGATGAGGCGGACGGCTCTTGCAGGCTTCAAAGAGACATTGATAGGATGTGGAGCTAGGCCGAAAAGAGGCAGATGGAGTTTCAACCCTGATGAGTGTGAGGTGACTCATTTTGGTAGGACAAACTTGAATGTAGACTACAGGGTCAATGGCAGGGTTCTGAGGAATGTGGAGGAACAGAGAGATCTTGGGGTTCATATTTACAGATCTCTGAAGGATGCCATTCAAGTGGGTTGAGCCGTGAAGAAGGCTTATTGTGTTAGTGTTCATTAACAGGGGGTTTGAGTTTTAAGAGCTGTGGGGTTATTCTGCAACTATGCTGGAATTGGTGAGACCACATCTGGAATATTGTGTTCAGTTCTGGTCACCTCACTGTAAGAAGGATGTGGAAACATTGCACTCTCTCCAAAGGAGATTTACCAGGATGCTGCTTGCTTTGAAGGGTAGGTTTTATGAGGAAAGGTTGAGGGAGCTGGGGTTTTTCTCTTTGGAGTGGAGGAAGATGAGGAGCGACTTAATAGAAGCTTATAAGACGATGAGAGAGATTGATAGTCCCTGCATGTCCACTATTTCCTCGGGTGGATGTGGCCGTTACTAGGGGACATAACTATAAAGTTCATGGTGGGAGATAAAGGAGTGATGGCCAAGATAGATTCTTTATTCAAAGTGGTCGGGGTGTGGAATAGACTGCCTGCTGTGATAGTAGAGTCAGACATTTTAGGAGCTTTCAAACGGTTATTGGATAGGCACATGGAGCACTTCAGAATTATACAGCGGGGATAGCTTGATCTTGGGATTGGACATAGCTCGACACAACATTGAAGGCAGAAGGGGCTGAAATGTGCTGTAATGTTCTATGTATGTTTCTGTGTGTTCCACTGCAGTTTTGTTGGACCTCAAGTTAGAGCTGCTATTGGTACGAACAGTGAGATGAATGAGCATCTGTGACCTAGGCCCTGATCCTAGGAAAAAGAAATGTGCATTAGGAGTTGCTATTGTAACCACCAGGATGGTGAAGACTCAAGTATTTTGCAGTTTTCCATTGTTGCTTGTTGAAAATTGTCCTAAATTCAGAGCAACATGACTCAAAAGTAAATGTGCTTTTATCGGGATTGATTTAAAATTTCAAGCTATTATTTTCTGAAAGTTTGGAAGGATGCTGAAAGAGGAGAAAGTGATGCAGTTTGAAATATTCTCCCTTATTACTTGAATTTTAAAATTGCCACCTACAGGAAGAAATTTTATTAATATTGTAGCGAGAAAAATCACCTTCTGCAGACATGACATTGTGGGTGTCCATAACAGATGGGGACCCATTTGGCTATATCAAAAATTGACCTTGAGTTTGCATGTTTTGTATCCTGTTTTGGACAGATAACAATCCTGCCCATTAATGTTTAGTCCAATATTTGACCAAAACTATTGAAGAGCTCAAAACTATCTAGGTTCCATTACGAGAAGATGCTGATCTCTGCTCAACATGGCAATAAAGACACAAAACCGTAGCACCTTTCAAATAAATCCCTTTTTGTTCCTAACTTTCTATTTTCTAAAGATATTTATATCTATGTTAACACATTTATGGATGGCAGGAGATGTGGAGAGAGGGGATAAGAATCCCAATACTAAAATGTCTCTTGCGCCTTTCTGACATGTTGAGCCAGACTAAAGAAAAACACTGCCTTCCTCAAATTTTGAAGATTGCTGACTGCACAGTCTCCAATCACAGCTCTTTAACAAGGGAAAAAGCTTACAGCTGAATTGTACAAATGTTTGTCTTTGGGGATTGCTTATGGGTATCTGTGAAGCACAACATATTGTGTATAAAAGTTAAACCTATACAAATTTCAAGTTTTAATGCTAACAAGCTTGGCTATTCCAGTTTTTGATCAATTCATCAATGAGGCAAGGCATACATTGTTAGACAAAGAAAAGTTATTTCCGAAATCTTAATTCAAAACCTAAACTGAATAAACTATCGAATAGGATTAAATTATCTTGCCTTTTCAGGCTGATTGCCAAGGCCCAGGTTTGCAACATGCCACACTTAATTTACTCTCAAAGTGTGCATCGTCCCCATTGCTACCATGTATGATTCATCCCCATTTCCTGAAAAGTGCTGATATGTCACGCGAGGCTACTTCAAGCGGCTAGTTAAGAATCAACCAGGTATGGCCTGGCTGGATAACAGCAGCAGCTCCAACAACTTCAAAGAAGTTTGACATAATCCAGGGCAAAATAGCCTATATGACTGCATCCATTCACCATCCTAAAACATTAGCACCATTACCAAAGCACAGAGAGTACAGTGCATTGCAACTATTTACTATGGCTCCTTTAGCAGCACCTTCCAAACATAGGAACAGATGAGCAGGAATAGGGCATTTGATCCCTCCATTCCACACACCATTTAATGAATCAAGGCTAATCATCTATTTTTCTGCCATTTTCCTACATTATCCCTCCAAATTCCTTGATGTCATTAATATCTAGAAACCTAGAATATTCTAGAATTTCTAGAATAATATCTAGAAATCTAGGAGCCGCAGCATCATGTTGCAGCTGTACAAAACTCTAGTGCGGCCGCACTTGGAGTATTGTGTGCAGTTCTGGTCGCACATTATAAGAAGATGTGGAGGCATTGGAGAGGGTACAGAGGAGGTTTACAGGATGTTGCCTGGTATGGAGGGCAGGTCTATGAAGAGAGGTGAGGATTTGAGGTTGTTTTCGTTAGAAAGGAGGCGGCTAAGGGGGATCTTATTGAACATATAAGATATTAGAGGTTTGATAGGGTGGACAGTGATAGCCTTTTTCCTAGGATGGAGAAAGCTAGCACGAGGGGACACAGCTTTAAATTAAGGGGTATGAGTTATAGGAGGATATCAGAGGTAGGTTCTTTACTCAAAGAGTGATTAGGGAGTGGAATGCCCTGCCTGCAGCTGTTGTAGATGCGCCAAGTTTGGTGGCGTTTAAGAGGTTAGTTGATAAGTATATGGATGAGAGGGAATGGTTTAGTTAGGAGGGGCATTGCTTTTTATTTTGGTCGGCACAACATCGAAGGCCGAAGGGCCTGTTCTGTGCTGTATTGTTCTATGTTCTATGTAACCTATCAACCTCTGCATTAAATATACTCAATAACTCAACCTTCACAGCACACTGGGGTAGAGAATTCCAAAGATTCACCACGCTCAGACTGAAAAATTCCTCTTCGTTTCAATCCTAAATTGCTGATCTCTTATTCTGTGATTGTATCCCCTAGGTCTAAGCTTCCCTGCCCAGGAGAAACGTCCTTCCTTTATTTACCCAGTTAAATCCTGTGAGAATTCTAAATATTTCACCGAAGTTACCTCTCACTCTTCTAAACTGTCGAGAATACAGGCTCAGATTCCTTAATCTCTCCTCAGAGGGCTATTTCACCATCCTGGGGATTAGTCTGGTGAACTGTTGTTGCATTCCCTTTATGGCAGTATACCCTTCCTTAGGCAAGGAGACCAAAACTGCACATGTATTCCAGGTGTGGTCTCAAGACCAACAAAGCATCATTACTCACGTATTCAAATTCGTTGTAATGAAGGCTAACAAACAATATTTTTCAAAATTGCTTGCTGAATCTAAATGTTAACTTTCAATGATTCATGAACGAGAATATCCAGTTCTCTTCGGATACCAACACAGTCTGATCTCTTCCCATTGAATAAATGCTTTGCATTTTTGTTTTAACATTTTTCCATGTTATAATGGGGAAACATTAGAAACCATTCTTAAGATGTTATATCAAGACACTTCAAAAATTTCAAGACAATCAGGCAGTCAACACAGTTTAACCTAATTATTGTAGTTCTTTGAATAAGTAAAATATGCTGTGGATAGAGAAGAAACCAGTAGATACACCATATTTATATTTCCAGAGGCCATTTGATAAGGTACCATGTACCAGGTTGTTTTGTAAAATAAAACATCATTGTGTAGGGCATGACACATTTGCATGGCTAACTAACAGGACAGTGTTTTTCAGTTAATGATAAAGTAGGTACTTCAGTGTTATTTAAAATTTGACATTTATCTTAGTTCCAGTCTATGAAGTATGGAATAAGAGTTGCCCAACAAACTATCTACTTATAGCTTTCCTGTGAGATGACTGTTTGAATTTTTCCCCACTCAAACTCAGCATGCATTGGACTCATATTTCTCCACAAGTCACAAGCAGCTATGCTTCTGTCGCTGCATCTCCCGACTCCCTCTGCATCAGTGACTTCTCGCTATAGTTCCATTCTTTACAGCCTTGCTCTCCTGGCAAAATCTCGCTCTTTTATACATGATTCTCCTCAGTGAAGTCTGGTTCTTTACATTTCCCACTATCATCTAGAAGGACAAGAGTAGCAGATGCACAGAGACACTATCAACTGCAAGTTTTCCCTCAAGCCACACTTGCTGACTTGAAAACATTTCAATGTTGCTAATCAAATTCATGGATATCCCTCCCTATCAACACTGTAGATGTACCTATACAAGATGGATTGCAGAGGTTCAAAATAGCCAATCAACAACTGCTCTAAGGTAATTAAGGGTAACAAATTTTGGCCAAGCCACCGATCCCCACAGCTTGTGAAAGATTACATTTTAAAATAACACGTTACAATATCTCAAAATGAGTTAATAGCAATTTGGTGTCAAAAGTTTTCGAAAGAAAAAACTGCTCAAGATGATACAACGACGTCATCTGAAGTCAAGGACAGACACCATCTGTCATGGACAGTTTTCTGAAGAAATCACCAAATCAGATATTTTCAGCAATCAATGTGCATATATGGTAACTATTATTCAGTCATTTCCATTTGTATCTTCCACGCACAAGTCAGAAATTTGAATTAATATGCAGAACATAAGTCACAACTGTAGACTGTCAGACAAAAATAAAAATAATTAGATCTTGCAGCATAATCTATTCCCTTGAATCTGCTTTGATGTTGTGGATCCACATGAAACACATCTGGCTGTTTGTCTCCCCTTTCTAGCAGTTACTTCATTATTCACCATGCATTTCCCATGGAGGAAACATTGCATTCTAACTACAAAAATGCTATCCACACTCTTAAACATATATTAAAATCTCCAAAACTAAGACCATTCCATATTTTTGTTGAGTCTGCTTGTTTCCCTAGATTACCTCTAACATATAACCCAAGCAATCCAAATTTCCCTAATTCCCATCCATTATTTCGGTCTACACTTTCCGGAGCCTCGTTAAAGCAGCCAGCATAATCAAGGACCCAGACAGTCTCTCTTCCACTTTCTTCCATTAGCATACAAGTCTGAGGTCATGTACCAACTGATTCAAGAATAGCTTCTTCTGTGCTGGTGTCAGACTTTTGACTGGACGTATCCACATTAAATTGATCTTTCTCTTCATCCTAGCTATGACTGTAACAATACATTCTGCCCTTTCTCGTTTCCTTCTCTATGAACAGTATGCTCTCTGTATAGCACACAAGAAACAATACTTTTCACTGTATGTTAATACATGCAACAATAATACATCAAACCCTCATGTAACTAAAGGTCTCTCATTTCTATTATTCTGAACTTTCTCCAAAGCCCTAACATAATTTCTAGAAAGATGCCCAGAACAGGACATAACGCATCAAGTTGCACAACTTACTTGCTTCCTTATGTTGCATTGTGAAGATACGCATTCTAAATTTCCAGCAATATTTTGTATCTGTCTCGACCCTTTAACATTTCATGCAAGTGTATTTGTATACCTTGTACATCCAGTATGGTTCATATTATGCTGTATATATTGGTAGCTGTTTCCATCACCCTTATATCTTGGTGCTACTCCTTTTAAATGTGATGAATCTATCTTATCTGACACGCACAGATTATGAACCTAATCTCCAAATCCTTACTCAGTTTCTGCCTCACTCCATCTGGAGGTTCACTGCAGTGCTATCTTTATGAACTTGTTTGAAATGAGAAAGTTGTTAGTTTCCCTTAACCCCTCCCTTACACCTACCAGCAGAACTATGTAATCACAATGTAAAATACATGTCTAGGTCCAAGTTAATGTCTAACAGCCTGTTACTTAGTAAAAACTGTAAAAAAAATGTTAATGTTTGCATACAAAGTAAACATTATGTAGCTGAATAGTGAATGATGTCAGGTAATTGAATTCATTCTTATTGACCCAGTTTTCTCTAACCAGTGATGGTTGTGACCCCAAAAGCACATTCAGCAGTAGTGTAAATCAGCAGCAAGATTATACTGCTAGCTCATGCTCCTGGAGCATTTCAGGAGAACAGAAGGCAGTCCATTTCAGCACAATTGCAGGAAGCTGCTCAGCTGCCAATAAAACTTCAGGTGACTAAAGGCAACTAATGGAAGAAGTGGTCAATCATTAGAACCACAAAAGGATAGTGCAGCAGATTACTCTAAAAGTCATTGAAAGTAAAGCAAGCACAAGAATTTAAAAGTACCTTTACTATTATAAAAGCAAAATACTGTGGCTGCTGGAATCTGAAACAAAAAGAGTTCTGATGAAGGGTCTTCTAGACTCGAAATATTGGCTCTACTCTCTCCCCACAGATGCTGTCAGACCTGCTGAGATTTTCCAGCATTTTCTGTTTTGTTCCTTTACTATTATTGCAGTCAATGCTCAATTTTTGTGTTAAACGACCAACATTTCTGACTAATCACTCAAGCACTGCTGTAATTCCAGATTTTATATAATACAATGCAAAAAAACAAAATTATCTAATTTTCTTCAGTAGAAAAAGACAAGGCTCAGATTTACATATGTCAGTTAGATGCACCAGAATTTTTCTTCTGTAGAAGATTTATACGATAATATCCCTTGACTGGATATTCCCAACAATAGGAAAAAGCTTCAAGTACAAAATAAAACTTCATTGGGCTTTCACCATTCTTCTCTCAATCGTTACTGAATATCATAGAACAATAGAATGGTTACAGCATAAGTCTTTGTTAGGCCCAACATGTTTGTATCAGCTCCTTGCCAGAGTAATTCAGCTAGCCCCATTCCCCAGAAGCACAGCAAATTTTCTTCCTTTGTGTTTATCCAAGTCCATTTTCGAACATCCTGAATGTACCTGCCTCCACCACACACTCAGGCAATGCAATCTAGATCTTAACTATTTGCTGTGCAAAAAAGGTTTCTCCTCATATCACTGTTGCTTTGCTTGGCAATCAGGCTATCAGAAGGCAGTGACAGCCTTTAGGTATAGGGTCTTCTGGTCTGGTCATTGATCAGGAACAGGAACGTGTGACTATGAGTGAAGTATGGGGACCAAGAAGGCAGAAGTTGAGGAGCCTCAGCCTTTGCAATTTTCCAACAGATCTGAGGCGCTTGCAGCCTGCACAGACAAAAATGGTGGCTGCAGGATAGATGAGTAAACTGATTACAATATCATTGACCAGAAAGCTGTTCAAGTAAGGGGAGTGGGGAAAATTAATAGAAATGTAATGTAACGGCAGGTGGGGGCAATATCGGCAAAGAGATAGACACAGTTTTCTGCAACCAAGAGCAAGAGTTTGGATGGCTATGTTATCTATCTGGGGCCAGGGTTCAGGGCATCTGCTCTGGGCTGGAGAGGAATTTACAACATGAGGGGGAGAGTCCAATGGTCATGGTCTATCGATAAAAATAGAAAAGGAGTTCTGCTAAGGGAGTTGGAGTGTTAGGCGCTAAATTAAAAGCAGAATCTCAAAACATAATAATCTCTGAATTACTATCGAAATCTCAAGCAAATTGGCATTGCGTAAATCAGGCAAGAGAGTTAAATGCGCCTCAATGATCAGTGTGGGAGAGATGGATTGGAGGTTCTGCAGGCTTGGAGGGTCAAAGTTCCTGTGCTGTAATTTCCTTTGTTCTTTTTAGTTAAGTTGGGCAGCATGGTCAGTGCAGGCTTGGAGGAATGAAGGACCTG
The DNA here is from genome assembly GCA_024679065.1 of Sphyrna mokarran. NCBI lineage: Eukaryota > Metazoa > Chordata > Chondrichthyes > Carcharhiniformes > Carcharhinidae > Sphyrna > Sphyrna mokarran. The sequence goes on from JAGIQG010000001.1 coordinate 36,543,408, forward strand.
TTCCTGTGCTGTAGTTTTCTTTGTTCTTCTTTGTGTTTTGATTCATTGGGCACTGGACCCAGTACAGGGGAAAGTTGGGTGTGTACTGTTGAGACAATCTACACCTGAACTGTATTGAGATCAGTGTTCTGGTGAGTCATATAACCAGGGCAGTAGAGAGGAATTTAAATAGCGGGGGCAAGGGATCAAGTTTGAGACTATGATAAAATAAGGGAAATGATGATCAGAGCATGGCAGGAAGAGACAGTGTATGCATAAACTTCAGAGTGCACGAGCAGATAAGGCTAGAGGTTGTCAAAAAAAAATGAAAAAGACAAAACTAAAGGCTCTGTATCAGAATGTACACAGAACTTTTGGCAAAACAGACAAATTGAAAACACAAATAAAATTAAATATGTTTGATTTGATAGCCATTATAGAGACATAGCTGAAGCATGACAACACTGGGACCTGAACATTCACTGGTACACAATATATAAAAGGGATAGCTCTGTTATAAAGGGTGGCATTGGGACAATAGAGAGAGAAGACTATAGCTCTAGAAGTCAAGATATAAAACCAAGTTGTGTAGAAATGAGAAATAGTAAAGGTAAGAAATTATTTGTGGAGTGATTTATAATTCATCATTTATATAAATGACAGATAACTGTGGGGGTGGGATTAATAAGTTTGCAGATGACACAAAGATTGGTCAGGTGCTCAACAGAGAAGCGGAATGTCTTGGGCTACAAGAAGATATAGACAAATGGTCAATTAGGTCGCAGATGGGATTTAACTCTGAAAAGCGAGAGGTGATACACTTTGGAAGGAGTACTTTGACAATTAAGAATTCAATGAATGGTAGAATATTAGAAAGTTCTGTGGAACAAAGGGACCATGGCACGTTTGTCCACAGACGCCTGAAGACACGCAAGTAGGATGGTGAAAAAGGCACATGCCTTTATAATCGAGGTGTAGATTACATAAGCATAGAGGTCCTGTTGGAGTTGTGAGCCCACAATTGGAGTACTGTGTGCAATTCTGGTCACCACATTACACAGGAGGATGTGATTGCACTGAAAGAGTGTAGAGGAGATTCACTAGGATGCTGTCCAAGATGGAACATTTAAATTACGAAGAGGGATTGGATAGGCTTGGAATGTTTTCTTGAGAGCAGAGAAGACCAAGAGGCAACCTGATTCCTGATCAAGGTATACAAGCTTATGAAAGGCATGAACAGAATGGAAAAGAGCAGCTGTTCCTCATAGTTGAGTCAGTCATAAGGGGGCAAAGGTTCAAAGTGAGGAGCAGGAGCTTTAGGGGGCGAAGTGAGGAAAACCTTTTGTACCCAGAGAGTGCTGACAGTCTGGAATGTACTATCTGGGAGGGTGGTAGAGGTTGCCTTACATCCTTTAAAAAGTACATAAAAACATAAGAAATAGGAGCAGGAGCTAGGCCATCTAGCCCCTTGAGCCTGCCCCACCATTCAATAAGATCATGGTTAATCTGGTAGTGGTTCAGTTCCACTTAACCACCTGCTCCCCAGATGAGAACTTGGCAAGTCATAACATTTAAGGCTAATGGCCAAGTGCTGGTAAATGGGATTAGGTGCGATTTCAGGTGTTTCTAATGTGTCACTGGAGCCATGATGGACCAAAAAGCCTATGATTCTGTGATTGACTCCCCAAAAATAAGTGCAGTAAAAAAGTAGGACAGTATACAGGAAAAAATAATGGGAAGGTTGAGAGAAAGGTGCAGAAGTAATCATGGATGATTATAATCTACATACAGATTGTACAAACCAGATTAGCAAAGGTAGCTTGGAAAACAATTCCAGCGTATATTTTTGGGAGTTTCTTCCAGTTGCATGTTTTAGCACCAAAAAACAGGCAACTGTTTGATCTAATGCCAGACAGGGCTAAATTAATTACTTCATTGCAAAGATGGCCCGACATAGTAATCATAACATGATTGAATTTCACATTGAGTTTGTGGCAGACGGAGGTGGATTCAAATTTAAACAACAGGGACAAAGACAGAGCTAGCCAAAGTGAACTGGGGAAATAAGTTAAAGGAATAGGTCAAAGAGGCAGAAATTTAAGGAGCTATTTTAGAATATTCAGGAAATTATTCCAGTGAGATGGAAAGATTCTAAAGTAAGGCACACTATATGTGGTCAATTAAAAATAGTATTAAAATTAAAAGAAAAAGCATATAATCCCACAAAGATTAGTGGCAAGTCAGAAAATAGGACAGAATACAAAGAACAACTAAGAACAACTAATCTTTAAAAGAAGTGGCTGCTGAGACAGTAGATAAATTCATTTTAATTTTCATTTCCCAAAATTCTGGAAAGATTACATCTGTTTGGAAAATTTAAGGATTTTATAACCTCACTGAATTGAGGTTTTCCATCAAACAGGTTTGTGAAAAGGAAATCACGTTCAACTAAATTATTGGATTCTTTGAGGAAATAACAAGCAACGTGGATACAGGGAAATCTGTGGATGTGGTGAACTGAGATTTCCAAAAGATATTTGACGAAGTACCATGTTCACTTAACCCTGTAATTAGAATATCATCCAGGTAACATTGTATACCAGAGGCGTACTTAAAATCTGATCTATCAAACTTTGGAATAAGGCTGGTGCAGATATTATTCTAAAAGGCAATCTTTTGTTATAAAAGACCTTTACAAGTAACAATGGTTGTGATTCAATGTCACATTCATATGTAAATACGCCTGTGAAAGATCAATCTTACTGAATTTCTGCCCACATGATAATCCAGCATACAAATTACAAGTAAAGGAAGCGGATATTGATCAGCACACTGGATTGATGATTGTTTTAAAATCGCCACAAAAATCAACAGAACTTTCAGGTATGATGGGCAGGTAGCCAGCTCTAACACATCAGTTTTAACAATTGTACTAATTCTTCTTCAGCCTAGAGATGAATTGCATATGGCACTGCTCTTGCTTTCAGACTTTTTGGTTGACTATTAGATTTAATCTTGAGTTTCACTTGAACTTCCATCATTGAATCCAGTCTCTCTTTAAATACACTTGTATTTATCCAGAAGTTGCTATAGGTCTGTTTCGTCAAACAGTTGACAGCACTCTAGTTAAGCTTTATTTTCTCAAACCATGATCCCCCAAATAGAGTTGGTAAATTACCATGGATCAAACTCTGCTGTTTATTCATTCATCTCTATATTGTGTAATTAGACATTATGTCATGGTCAACCTCTTTCTTTAAAACCAGCTGATGAAATTTTAAGACTATATAAAAGGAAAATACTTCAACTTTTACTGGTATGTAGACTCAAAATTAAAGACACAGCAACACCATTATCAACCTCCATTCTAATATATTATCCACTTAACATCAATCACCCAGAAACCAACAATCTACCCATAAGATGTTCAGGTGAAGCTTTTGATCATATTTCTGGACATTCTCTTCTTCAGTCATAACTATTTTCTTCCTTGTTTTTAAGTTCTTTGGTAGAATGCAACTTGTTCTTCTTAAAAGTACCTAGATTTTTTTCTGAATATTGTTTTCAGAAAAAGTTGTTCTAGCCCAACAGGCTTTTGCAATGTGACCCATTTTTCCACAATTCTTGTATTGACTAAATGCTGGGGCAAGAATAGTCATTGAAAGGCCCATTTTGGCACATCTGTACCATGCTTGTTGCTGTTTTGACTTCTTTTCCAACCTGTGGATGTTCATTCCTATACCAAATTATGAAACCTCTAGCAGCCAGTTCAATTGAAAATGTAATTTCTACTGCTGTCTTTACAATCAAAGCATCTTCATTAAGAATTATTCCTTGGATAGCCTCATTTTAGAAACGATAAACTAGATGATCTCAAAGAGCATCTTCTAATGAACCAAACTCACAACGTTGTGCCTGCCTTTTTAAGGTCTCCGCAAACTGAGCAACGCTTTCATTTTATTTCTTCATTGGAACCTGAAAAGTTCCGTGACGATTAGTGGCTTTGAAGTGATACTCTTCAACGATCTTTGTCAAGTCTTCATAAGTTTTGGTTTACATGCAAAGCCAGATACCTTATGTCAGGATGAGGATTGAAGGCTCGGTTAGTGCAATGGATAGCTATAGATTAGCCAGGAGGGAGCTAAAGAGTGAATTGAGGAGAGCTAAGAGAGGACACGAGAAGACTTTGGCTGATAGGATTAAGGAGAATCCTAAAGCTTTCTTTAGATATGTTAAGAATAGAAGATTGGTTAGGACAAGATTAGGGCCAGTCATAGACAGCAGTGGGAAGTTGTGCGTGGAGCCTGAAGAGATTGGAGAGGCACTGAATAAATATTTCTCTTCGGTATTCACGCAGGGTGATGTAAATGTAGTTATGGAGAACACTGAGATACAGGGTAGCAAACTGGAAAGTATCGAAGTAGATAGGGAGGACGTGCTAGATATTCTCGAGGGTTTGAAGTTGGATAAGTCCCCTGGGCCGGACGGGATTTACCCTAGGATTCTCTGGGAGGCAAGAGAGGAGATTGCAGAGCCTCTGGCTCTGATCTTCAGGTCCTCGTTGGTTACGGGTGTGGTTCCGGAGGACTGGAGGATAGCGAATGTGGTCCCGTTGTTCAAGAAGGGGAAGAGAGACCTACCAGGGAATTATAGGCCAGTGAGTCTTACTTCTGTTGTGGGCAAAGTATTGGAGAGAATTATTAGGGATAGGATTTATAGTTATTTAGAGAGAAATGAATTGATTGGGGATAGTCAGCATGGTTTTGTGAAGGGTAGGTCGTGCCTTACTAACCTCATTGAGTTTTTTGAAAAAGTGACTAAGGAGGTGGATGGGGGTAAGGCGGTTGATGTGGTATATATGGACTTTAGTAAGGCGTTTGATAAGGTGGCCCATGAAGACTTCTGCAGAAAATGCAGATGTATGGGATAGAGGGTGATTTAGCTAATTGGGTTAGGAATTGGCTAGCAGATAGAAGACAGAGGGTGGTGGTTGATGGGAGATATTCATCGTGGAGTTCGGTGACAAGTGGTGTACCTCAGGGGTCTGTTTTGGGGCCCCTGCTGTTTGTAATTTTTATAAATGATCTGGATGAGGGTATTGAAGGATGGATTAGTAAATTTGCAGATGACACTAAAGTTGGTGGAGTGGTAGATAGTGAAGAGGGGTGTTATAGTTTGCAGAGGGACTTGGACAAGTTGCAGAGCTGGGCCGAGAGGTGGCAAATGGAGTTTAATGTGGAAAAGTGTGAGGTAATGCACTATGGCAGAAATAATAAATGTGTAGAGTATAGGGCAAATGGTAGGATTCTTAGTAGTCTTGATGAACAGAGGGATCTTAGTGTGTATGTGCATAGATCCCTGAAAGTAGGCAGTCAAGTCGAGAAGGTTGTTAAGAAGGCATATGGAGTCTTAGCTTTTATTGGTAGGGGGATTGAATTTCGGAGCCGCAACGTCATGTTGCAACTGTACAAAACTCTAGTGCGGCCGCACTTGAAGTATTGTGTGCAGTTCTGGTCCCCACATTATAAGAAAGATGTGGAGGCATTGGAGAGGGTACAGAGGAGGTTTACCAGGATGTTGCCTGGTATGGAGGGCAGGTCTTATGAAGAGAGGCTGAGGGATTTGAGGTTGTTTTCGTTAGAAAGGAGGCGGCTAAGAGGGGACCTTATTGAAACATATAAGATGATTAGAGGTTTAGATAGGGTGGACAGTGATAGCCTTTTTCCTAGGATGGAGAAAGCTAGCACGAGGGGACACAGCTTTAAATTAAGGGGTGATAGTTATAGGATGGATATCAGAGGTAGGTTCTTTACCCAAAGGGTGGTTCGGGAGTGGAATGCCCTGCCTGCAGCAGTTGTAGATGCGCCAAGTTTGGTGGCGTTTAAGAGGTTAGTTGATAAGTATATGGAAGAGAAGGGAATGGTTTAGTTTGGAGGGGCATTGCTTTTTATATTGGTCGGCGCAACATCGAAGGCCGAAGGGCCTGTTCTGTGCTGTAATGTTCTACGTTCTATGTTCTAGATACCAAGTTCCACAGCAAATTGAAGATTTTTCTTCCTGTTGTACTGAGAAAAGTTGGAATGAACAAATCTCTTTTATTTATTCTCTTCTACAAAGTACTGAAAATGCTGTGCAGGAATTCTATAACTCACTTTCTTCATTGAAAAGACCAGGTATCCTAACTCACTTGCCATTTCACTTGCAGGCATAGACTGCTCAGTCTATTTTCTTTGTGGTATTGCCCCACAATGTTGTTTTAGGACCTTTTCTTGATGGTCCGATGATACAAAATCCCAATTCATTGCAACTTCCTTTTTGTAATGAGCTAACTACGAAAGGGGTTGTGATTTTTAAACAAGATGAAAAGACATGTGGCTTACACGTGTAGATTCAAAGCAACACTCAGCAAGTATATTGAAAGAAATGTCCTCCGCCTTGTACAGAACAGATACAGAAACTAAACAGCAGCTTGTGATCACCCCGAATAAAAAAAAAAATCACCAGCAAATCATGAGATAGGCCATTAAAGCAATCAAACTACTTAAATATATAACATAATTTTTATTGAACAAGGGCATTATAGGTTCTCCAGTCCTCTGGCACCTCCCAAGTCTAGGGATGACTGAAATATTATAGCCAGTGCCCAAATGACTTCCACTCATTTCCTTTAGGTGCATCTCATGCAGTCCCAATGTCTTACCAAATTTAAGTTTTCTATGCAAAATTCTCTCCTTTTAAACATTCCAGCTGACAGTTTTGTCCTATATCCTGGGTAGCATCTGCTTTCTTGATAAAGATAAATACAAAGTATTCAAAGCCCTAGATCGAATACAATGCTCCATTTATTACCCTTTTACTGTTTACATGCCTTTACAAGATTCCCCTTTGTGTCGGCTGCCATCTTATCACATGATCCCTCTTCATTTTCTCTTATTTGTTTCTTCACCTCTCTTCTGAATCTTTTGCAATTTTACCTGTCGTAACTGCACTTTCTTTTTTTTAATCTTAACTTTATCTTCTTTTTCGAACAGGAACTTTTATACTCTTTTTCAACCAGGAAGCTCTGGATTTGTTTGTCCTAATTTTTTTTCCTAGGATGGAGAAAGCTAGCACGAGGAGACACAGCTTTAAATTAAGGGGTATGAGTTATAGGACGGATATCAGAGGTAGGTTCTTTACTCAAAGAGTGATTAGGGAGTGGAATGCCCTGCCTGCAGCTGTTGTAGATGCGCCAAGTTTGGTGGCGTTTAAGAGGTTAATTGATAAGTATATGGAAGAGAAGGGAATGGTTTAGTTTGGAGGGGCATTGCTTTTTATTTTGGTCGGCACAACATCGAAGGCCAAAGGGCCTGTTCTGTGCTGTAATGTTCTAATTTCCTTTTGGAAAGATGTATATCTTGTTTGTACCAGAACAAGGTCTTCTTTGAAGGTAGCCCATTGTTCAGCTGCAGTTTTATCCACCAATCTTTGATTTTAGTCCATCTGGCCTGACTCATTTCTTGCCCCATTGAAGTCAGATCCCTCCCAGTTAATCATTTTTATTTTATATCTGTCCGTAGTCCTTTTCTACAGTCATCCTAAGTCTTATGATATAATGATTAATATCTCCAAATGTTCTCGCACTGATACCGGATCTACTTGGTCTACCTCATTCCAAGAAGCATGTCTACCAATTTCTCCTTTCCTGTTGGACCTGAACACATCTTCTTGCAGAAAATTCACAATCAAAATCTAATAACTCTTGCCCTTTACAGTTCCATTATCCCACTCTATAATCGGGTAATGAAAGTCACCCATTGTAACTATTCTATGTTTGCAGCTTTCTGTAATTTCCTTGCAATTTTTCTTTTTCCTTGACATTCTTCCCAGTAGTTTGTGGACTATCAATTACATACAGCAATGTAATTACCCTTTTTTGTTCCAGAGTTCTGGCCAAATTGATTTTTGTTCTTAAAGTTTCTAGGACACAATTTGCTCTAGCCCTGCAATGCTCACTTTTACCAATACCTTCACCCCTCCTCCTTTTCTTCCTGCCTTATCTTTTCTGAACATCTTGCATCTAGAAATATTTAATAAATTCTCTGAATCTTTACTCCAATAGTGGTCAAACCAGAATTTTATAAAGAGTCACCATATCTTATTTGTACTCTTAAACCACTATTTATGAAGTCAGGTTTCTATATGTCCTTTAAACCAATTTTTCAAGCTGTCCTGCCACCTTCAGCTACTTGTGCACCACCAGGTCCTTTTGCTCTGCCTGTAAAAAAACTGATATTTACCTTAAAGGTAAGTCACAGTTTAAGAACTACAGTTCCTAATGGGCTTTGGGATTTTGCACATGTGCCACCCAGAAAAATCACTGTGCCCACACAGATGGAACAAAAGTAGTGAAACAACGCACAACTGCAGAGAAGATGACCCTGAACCACAGCACTATTCTAGAGGCAATGCCTCAGGGAGGGGATAGGGAGAAGGTCCAAACCAAGAAAGTGGTTCCAAACCAGGGAATGGGATACAATGAGATCCCAGAAAAAAAGTCCCAGATGGGGACAAAGGCAGGCATCAGAGACAGAGCCCTTTAAAGTTAAAACAAATGGCAAGAGTAGAGAAAAATGCTTCGGGTTACAGAAAGTGCTGCAAGGAGTGAACTTGGAAGTTAAGCAGGCTTGACAGAAATAAGATCTAAGAGGGCAGCCAAAGATTGAGCACTTGAAGCCACAGGCCTCTAGGGCAAAGGTACCTTTCAGGCCATCCTGTATTTTTCTTGGGATTTGAAATGTTTGGAGGCTACAGCGTCGGCTGTTTGTGCAGTTGAAATGAAGTACATATCCAAATGGATTAAATGGTTAGCACCGCTCTTCCTAGCGCTCGGGATCTGGGTTTGATTCCTGGCATGCATCACCGTATGGAGTTCGCACAATCTGTGAGAGTTTCCTGGGTGCTCCAGTTCCCTTCCACAGACCAAAAGAAGTGCTGGTTAATTGCATTAGCCGTGCTAAATTCTCCCTCAGTATACCAGTATGGCAACAAGGGAGTTTCACAGTAACTTCATTGCAGTGTTACTGTAAACCTACTTGTGACACTAATAAATAAAACTAAAAACTATCCTTTGGGGCAGATATGTTTTGCTCAGCATGGTCAAAAATCTGAAAATGTGCTTGGAAGGTGAAGCAAGCATACTCTGAGATCCAGGGGAAAGAAATCTTGAAAGACAAGACAGGAACGCTGGAACCAATGCAATGCAAGTGATATTTGGAGAGAATTCCAAGGCAAGTTCTTCAAAAACAGAGATTAGGGCAGCATGTTGGCAGTATTTAGCACTGCCTCCTTAGTGCCAGGACATGGGGTTGATTCCCAGCTCAGTCACTGTTTATATGGAATTTGCATGTTCTCCGTGTCTGCGTAGGTTTCTTCATGATGTTCCGGTTTCCTCCCGCAGTCAAAAAAAAGGCATGCTGATTAGATGCATTGGCCATACTAAATTCTCTCTCCATGTACCCAGACAGGCACGGATTGCAGGGATTTTCACAGCAACTTAATTGCAGTGTTAATGTATGCCTACTTGTGACTAATAAATAAACTTCGAGAAAGACAGAGTCTAAGCAAGACTGACTGACTAACAGTGTGACATACGTCTGAGTGAGTTGTTGAGAAATTCAGAGGATCTGCTTTGATTGCATCTATTAGTGGAGACCAAAAGCAAGGTCTTGGAGTAGCACCATGAACATACACAAAAGGTTAATGCCAGAGAAAATATTGGGTGATTTCATGGAAGCATTGGGAGGATGAAGATAGGTCAAGAGGCTTGAAATATCAGATATTAATTCTACAGCTTGAGTTTGTTGAGAAATAGCTCAATAGAGTGTCTAATCGTTCCCTTCCAGCAATGGAACTAATTAGTAAATAGCACATACACCAATCTTGAGCTCCAAGTGCATATTCAGATATCTTAGCTATTTACAGTCCCGAACCCTATTTTGTGAACAAACTGTGCACCAATTCAGTTTGCAACAAGCAGAAAGTTGCCACCGATGAGATATCAACATGAAAGGCTAAGCATCACTCATTTCATGAAAGAAGTCGCAAACTGCACTTTCTACATCTCACCAGGCTTTATCACTCTGCATTTTGTTTCACACACATTTTTCCCCCCTTGTAAATTACAAGCCAGAAAAATCTCTTCAATTCTGTGCCCGTTGTAAATTTTTATTGCTTTCAATTTTCTTCTCAAGAAGTGCATTATACATTTTGCCTATGTGTTTTTCCATTATTATATTCAATCCATTTATACATCCGTAAACTTGGAAGGTTTGACTAATAATGATTATCTTTCACCAAGAACAACTTCACCTTAATCAGTTTGAATCGCAAGAAGTTTGACTCAGATCAATAGATCCAATACTAACCAAAAGCTCATGGGGGCCACTTGAGACATTTGTGACTGATTTAGGCACAACTTTTGCCTATTACAATTATTTTTAAAAGTCACTTGTTGATAAACATCCACGTTTTAAAAAAAATCATATTGGAAAATTTATGATTTTCAAATAATTGGGCATGTTTTTAAAAATGTGCATTATGCAAAACACAAAATTCTTTTTATCCCATAGAATGTTATTCCATTATGTTTAAAGGCACATGAGGAAATATGATACAAATTAAAAGCCTTTTAACCTTTCTGCCAGTCAAAAATTAATGTCAAAAAGTTTACTTCTTCACCTACGAATGCAACACACGCACTTTTGATTTGTGCAATAATCCTACCTTTGCTAATCGGCTCATCTGATCTTCAGACACATTGCTGCTAGTCCTTCCTGCTGTTTTTGTAGGTTCAGACCCATCTGCTTCTACATTTGGCCAAACTTTCAAGTCATGCATGCCCTGTCGAAACATGCTGAAAATTAAGAACATAAGAGGAAGTATATTACTGGCAAATTTAATTGAATTAGCTGGTCATCCATTGCACATAAAAATCAAGCAAAACAGGAATGTCTGATTACTGAACGCACAAAGACAGCCATTGACAGTCACGAGAAAATCTACCAAATCCCGAATGAGTCAGTGAGGTAGCCAGTTATATTAATACTTCATGAAATATGCATACCTAAAGAGGATATAGTGAGTCAACATAAGCCAGCAATATGTAACAATTACAGGCAATAAATAAGTTGACTTCAATATCCAAAAAGAAAAAAACATAATAACTAACTGCAAAATCACTAGTCAACAACTCCTTAAAAATGGAACAGAGTTGAAACTTTAAAATTTCCTATCAGCTACTTTCTTCAAACAGCATATGAAGTATTTTTGAAACAAAGTAAAAATGAACTGATCCCACAATTCACTTTGGTGGATGAAAAAAAATATCACAGGCTGTAGGGACCAATTTTCTGCCTTGCACTCTCTGCAAGTGCCTGATCAGAAAGTTAGTCAAGATACATTTTTAAAATGATGCTGATTATTTCTTTTACAATTCATCCATAAGCAGAAATGATCAATTCTTCATTTACTCTAAACTTTTTACTATTTTTTGAAATCTATGAAATTCCCCAGTTACTCTAAGTTATAGTAAAATATTGAGATTTTAATTACAACTATAAGTTCTAATTCTTTTCATTACCTCAGGGAATCTTCATTTAATAACTAAAATCAGAATCCTTTCAGTCCAGAAGGAGGCCATTCAGTCCATCGAGCCTGCACTGACTTCAATCCTACCCTATCTCTGTAACCTCATTTTTTTTCTGCTAGTTCCCCTGTCACTAATAGTCACTTAACATGGCCAATCTACTTAACTTGCATATCTTTGGACTGTGTGAGGAAACCCACGCAGACACATGGAGAGCAGGTAAACTCCACACAGACAGTCACTCCAGGCTGGAATTGCACCAGGGTTCCTGGCATTGTGACACAGCATGCTAAGACCTGTGCTGCCCTCAAATACGGATTCATGATGTAAACTTGTTTCCTAGGAGTTAAGTGCCCAAACCTACCATGTATTTGTACCACTATATAATGCCATTAAAAAATGCATCATCAAGAGAAAAAAAAAAATCAGTCTATTCAACTCTCCTCCCCTGGTCAGCATCCTCCAATTTAAGGTATACATTATTATTTGCATCCCCCAAATGTACTTCATTGCTCAGCACTGAATTGCACCTGCCACCAATTCCACTGTGTGGTCTGCTCCTCTTCATCAAATGGTCATCCCTAAATTGCTATTAGCAAACCACAATCAGTAACGATAAGCAACAACATCCTCAACATGGTGCCCCATAAGGCTGTGTTCTCAGCCCTCTACCATACTCCTGTGTGGCCAAATTTCCCCCTCCCAAGCTCAATTGTCAAGTTTGCTGACACCACCACCATAGTGGGTTGGATCTCAGAGTGACGAGACAAAGTACAAAAATGAGGTAGAGAATCTGATGAACTGGGGCGATAACAATAACATCTCCCTCAATGCGAATACAAGGAGGAGATTATCATTAGCCTCAAGAAGTGCAGAAGAGAACATGCCCTCTTCTACGTTAATGGGGATGAAATGGAAAGGGTCAAGTGCTGCAAGTTTTTAGGTGCCCGCATTACCAACAACGTGTTCCCTCATGCCGACACTGTAGTTAAGAAAGCCCACCAACGCTTCCATTTTATCAGAAGATTAAGAAAATTGGCATGCCAGCTACAACTCTTAGCAGCTTTTACAGATGCACCATAGAAAGTATTCTTTCTGGTTGTATGACAGCTTGATATGGCTCCTGCTCTACCCAAGACTGCAAGAAACTACACAAGGTCGTGAATGTAGCCCAATCCATCACGTAAACCAGCCTCCCATCCACTGATTCTGTCTACACTTCCCATTGCCTCAACAAAGCAGCCAGCATAATTAAGGTCCCCACGTACCCTAGACACTCTCTCTTTCATCATCTTCTATCAGGAAAAGAAATCTAAAAGTCTGAGGTTACATACAACTAACTCAGTTTTTTTTTTCCTGCTGCCATCAGAGTTTTGAAGGATCTACCTTGCATTAGGTGATCTTTCTCTGCACACTATCTATGAATGTGACACTACATTCTTCACTTTCTTGTTTCCTTCTCTATGAACATTATGCTCTGTATAGCATGTAAGAAACAATACTTTCCACTGAATGTGATGTATTATTGTCACATGCATTCAAGTTCAAATATAACAAAACTGATTTGGACCCAAGTGATAAAGATATGAGTTATGAACACTGAACCTTGAGTGTATCATGACCCCCATCCAACTAATCGTAAAAACATGACATATTATTAAATGTGCCTTCATTTCACATGTCTCCAACCACTTTTAAAAAAAAATCATGAACACAGAGACTGCAGTGGTTCAAGAAGGTAGCTCACCACCACCACCTACTCAAGGGCAATAAATGCTAGCCTAACCAATAACACAGACATCATGTAAATGAATAACAAAATTCTTTAATGTCCTGATTGTTACCATGAAGCTGATAACCTTTCTCAACTGTTCACTAATGTTATTCCACATTATTGCTTTGTCTTAAAAGCAGGGACTTGCATGACTCTAGCCATATTCTTATGCATTTATTCATGTGCAGTACTGAATGTAATATTAATTCTTCTTCAAGGCAACAATCTCATTCATTTTCTTTTAAATACTCGGGAAAGCAAATGTCAATAGTAGAGATAAATAAATAGTGAACATTTCATTTTATGTTGAAGCTTCTACAATTGAAGTGACTACCCATCCCACGAGTGCAGGAAGTTCCTGATCTGAACTGCATTTGACGCAAATACAGAAGTGTTAAAATGCAATGTAGCTTCAATCATGCACAACAACAAACAAGCTATATTACAGGGATAAATTTAGTGTCAAGCAGTGAGGTCGCTCACATGACAACTCCCATGATATTGAGTCTTGTCTTTGGTTTGGATTACAGAGTTCCCTCACAAAAACTACTCACCATGTGTAACAAATTGTTTCATGCATTTCAAAAGATCTCCTGAAGCAATGAACCGTCTCAAATTTTATTTTTAGTAGTGGATAATGTGCAATTACTCCCATCACTGTCGATCTTAAAATGTTTAATATTTTAATGGCTACCTATGTTTATATCAATTCTAAATTGTTGATTGCTACATTCACACAAATACACCACTCAATATAGTGCATGTGTCTGAAATATTCTGCAAGTCATCTTACTCTAATCTAACATAAAGCTGTCAAGTCATTCATAGCATAGCAGAAGATTTCTCGGCCCATCAAGTTCATGCCAAACTTGTAGCAGAGATTTATATATTTATTTTGTCTACAACATTTTTATACAGGTAGACAGTTAAGCATTTTGCTAAAGTTTATTTATTAATGTTAAGTAAAAGTTACATTATCACTGCAGTGCAGTTACTGTGAAAATCCCCTTGTCACTACACTCCAGTGCCTGTTTGGGTACACTGAAGGAAAATTTAGCATTGCCAAAGCATCCAACTAGCACGTCTTTCAGACTGTAGGAGGAAACCAGAGCACCCGGAGGAAACCTACGCAGACATGAGGACACACAATGACCCAAGCCAGCAATCAAATCTGTGTCCTTTGCGCTGTGAGGCAGCAGTGCTCACCACTGTACTGTCCCATGGTGTTTGTAGAAGTACTCAGCATAAATAGAAACATCATGCTCTATGGAAATCTCAATTAAAGTTTTTTTGAGAGAGGATGGAAATAGGAAGTACTATGTTTAAAGTTATAGAAACAAGAAGCAGGAGTAGGCCTTTCAAGCCTGATTCATTTTGATCACAATTCAATATCCTGAAACTCTTTTCCTCCATATCTCTCGATCCCTTTAGCCCAATTAGACAAATGTTTTGTCTTCAATTATTTTCTGTGGAAATGAATTCCACACAGTCACTAGCCTCTACAAGAGATTTTGCCTCACCTCAGTTCTAAAAGATCTATCCTTTATCCCCAAACTATAACCCCTAGTTCTGGACTTTCCCTACAACTGGAAACATGCTTTCTGAATCTACCCTGTCTGACTCTGTTAGAATTTTGTAAGTTTCTATAAGGTCTCTTCTCACGCTTCTAAACTCAATAAATATAATCCTAACCAACTTAGTCTCTCCTTATATTACAGACCTGCCATTCCAGGAATCAGCTTGGTAAAACTTCACTGTTCTGCCTCTATAGCAAGGACATCCTTCTTCAGATAAGGACTCCAAAATTGCACACAATATTCCAGGTGTGGCCTCACCAATGCCCTATGCAACTGGAATAAACATCCCTATATTCAAATCTTCTCACTATGAAGACCAGCTTTCCATCTGCTTTCTTTACTGCCTGCCGCACTTGTTACTTTAAGCAAATGATGTACGTGGACACAAAGGTCTCAATGAGTATCCGCCTCTCTCAATTTGTACGTGTTCAAGTAATAAATCTGTCTTCCTATTATTGTTACCAAAACAGATAACCTCACATTTATCCACATTATATTGCATCTGTTCACACAAACAGCCTGCTCAAATCACACTGAAGCATCTCTGCCTCCTCCGTACATCTCATCCTCCTATCCAACTTTTTATCATTTGCAAATTAGAGGTAATACTTTTAGTTCCCTCTTCCAAATCATTATATATTGTAAACAATTGGGGTCTTAGCACAGATCCCTGCAGAACCCCACTAGTCACTGATTGCCAATCAGGAAAAAACTCATTTATGCCTTCCCATTTGGCTTCTGATCTGCTAACCAGCTTTCTATCCATTTCAAGGTATTACCTGCAATCATAGTCTGTTATGTGAGACGCTGTCAAAAGCCTTTTGAAAGTCTACATAAACCACGTCCACTGATTCTTCTCGGTCAACTCTACTAGTTCTATCTTTAAAAAATTTTAATAGATTTGTCAAGCACAAGTTCCCTATGTAAATCCATACTGACTTTGTTTGATTATACCACTCTTCCAAATGCTCAACTATGAAATTCTTAATAATGGACTAACAACATTCCCCACTACTGATGTTAGGCTCACTGGTCTATTGTTCCCTGTTTTCTCTCTACCTCCCTTGTTGAATAGTGACCTTACATCAGCTACCTCCAACGTGTAGGAACCAATCCAGTCTCCAAAGACTTTTGCATAATAACCATCAACGGATCTACTATTTTCAGGGCCATTTCAGTGGCACAGCGCTTAGCAGTCTGACTGATAGTACCTGGGACCCAGGTTCGCTTCTTGACTTGGGTCACTGTCTGTGTGGAGGTTGCACGTTCTCCACATGTCTGCATGATTTTCCTCTGGATGCTCCAGTTTCCTCCCACATCCAAAGATGTGCTGGATTAGGTGCATCAAGCACGCTAAATTCTCCCTCAGGTGTACCCGAACAAGTGCCAGAGTATGGCAACTAGGGGATTTTCACAGTAACTTTATTGCTGTATTAATGTAAGCCTACTTGTGACTACTAAATAAACTAACTACTCTAGCATAAAGATGCTCAAGACCCAGAGTTTATTCATCTTTAATCCCATCAACTTCCTCAAAACCATTTCTCTACAAATGTTGATTTCTTTTAGTTCCTCCCTAAAATATGTTTCTCTCAACACTTCTGGTACATTATTCATGTCTTCCTTTGCAAAGGCTGAAGCAAAGTACAAATTTAATTCCTCAGCCATTTCTTTATTCCCTATTATGGGTTGTCCTGTTTCTGACTGTAAGGGACCAACATTCACTTTTGTCAATCTTTTTCTTTTTACATATCTACAGGAACTTCTATGTTCCCCACTCACTTACTTTCAAAATCTTTCTTGCCAATGTGTATGCTTCTTCCTTGAATCTGGTACTAAGTTCTCCTGTAAGCAATGGTTTGCCCTCAATTCCCTTACCACTTTAGCCAAATACTAATAAACAATTTCTGGAGCTCATCTATTCATTCTTTAAATGCACGTGGTTACCTATCCACTGTCTTTCCTTTCAGTAATGTTTCCCAGTTCATCATGGACAATGTATACCTCAGTTATCTTTACTGAGATTCAGGACCTGGACTCAGAACTATATCAATTCTATATAGTATGGTCACTTGTCCTTAAGACTTCTCTTACAACAAGACTGCCAACTAATCTTTCTCATTATACAATACCCAGTTCAGGATGGCCCATTCTCTTGTTGGTTCTTCAACATATTGCTCCAGAAAACCATCCCATATGTACTCCAGAAATTTCTCCTCTATTGTACTGTGACTAATTTGACTATCCAATCTCTATGCAGATTAAAGTTGCCCATAATTACCAAGTTTCTTTAACACATGCACTTCTGATTTCCTACCTAATACTTTTCCCAACACTACTACTAGTGGTAGTCTGTATGCCATCCGGACCAATATTTTTGCCCCTTGCTGTTTCTTAACTCAACCCATACAGATTCCATATCATCAATACTAATATCAAATCAACAATGCCACTCCACCACCTCTTCCTTTCTGTATTTCTTAAATACTGAGTAGTCCTCAATGTTTAGTTCCCATTCTTGATATCTTAGAGCCACATCTCTGTAATGCCAACTGTATCATACCTCTTTATATGCTTCTGTGCAACTAATTGATCCATTTTGTTTCGAATGCTCTAAGCATTCAGGCACAAAACCTTAAAGTCTGAGATCACGACTCAAGAACAGCTTTTTCCCTGCTGCTGTCAGGCTTTTGGATGGACCTATCTTGTAGTAAGTTGATCATTCTCTGCACCCTATCTATGACTATAACACTACATACTATACCCTCTTGTTCCCTTCTCTATGAATGGTATGCTTTGTCTGTACAGCACAGAAGAAATAATATTTTTCAATGTATGATAATAGTGACAATTATAAATCAAAAATCAAAGTGGGCTCTTTTTCTTGTCTTTGTCCTACAATTTTTTACTTTATCCTTATATGACTTTGTCCCTTGATTTGTCTGCCTATCACTTTTCTTATTTTCCTTATTGTCTTTTCCTTTTGTCCTTAATTTCCCTGACTTTGAATACTTGCAAAAATTCCCATCCCCCTGCCATATTAGCTTAAATCTTCTCCAACTGACCGGTCCAGCCAGGTGGAACCAGTCCAGTTTGTACAAGTCCTGCTTCCCCCAGAACTGGCTCCAATGCTCCAAGAATCTGAAACCCTCCCTTTCGCAATATCTTTTCAGCCGTTATCTCTTTGGGGAAAATTGGGCATTCACATAAACAAGACAGCAGAACCAGTCATTTTACTTTTTCCACATAATCACTGCTGAACCAAGTGCTGAAGCCAAATTAGTGGAGAGTTCAACTTACCCATATTTTCCAAAAAGGGTAACAGTAGTTCCACCAATAGGAACAGCTTTTCCAGGTCCGTAAACATCCCAAATTGTGAGAGCAACTTGAGCATTTCGTGGTAAATCTGGGTATTTTACGGGCAATTTTAACCATTCATTCCAGCTGTAAAAAGGACATTGTTATTTTATCTAAACGTTCTTCTGTATCACACTTTAGTGTGATGACAAGCAACATAAAATATTGAACATTTTGATCTGTAGTAGTTATCAAATTTAATAACAGAAGAATTTCACACCATTTAATTATAGATTACTTTCTTGGTAACCCTACTATTATGAAATCATCAGTAATGTTTCTGTATAAGTGTGGTCAAGTATCAAGAGCGCAAGATTTAACAAGCATTGCAATCATATAAAAACTGAAAATTTTACACATTTAAGAATAAAACTGCAATTGCTGACAATTTCAAAGCTGTAAAGTACTGGAAATACTCAGCAAGTTCTCTTGTACCACCTACCACAAGCCAATCTTCACCGGTGAATATGTACATTGGGATACCAATAGCTCCATACACTATGAATTGGCCTCATCAACAGCCATGTTAAATAGGGTCTGAGTAATTTGCTTATTATGCAAGCTTGTTGTTGAAATAGCGGACAAAGTTATTTTGCAGGATAAAGGCTACACTGATCAGATCACTGCTCAATATATATTGTGCAAATTCACAGATGGATACAAGGGCACCACTTGGTCCTGAAAAGTGTCTGTCCTACCTCACATTAGCCTTGGAAAGGCAAGATTCAAACATTTAAGATGTGAAGCCAGGCTTTTCACACTGCTATACGCAACATGAGTCGCATTCTCCACCAAGAGGATGCTGCTGTCAAGCTGAAAAGATGTTCTGCTCATCATACAAATGAGTAAAATGATACATGAATATCATTGACGGAATGATGCCAGGTATGTAGGCCGTACGTCCCAGCAACTGGTAGAATATATTAAGCAGCACATCCCTTCAGCTATTCACAACAGAAAAAGTACTGACTGTACCTAACTAACCTGTTTGCAAAACTCAGAACATGGTCTCCAAGATTAGATGCCTTGGACAACACCTGCTGAACAATCGTGATTGTGCCAAGAATTACGCTAACAACAATTTCAGATCACCAGTCGAGTTTGAAGAGAGGCTGCAGACTGTAACACAAAGGAACTTCGGGGTTCTTGTTCATGAAAGCTAGCATACAGGTCAGGGATAATAGGGAATGGAATGCTGGATTTTACTTCAAAGAGGCCAGAAAATTAAAGTAAAGAAGTGTTGCTGCAATGCACAAGGTACCAGTGAAGCCATATTTAGAATATTGTCTATGATCTCCCTAGTTAAAGAAGGATATATTGCCGAGGAGGATTAATAGGATGATCCCAGGTACAGAGGGTCTGTCATACAAAGAAAGATTAAATACGTTGTGTCTGCATGCCTTGAAGTTCAGAGGAATGAGAGGTGATGTGATTGAAACATATAAAGATCATTAGGGCGTCAGGTAGGGCAAATGCTGTGAGACTGTTTACACTCATGGGAGAGCATAAGACCAGAGGCAGAGTTTCAAAATAAAGGGGGTGCTCATTTAAAACAAATCTGAGGAAGAATTTCTTCTGTCAGAGTGATGAAACTTTGGAATTCTTTATCCTAAGAAGCTGTGTAGACCAAGGCTTTCAACACTTTCAAGGCTGAGATCTCAAGATTTTTTTTTAAATCAGCAGGGAAATGAAGGATAATAGAAATAAAGCAGAAAAGTGGACTTCCTAAACGTTAGATCAGCCATGATCTTATTGAATGTTGAAGCAGGCTCCAAGTGCTGAATTACCTATTCCTGCTCCTATTTCTTGTCTTATAGTTGCTCACGTAATCATATATAGCTTCTAAGATGTGAAGCACAGTGTCCTGCCCGTTAGCAAAAAGATAAAACATTTCCACAGATTGCACTTTTTAGGAGACAGCCATTACCCGAATCATTATCTAAGGCAATGTCTTGACCAGAATTAACTTGCCAGGTTTAAATTTAAACAAAAGCTTGGTGGTTAATTGTTCCTTGGTGCGTTGTCCATAGCAACAACTTTATCAATCAGAATCCAATCAATATCTTCATCTCATGCAATATAAATTGTTGTTTCCTTCAGACTGGTGTTCTTCTGATGAGTACAAAAAGTTTTGATAACATGTTTCTTTTCAGCCATTAAAAAAAATTGTATGTTAAAGAAGGTTTGTAAGATTCATTACAAGGTTTATTGCTTAACAAGACTTGTGTGAACAGCACCTAGGATGTGTCAATCTCGCCAAGGATTAATAGCAAAATAAAATATTTCCATACCCAGAGGTCAAGTCCAATGTTGATATGTTTAGAATTGGAGTATGTATCAGATATCTTTCCAATTCTTCACTGGATTGTACATAGGCATTTATAATCTATACGGAATTATCTAACTCTATATATTAAAGGCAGAATTTTCTAGGCTTCTCAGCAGCTGGATCTTCCTGTCCTGTCAGTGTGAACCCTTTGTGGCTGCATCCCCAGGATGCATAAGCCCACAGACTTCGGCAGGACCAGAAGATCCTGATGGCAACAACAGCTCATAGTTCTGCGCACAACTAAACATATAATATATACCTGCATAAACCAAATTTATTTGACAGACATGAAAGAATTTCAAATTGTTTTGAAAATTCATTTCTGGGATACAGACAAAACTAGAAAGGCCATTAACTGTAGCATTTATTATCTGTTTCCAGATCATGATGGAGAGCTTTCTTTTCAAACTACTGATGTTATCAAAGTGCAACTTATCTGCTGCCCCCTTTTCACACTTCAATGTTTTGAATCAACGTGTTAAATATTGGAATTCCAGTCCATAACAGATATGGTTGATGGTATTTCACTCAACCCAACTATTATCTGAGTCAAGAATGGGAACAGATTATAATCACCTTTGAGCATAATGTGAAATGTCTAAATTACTTTGGTTTAAAAAAATGGATTTCTGGAATCACAGTCAGTACATTTTTCCCATTGAACCTCATCTTACTGAAAGTACTTTCTTCCAGATTTTGTATGTATGCCTCAAAGATCTTACAATTTTAGGTTAGGCTAATAGTTAGAAATGCTATCAAAAATTAATTTGAATTTGTCTCTACAACACTTACTTATTTGGAAAGTTAAAATTACTTCAGATTTGCTAAGCTCTTTCAGTCAGAATACTACAACCTGCCTTTCACAAATAAACAGTAATAGGTTGAGTTAAACATCAAGGTTTACAGTTAAAATTATAATTCATAAAGTTAAAAGTTCACGTGTTTAATATACAGATTTAAGGCTGTGCATTCTGCTATACTTTGCAAAAAAACTCAAATCTCAGCAGCAAGACATACTTACTTCCATCTAGTACTGAAAGCTTTGTAAGAAGTTCGAACTGGAAGAGCCAGAGGTTTTCCTTCTGCAAACACTTGGCCAGTCACATAGAGGTCTGAACAGGTTTCCTGATATAAGCCTGAAAATTTAAGTAATGGGTCCTCCAGAAGAGCAGTATAGCTTTTTTGCTCCCGTTTGCCTTCCAAGCTTCCACTGCATATATAAAGGAACAGAAGAGAAAATATCTGGGATATGCATTTCATACTACAATCACAGAGAAAGCTTAGCGAAACAGAAAATAATGTGCTCTTCAGTACTTAAAATATTTGCTTATTCTCATACCTGCGCAATAATAACATTTTTATTGCTCAAAGGTGACAATTTTTAGAGCTCTAAATTTAAAAAACTTTCAATCATGCACAATGAAGTTGTCCAAATAATTGCATTTTCGTGAAAATGCATTGATTACAACTGAATATATAGATAGTCAGCAAATTAGAGCATATAGTTTTGCATATTGACAAGCTCCTGTCAACTCCACTAATATTCATTAGCCTCAACCGGAAAGGAAACTGCTGCACATCTCTCTATTGGGCTAACACTGATCAAAGGAAAACTGAGTTTTGAAACCTCACAATGGCTATCCTAGTATAGCAAGATGACTGGGATTGATATACAGGCCGTGACACTTGCAATCAGCACAACTTTAAAATATCAGCCGTGATTAATAGTCAAAAGCAACATTATAAATACTGTTGTATCATGAACTTGCTTTGCAATTCTAACAATAGATAGGTAATTCAACCAACCTCTAATTTGCCTTTGCTGATAGAAAATGACTTTTCTAATTCTGTATAGAATTTCTGATAATCAAAGTTTATGATGTTGAGCACTCTCAAAATGTAACAAGAAACTTTAAGAATGGTGAACAGTAAATGCATTTTCTATCACTATATTTCATGCTTCTACAGGTCACCATTGTACTCCAGTTGTAAGGGCACACTTCCTTATTATTAGTACAAATATGGAGATTATAATTTGACCTAACCAGATAAATGCTTTTGCCATTAACAAATAATTTATAATTAATCTCTAAATATTTCAACTGCATACTATTAGAAAAAAGTGTGATCATAACTGAATCCTTCACAAGTTAAAAAAAAGTAATTTATCACTTAGTTCAAAATTGCATTTCTCAACCATAAATCAGTATTGTATTAGTCGATAAATAAAATGTTAAAACTCATTGTGACATTGTGCTTGGGCAGTGAGAAGAGGAACATGTCCAGACTTTAAGTGAGACACATTTCTACACATCTTACTATGAACATTTTAGCATTATCTTTGCAACCAAATGAGCTATTTCATGCATTTAACATGAAACATAGGCACAATGGCTGTGTGCACAGGTTAGCAACCTCAGGACTGAGGTTACGTCAGACACCAGATCTTGCATCAGGCAGTTGAAGCTTGCACAGTTTGAGTCAAGTGTAGCTCAAGAGTGTGGGAATAGATCAGTGCACGTGTGGTAAACGTGTAACTAGTCCTGTGCCACACTGCATCAATACAAATCCAATTGACTGCTCAGGTAAGTTTTTTTTTAAATTGACGAATGGCAATTGTAAAATGTCCCGTTTTTTGAAAACTCTGGTTCCTGGACAGCTGAATTTGAGATGGCCCAAATGTATTAAAGAGTAAAAATGGATTTAACCAATGGAGAAAACCAAGTATAGGGGAAGCAATTTGAGAAATAATTCACCATTAACTGAAGCACATAACTATAAACACATTTTGCAATTCGAGAATAACAGCAAATGCTGGAATCTGAAACACAAACATAAAATGCTTTAAAATCTCCTAGAAGAGACAAAACAAAATTAACATTTCAAGTCTGGATAACTCTTAATGTGCTAAAGAGAACTGGTATAGGGTGAGATTTACACTGTTTTGGGGGTGGTGGACGGGATGGGGAAGCAGTAGGGGATGGATAGAGTACCAGATAGGTAGAGGCTACGGAGAGATTGACAAAAAGACAAAAGGAAACATGAATGGTGGTGATCAAAACTAAGAAAGGTGCTGATAGGGTACCTTAAAAGATCAAAATGCCTTAAGGTAAGCAGTGTGACAAAGGACAACCTGGAATAGCTTAACAGATAGCCTTTCTGAATTTTGGAAGCAGTGGGGTTGGGTGGGGGGGGCTAAGGGAAAAAATATACAAGACAAGATAAAGTGGGGGATGGAAAAATGAATCAATGGAAGAATTTTTTAAAAATTTATAAAAATAAAAAATGTGTGAAGGTGGAGGAGAGAGCTCACAATCTGAAGTTGTTGAACTCAATGTTAAGTCCAAACGACTGTAAATTGCCAAATCAAGAGGTGAGGTGCTGTTTCTCCAGATTGCATTGGGCTTCGCTGGAACATTGCAATAGGCCAATAACGGATACATGGACAGGACAGCAATATAGGTATATTGAATAGCAAGTGATAGGAAGGTCCAGGTTCTGTTTGTAGACAAACTTAAGGCATATTACAAAGCGATCACTCAGTCTGTGTTTGATTTCTCCAATGTGACACAGCAAATGCAACAGAGCAGATTGAATAAAGCACTGCTTCATCCGAAGAGTATTTCAGCCCTTGGATGGTGAGCAGGGAGGAGGTTATGGATTTCTTTCTTTCCGTGACACTTTTGTCAGCCTCTCCTTAGCCTCCACCTATCATTGGCCATCTTTCCAATCCCTTACTTCACCCACTTCTTCCCTCCACTACTCCCTGTTGTCTTCCACTCTGACAAAGAGTCAGAGTCATCCGGACTTGAAATATTAGCTCACAACTACAGAATTGAATTATAAGCTTGCTTTTATATTTATTTCAGGAGTAATACAGTTACATTGCAGTTTTGCAAATGTTGCCTTTATACTGTCAGTCCAGAGTTGAATATCTTCACTTACAAACAGGTGATTCTTTTTGCAAGCCAAAGTAAAACTTTACATATTCAAACATCTACTGTAATTTAAATGTCAGTGAAGCTTGAATATTATTGAAATCCACTCTTCATTAGCATTATTCAAACTAAATGAAAAATTTAAACAACATGAGTCTACAGCTCCAAGGTGATCTCATGCTACTTCATAAAATTCAGACTGGATTCTGGCCTGTGATATGAAACTGGAATATAACTGCTAATTTGATACAGAAGCCACAATATCTTTGTCACTATAATAATACAATTGATTAATTTCACACAAAAGCTTGTACTTTCATTTATGGATGGTGATCCGCATAAAACATAGGTGCAATCATTTACATTACATTAATAATAGTTTTCATGTTGCACACATAAATTTACAACATTCCCAGGCTGCAAAAAAATTACTCTTTGTTTTTTCAATATTTTCAAGAGCAAAATATTTGCCGATAACTTCACAGATCACGTTTAACAATGCAAGAAACAAAATCATAGTAACACAATTATTGCACGAGTAGTATCTGAGCACTGCAAAGATTGTAGTGCAAAGTCTGGCTTACTTCATGGGTCACATGGCCTAATTTGATCATCTAGATTCAAAACTTCCCAGTTGATGTTTTGTATTCCCTGTGTTCTCAATTCAGGTTTATAAAGATTACCTTAATACTTCCATCACTACAACTCTGGACAAAGAGAGATACATCACTATTGGCAATGAACAAAATCAACTTTTTTAATAATTTATTTATATTAGACAGCAAAATTTGAACTTCCCTTAGAATGCATATTGAAATAATCCTCACTGATCTGCATTTTACCCCTTGTGTCCCAAATTTAAAATCATCTTTGTACTTAAGCTTCTTCATGGCCTTGTTACATCTCACTCTACCTCCTCTAATCCAAGTTTTCATTCATCTATCTCTGGTCTCTTGTATACTTTAACACTGCTGTACAGCACCTTGGATTATTTTTTCAATATTAAAGGCACTATACAAATGTGAAGTTGATAAGAATGAGTAGTTGGCCACATGATCCAGTCGTCTTCTTTTGATGCCTCAAGAGGAGGTGGGGACGGTTCAAGGGTATAAACTACAATGACTTTGCAGTCAAGTTGCCTGTTAAAACTTAGAGTCAACGTTCAAATATGAATAATAGCCTTGTGACAAAGAAGCAAAAAGCAAGCAACCATGCCATAGATTCAGATGGACAAGGACAATACTTTTCTTTCAGTCTCACTGCATTCCTTTATTCTTTTTATTTAAATCCAATACGCAAAGAACATGAAATCATTGGTCCTGCACTAGCCTTCCAGCATTGAATTCTTTAAGCTTCCTCTCTAGACCTGCCTAATATATGGTATAGGAGGCAATTCAGAGCTTAGCACCAGTTTTAGAATTTGTTTTCGGCTAATGGCATAACATTACCGACAGAGGCATTTCACCCACAGCAAGTAAATAAGATGCTTGCAAGCCACCTGAACCTAAAGAAATACTACTTCTGGACCCACATCTCCATCACATCCAGAGGGAAAGTTGTGTTGGAATTCCACCTAAACAACAACGTCACTGTGAAAGAATTCAATATTTCCTTCTGTAGTTAACAACTTACCTATGATACTCAGTAAAAATACTCCATCGTTATCCTAGACAGGTCTCTCATTTCATTAGCAACAGCTGAAACGTAACTTGAGTGAACTTCAACTGAAAACCTACTGGATCATCATGGGAGAGCACTGCAATAGTGATCAGACTATCCTGTTGCCAAATACTGCTCTGGGACTGCAGTCTCCACATAAAGATCATGGAGGTACAATGAAATGCTACTATTAAAGCAGTATCAGCTTCCACTTCAAATAAGTGATTTCCAGGGCTGTATCATGTTGCTTTTCAACAAGATGCCATTGTCCTCAACAAGATGGGAAATATTTATGGGCAACAATGAATCACTGTTAACAAAAACTTGTAATTAACAGAGGGACATGCCTTAAAGAGTAAACAATTTATCACTGACCAAACAACAGAAGTTCCAGGCTTCAACCATTCTTTCAGAAACAGTAGAAGCACACAATCGAATCAGAAAAGAGCATAGACAGCTGCTACACAAGGCAAAGTGAGAAACTACGGAGGTAATTAAGAGTATCAATCTGGGATCATAGAACATATCTCATCAACTTTCCTTTTAAGGTCTGTTGCAGAAAGTACCTCATTCCTCTACTCACCATTGAATAGATATTCAAACAAGATTTACCTATTATAATTTAATTTAGTCAGACTGCACTAGTCAGACTTTCCTCACCTGATGAAGG
The DNA here is from genome assembly GCA_024679065.1 of Sphyrna mokarran. NCBI lineage: Eukaryota > Metazoa > Chordata > Chondrichthyes > Carcharhiniformes > Carcharhinidae > Sphyrna > Sphyrna mokarran. The sequence continues at coordinate 36,570,317 of JAGIQG010000001.1, forward strand.
GGCAGTGCTCTGAAAATTCATGTTATCAAATAAACTTGTTCGACTTTAATCTGCTGGTATGAGACTTTTTACTGTGTTTACCCCAGTCCAGCGCTGGCATCTCCACATTACAAAAAGTGTTAAGCCACATTATTACTTGAATTTGAAAGACGGTAAAAAACTAACGGTACAACGTCAAAGTAGCAAAAGACAAATTTAAGATTATCAGGCACGTTTTAATCCAAGAAATGCTCAACATGTGGAATAAGCTTTTAATCAGGATACAGGAGAGAAAGATTGGAGGCAAAATGGGGAAGTTAGGATCTCTCTATCTGGATGAATCAAACTGACTGAACGTTTCCCTCTGGACTTATCCCATGGTTTAAGTGAAATGTTTGTACTTTGAGATGTTGCATAGGAAGTCTAAACGTGAAATAAGAATACATAAAGAGCGACCGGCTCTGACCCGCTGAGAAACAAGATGCGCTCCGGGATCGGTCACCTCCCTCTTCCAGTGCTGGGCAAGGACGGAGGGCGGAGGGGTCCTGGCACCATCCAGCCTCCTCATCCCGTCCCAGCCCATCCCAGCCCTCAGCCCCTCTACTCACATCTTCAGCTGGACATTGATGTCCAGGTCGCAGCTATAAACATAACAGAATTTCTCCGCGTCGCTCATCGCTGTCGCCTGAAAGCAGTCCTTTCCCACCCCGACATCAGCCGGATCCCCGGCGCAGCCTGTCCTGGGAGAGGAGAGGGAAGGAGGAGAGAGGATTTTAAACCGGCCGGCTCACAGCCCCGCCGCCGCCGCCGCCATCTTCCCCCCAGCGACTCTTCACATCCGGTTCACAGGGCAGGGATCAGCCACAGGGCAGAGGTCAGCCTCTGACTGAGGGCTTTGGGGGGCGGGACTTCTCCATCCCTGCAGAGTCAGGTCAGTGTGTCACCTTCAGCTGTAGCTTCACATCATAGTCACTCTCACCCATTCCTCTTCCCAATCTGAAGGTATGGAAATAAACAGCAGCAAAGTGGACGTAAAATTGGCTGAATAGCGGGAAGCAGAATGTCGTTGGTCAATGGATTGGTTTCAGGCTGGAGGAAAGTTTGTAGTGGATTTCTCCAAGGAGTCAGCATCGGAACCTTTACTTTTCTTCTTATGTATTAATGATCTGGATCCTGGTGTGCAGGGAGCAAGGTCGGAGTTTGCGGATGACACAAAACTTGGAAGTATTGTAAGCTGTGAGGACAGTGTAGAACTTCAAAAGGATATGGACAAGTTGAAGAAATAATAGTAAAATGTAAATATACTATTATATTTCTCCAACCTGTATATAGTGTAAATATTGTACTATTATATTATTTTTCCAACTTGTCTACATCGTTTTGAAGCTGTACATCAAAAGAACTTGAAGTATAATATTTATTTTTTGTTTTTATTCCAATTCAATTAAATCAAGTTCAATGCAGAGTCTCAACAAGTTGAGACATTCCCATCCAAGCTGACAAGATAGGGCTGTCACCTCGGTCTTAACTTGTTCTTGATCTCTATGATCCAAGCTGATTGGAAGAGGCATTGCGCCTCCGCCAAGGCTTGATCTTATTTGTATCTTAACCAAAAGACTGAGATGCCACTTTTAAAAATTGCTTCAAATGAAGGTAAAATGTAACCTAATACTTCAACCATGCACAGCATGTCAATACTACATTTGATCTTAGCCAAAAGGCCAAGATAATATTTATTTACTTGTGTCACAAGTAGGCTTACATTAATATTGCAGTTACTGTGAAAATCTCCTAGTTACCACACTCTGGCACCTGTTTGGGTACACCGAACCAGCAGGACTTTCGAACTGTGGGAGGAAAGCGGAAAGAGTGGGCAGATAGGTGACACATTTTGGTAGGAAGAACATGGAGTGTGAATACAAAATAAGGGGTAAATTCTACAAGGGATAGAGGAGCAGAGGAACCTGGGTGTATATATGCATAAATTATTGAAGTTGGCAGACCAGCTGGAGAGATCAGTTAATAAAGTATACAGTATTGGATTTTATTAATATGGGCATAGAGTAAAGTAGAACAAACATAGAATCCCTTCGCTGTGGAAGAGACTATTTGGCCCATCAAACCTGCAATGACAATAGTTCCACCCATGCCCTATTCCTGTAACCCCGTGTATTTATCTAGTTAATCTTGATACTAAGAGGCAATTTATCATTACCAATCCACCTAACCTGCCCACCTTTGGACTATGTAAGGAAACAAAACAGGAGCAGCCAGAGAAAACCCATGCAGACATGGGGACAATGTGCAAACTCCACACAGTCACATGAGGCATTAAATCTGGGTTACCGGCTTTGTGAGATAGCAGTGCTGCAAGATTCCACTGTTTGCAATGACTTTGTTCATCCACATTTTCTAAAAAGGAGAAGTTATGGTTTTTAGCCAGCGTTCTATTCTGGGACTTTCCTGTCCTAACTGTCTGGGGTGGCACAGTGGCACAATAGTTAGCATTACTGCCTCACAGCGTCAGGGACCCAGGTTCAATTCCAGCCTCAGGTCACTGTGTGTGTAGAGTTTATACATTCTCTAGTGTCTGCTAGAGAATGTTTACTCTGGGCCCTCCGCTTTCCTTCCACACTCCAAAGGTGCTGATTCACCCTTAACGTCAGGCTGACTAGCAGAGTTACAATGTGGAATTACAGGAATGGGGCTTAGATGGGATTGTTGTTGGTGCAGGCTCGATGGGCTGAATAGTCTCATTCTGCACCGTAGGGATTCTATGACTCTAGGGATAACACCAATTGGAATTGTAACACTGTGTGAATACATCCTACCATAATGATGATGTATAAAAACACATGACCAGACATGGAACAGGAGAATGTTCACTGATTTCAGTCTAATGCCTAGTCATGAGTAGCTATACATAATTTTGTTATAAATGATCAACCAGTTATTACTTGGACACATTCAATAAACATTCCTCAGCTAGACTAACCAACAGTCAACATACTCAAATTGTGCGGGGAGAGGTGGTGTGGAAAATGGAGGAAGCAAAATATTTAAGTGAATGAAAATCTAAAGAGAGAACCAAGTGTTTAAAGTATAGTATTTAAAGTTCTGGGGGTATCCTAAGGTAATTCTGACATTTGATACAAGAGCAAAACACTGTAGATGCTAGAAATCTGAAATAAGAACAAAAGAAATTGGAAGAACTCAACAGGCCAAATAGCATCTATGGGGAGAAATAGAGCTAATGTTTCAAGTCAGTGAAGAAAAGTCTTCAACCTGAAACATTTACCCAAATTTTACCACTCATCTGAGGCTCATAAGATCCCTCCCAAGGCCAAGGAGAATGCCGTTCTGCAAGCCTCCCCCACCTCAATTCTGGAGTGGCTCTGCTGGTAAAATTCCAGTCATTAACACTGTATTTCCCTATTGATACTGCCTGACGTGCAGAGTTCTCCAGCTTTTTTTTCTACTGATATATGATGCTATTTGGTGCATTTGCCAGTATTCTGGAAACTACTGTGAATATGATCAAGTATTGAGTACATTTTTCATCCAAAGTAAAAGACCTTTTTTTGATTTTTATGTATAGCTGGGGAATCATTTTTGAATCTGAAAACGTGTTTTCCTATTAGTAACAGACAATCTATTACTGGAAGAATTCTAATTAAAATGTATTCATCTTCATCATATACCATGGATGCTATCCAGTTAATAGAAAGTGAATCCTGAGGAAGTCGCAAAGTAGTTAATTGCTTTTCAAATGTAGCCCTGTTACAATTTAAACTTCAGCTGCCAATTAGTGCAGAGCAAGGCCCACAAACAATAAAGATAAATTACAGATTTAATAGATTGGATGAGGGAAATGTACTGACCAATACTCTGAATCTTTAGATAGTGCCATGATTCTTTTACAGCATCTGAACAAACAGATGGAACTTTGGTTTAATGTCATACCTGAAATACAGCAAAGTCCTCCAGTACTGCACCGAAGTGCATCCTGGATCACGTAGTCAGGTCTCTGGAGTAAGGCTTGAATGATGTGGAGATGTCTGGGATAAACACAATAAGAAGTCCCACAACACCATGTTAAAGTCCAACAGGTGTATTTGCTGGCAAATACCGTTAGTGGCTTTTGCTACCAAATAAACCTTTTGGACTAACCTGGGGTAGTGAGATTTCTTATTGTGTAAAGCTTGAACTCATGGCCTTTTGAGAGCATGACTATTCAACCAGGACAGACAGGATCAGGGATGTATGCGGCCAATATTTGTCTTTCTCTTGCCTACTATGTCAAAAGTCAGTGTATTTCTAGTGTGAGTTTTGTCAGAAAACCTGCCAGACAAACCCAAGACACTAATATTTTTGTGTTGGTAATATTCCAGTCATATTTTTAAACTGTTAGAGTATATATGCGATAAAGGGCAGAGTGACCGTGCAAATCTAAACTATGAGTTTGATACATTACTGACCCTAACAATACTTTAAGTACATGTTTACCTAAGGTAGTTTAGTAAGGGTGGTTATAGAAATGGAATAGATTTGAATGGCTGTTGTAGTTCAAAGGATATAAGGTATGCAAGTTGTGAAAGAAAGGTGCCATAGGTAAAGTATGGGTAAAGGGAATTTGCTTTTCTTTTAAATTCTAAAAGCTAAAACAAAGAGATGAATCAATTCTGGGAGAAATCAGTTCTAAAGAAACTGGTATATGAATGAAAGTTCAAAGGGAAAGAACATATTTAAGGAGATATGAAAACTATTAATCCAACAGCAGAAATAACTGGTTAACAACCAGCAAGAATTAAGCTAGATCTTAAAAGCCAACTACTGGAAAGCCTCAGAAGGCATCCTAAGAAAGAATAAAAAGGTAGTATATTACATGTTATTAGACTTTATAAATTTATAAGATGTTCAACTGATTGAGGAAAGTTAGCTCTGAAGATAGTTAAATTAAGATTATTTGGAACTGTTTAAAGTATCAGTACTGTTTGATGCTAATGTTTTATTTAAGTGTACTCCTATTTTAGTTTACTGTGTTTTTTCTATTAATAAACATATACTTTGCTACAAAACCATCACAAGTGGATGGATATAACAATTTCGGATTTCAAAAATTTTCGTTATACTATACGTACATATATATATATACATATATACTATACATAGGGGAATTTCACTGCAGTGTTAATGTAAGCCTTACTTGTGATTAATAAATAAAAATATAAGCTTATATTGCACTGCACAAATGTGAGGGCAGTTGTTTCAAATATCCTTTCTGAAATTTAAACAGTTCAGTATTTACAATCAACTGTACCTTTAACGTTCTGACATAGTTGATTGCATTCTTGCCTAGGGTTAGAAGCATATATTCTAGGCTTGAACTTCTGTACAGCTCAGAAAGACTGTTTCAGATCATTTTTCAGGAAAATAACTATGTGAAAAGTACATCACAAGAACAGATCATTCGGTCAAACTAGCCCATATAGTGTTTACACTCCTTGTGAGTTACACCTCCCCCCCCGCCCCCCAACCTCTTCGTACAATTCTATCAGCAGAGCAGGATCTTCCAGTCCCACTGGTGAGAAGGGCTGGAAAATCTAGTAAAAAAAGATTTCAAGTATCTTAAGTGATTTTGTGCTGCAAGAGGGAAGATTGTCTGTTAGTATACTGTAATGTTTCAGGGTGTAGCTGAATATCTGGAAGTATGTGGAAGCTATAAGGTGGTGCTCTGAAGCATGGAAGTGAGGTGCAGTATCTGAATCCTGATTGCTGATGGGCATGGGATGCATTGAATGTGTGAGTAGGAAATGACATTCGAAGTGTGAGGCCTTTAAACTTTTTCCAACACTGCAGCCAGCCCTCAGCACCACATTTCTTCAATTAACATCCATAGGTATCTGCTCCCATTCCCTTTGCAGTGAATTTTTAGATTTTTTAATTCATGAGGTGTAAACTTTGCTAATGAGATCTCAATTTATTTCCAATTGCAAATTGCTCTTTTTTTTAATCCATTTACGAAATATGTGTGTTGCTGGCTGGGCCAGTATTTATTGCCCGTCACTGCTGCATGCCTTCAGAAGGCATTTGAGAGTCAACTGCTTTGCTATGGATCTGGAATTACGTGTAGGTCAGGTCAGGATTACGCCAACACTATAGCTAACAAAACCCATCAACGCCTCTACTTTTTCAGGAACCTAAGGAAATTTAGCATGTCTGCTAAGACTCTCACATCTTTTACAGATGCACCAGAGAAAGCATTCTTTCTGGTTGTACCACAGCTTATTAAGGCTCCTGCTCTGTCCAACACCACAAGAAACTATAAAGGGCCGTGGTTGTGAGCAAAGCCCAGTCCATCACTCAAACCAGCCTCCTATCCGTTGATTTTGTCTACACTTCCAGCTGCCTTGGAAAAGCAACGAGCATAATCACAGACCCCACGCATCCTGGACATTCTCTCTTCCACCTTCTTCCATTAGGAAAACGATACAAATGTCTGAGGATATGTACCAACCGACTTAAGAACAGCTACTTCCCTGTTGCCATCAGATCTCTGAATGGATCTACCTTGTATTAAGCTGATCTTTCTCCACATCTTAGCTATGACTATAACATTATATTTTGCAGCTTCTCCTTTCTGTCTCTATATATGGCATGCTTTGTCTGTACTGCGCAAGAAATGATACTTTTCACAGTATACTAATACATGTGACAATGAATCAGATCAAAGTAAATACATTAATGAACCAATGGATTTTTACAACAATAGTTTCATGACCATCATTAGATTTTTAATTCCAGATTTTTTATTAAGTTTAAATTCCATCGTCTGCTACAGTGGATTTGAACTCAGGCCTCGGATCTTGCCCTGGGCTTCTGGATTACTTATACAGAGTCAGTACCATTCTGAAACTACATCTTGTTTCCAATCTTCTAATTTCCAAAAATCTTATTACAGTGTTAATGTAAGCCTATTTGTGACATGAATAAATAAACTTGAAACTTAAGGGGGGAGCTATACAATAAATGGCAGGGTCACCAAGAGTATAGAAACACAGAGTGTGTTTACACACTAGGTGTGTAAGTTCACAAACCCCTGAAAGTGGCAGCACAAGTGGAGAAGGTGGTGAAGAACCATATGGTATGCTTGCCTTTATAGGATGGGATATGGAGTATAAAAGCTAGAGTCTGATGTTGCAGCTGATGTTGAATCAATAATCTAGCAATAATACCACTAGGCTATCTCCTCTCCGCACTTACCTCAGTTGAAAAATTCAGATCCAATTCCCAATAGGAGCAGCAGCCTTCATCCTTTAGCAGAAAAATGTCCACAAGCCCCTATGCGATGCACGACCCTAGCCACTCCCTGTTATGACATAGCCATACTGCAAATGTCTATTAGGGTCTAGCCTTGAAACAACAACTTCAATTTGAAGGTAGAGATATCAGAAAGGTATTTGTTATTTTGTAATTTGAAGTGAATATTTAAATCTGCATTATATTGTTATATAACTTTATGTGCGGTCATGCTTATGTGTTTTATTTTAGAACATGGAAACTGAAAATGTAATTGGGAAGAAGAGAAGTCAGAACTTCTCAGACTGTGATTTGGATACCTTATTGCATGAGGCTGAACAAAGGAGACTTCACATTTTGAGTCATGGAAAATCTAAATTATTATTTGTATCCTTCTGACTTGTTTACCTCATTTATATTGTCTCATGTTTAACTGTTGTGTTTTGACATTTCAATAAATCATTTGTATAATCTCCTATTTAAATGTTTTGTTTCAATGTTTTGATAAAGCATTAGTACAATGTTGTAAAACTTAATGGAAAACATTTATTTACAAAAATGTTGTAAATATACCATGTTAACATTTAACTAAATATTTTATTGTGATATTTTGTTCAATTGCCTCATCTTTTCAAATTTCTTGCAATAAAACGTATCTTTTTACTTCAACACAACAATTCCATTGTCTTTTTCTAAAGAAGGAGTTAAGTGGGAGGAGAGAAGGAGGAAGGAAGAGAGGGAAGGGAAGTGAGGGGAAGGTAACGGAGGGAAGTGTTTGAACATGTCAGTTATACATTTTGCAAATTCATTGCCCAAAATCAGCAGTTGCCAAGCAATCATGAACTGCCCTTGCATCTCCTGATGAGTTACAGGTTCTCCGTGAAATGTTACAAATGAAGCTGATGCCACAGAAAGGGCTCGACATAAAGATATTCAGCATTGTCATGAATTTCATCTCCATTATTAAGATAGTGTGGCAGTTAGAGATAGGTTTCAGGTCTTCTTTCAACATTTCACTAAGGCACCCCATTGCTCCCTGACTGAAGTGCAGTCCTGGCATACATCTCCTCTAACATCATGTCGTGTGATATACTTTGCCTGCGCGCTTTCACAGGAGTGTTTATGTAGGGGGGAGGGGGGTGCAGGAGGTGTGGTGTTAGTGGAAGGGCGTAATTGATTTGTATCCTTGCCAGGTAAAGATGTAGCCTGACACTCCTGTCATGATGTCTGCGCCTACATTAAAGTCTCCAAAGAACTTTTAAGAAACAATGCTAAAAGAATGAAGTTCCAACAGGAGTGGGACATGACTCCGGAGAATTTTGCAATACCTGTCAGAGAGATGGTTCACATCTGCTTTGAGGAGACTTGCGTATATCAACTGAGGCATCAAAAATATTTGTAGTAATTACTGAGTCTGTACCAGGATAGCTTTGCCAGGGTGGCATTACCGGGGAGAGAGGGTGGCATGAAGGAGATGGGATCTTGGATTTTGATTTGATTATTATTGTCGCATGTATTAACGTACAGTGAAAAGTATTGTTTCTTGCAGGCTATACAGACAAAACATACCATTCATAGAGAAGGAAACAAGAGAGTGCAGAATATAGTGTTACAGTCATAGCTAGGGTGCAGAGAAAGATCAACTTAACGCAAGGTAGGTCCGTTCAAAAGTGGGATGGCAGCAGAGGAGGAGCTGTTCTTGAGTCAGTTCTTATGAGACCTCAGAGTTTTGTATCTCTTGGCTAAGATCAAGTGTAGTATTTCAGAAGGGTAAAACTCCTGGAAGCGATGGCTTACCGGCTGAGTTTTACTAGGCGTTGTGGGACTTGACGGGCTTGGAGGGGGAAAGGGAAGAAATATGAAATTGGCGATGCATTTCACTATTGAACATGGATTATGAAATTCTGGCCAAAGTCATCGCCAACCAGGTCAAATCTGCTCTGGGATCAGTGATCCACCCTGATCAAACCTATGCTGTACCTGGCAGGAAGATCTCTCAATGTAACCCTCATCCTGTTGGCCACCTACATGTTTGGCTGCATCAATCTGTGCGGAGATCTTCAGTACACTAACAGCAAGTGCCACTACGTTTTGAGGTTCTACCTGTCCTGAGTGTTGCGAAGGATGAGTCTGGCCACGTTGCCATGGCACACTCCGAATAGTTGGACTGTACCGCAACACCTGTCCTTCATGGAGAAAGATTTCCGCAAACACACCTTTGACCACATGGCGATTAAGCAGTGGTCAACGTGTAACGTCCTCAAGGCCCTGAGAGAAAAGGAGATGGCGGATCCTGTCGGATGGATCCCTGAACAGACTGTTAGTGTCATCTGGCAGAACACCTTATCACAGAACTTACAAACAAGCATCAAGATCTGGCTTGGCTGGTGGTGAGAAGGGCACTCACCATCAGATCCTTTATGCACGCTCGAGGTCTCAACAGCACTGCATGCTGCCCTCGAAGCGGCTGCTGGGTTGATGAGATGGTCGTACACCTCCTTGTGGAATGTGTCTTTGCAAAGGTCTGGAGTGAGATGCAGGTAATTGTCGAGATTCGTCCCGAGCAGCTCGGTGACACAGGACTCTGTGCTCTATGGGCTGTTTCCGGGGAAATACATCGAGATGAATGTCAACTGCTGTTGGAAGATCATCAACTCGATGAAAGATGCACTTTGGTCTGCCTGAAACTTGCTGATCTTCCAGTTGAATGAACTGTCCTCGGACGAGTGTTGCAGACTGGCACATTCCAAGGTCCAGGTCTACGTGCTGAGGGATGCGCTGAAGCTTGGAGCAGCCACCGCAAAGGCACAATGGGGAAAGGTCACACTATAAGGCCTTTTAACAGAGACAGACCAAGGGCCCGGGAACTGCAGAAAACCCTCGACCTGCGTAACTGTGTGCCAATCTGAGCAACAATGGCACACAGTAATTTTTGAGCCATCGTATAGTTTAAGTATTGAAATCGAAAAACTATAAATTGTACAGAACTGTACAAATGTTTCATTATGCACTGTTTGCCATTTGCAGACATATATATTTGCAACAATTTAATTGAGATTTTTATGGATCTGTTCTAATTGAAATGAAATAACTGTAATCTGTATACAACTGTAAAATGTTTTATTCTGACCTGTTTGCAATTTATTGACGTATACTTGCAACGTTCTAATTCATATTTTTATAATAAAGTATATTCTTGCAATAAAATGTGTAGTATCGACATGCTGAACTTGGTTGAAGTCATTAGGTTACATTTCAGCTTCATTTAAAGCAATTTTTTAAAGCAGCATCTTGGCCTTTTGGCTAAGATGCAAATTAAATCAAGCCTTGAAGGAGGAGCTATACCTACTCCAATCAGCTTGGATTATGTAGATCCAAGACAGGTGAGACCCCTGTCTTGTCAGCTTGGATTGGGAATGCCCCTAATTATTGGGACTCTGAATTGGCTTTAATTTGACTTGATTGGATTGGAATAAAGTTGCCAAAAAAAAAGACGATGGAAGATCGGATGTCTGGAGTACATGGGGTTCTTAATTATGCTAGTTGCTTTGTTGAGCCAGCAGGAAGTGTAGCTGGAGTTAATGGAAGGGAGGCTGGTTTGCATGATGGATTGGGTTACATTCACAACCTTTTGTAGCTTTTTGCAGACTTGGACAGAGCAGGAGCTATGCAAGCTGTAATAGAATGCTTTCTACGGTACATCTGTGAAGGTTGGTAGAGTCGTAGCTGACATGCTACGTCTTTAAACTAGAAAAGCTGGGGGGTGGGAATACCGATGGGATGGTGAATAAGGAGGTTAGTTCCCAGGTAGGGAAGGACTGTAGGCACCCTGAAAGGGGTGTTAGGCAGGTGGTGGAAAAGGGAAATATCCTGACTGAGGGGCTGAGGTGTGTCTATTTTAATGCCAGGAGTGTAGTAAATAAGGTAGATGAGCTTAGGGTATGGATTGCTGCTTGGGAGTGTGATGTGGTGGCCATTACAGAGACTTGGTTGTCTCAGGGACAGGACTGGGTACTTCAGGTGCCAGGAATCAGGTGCTTCAGGAGGGACAGGGTTGGGGGCAAAAGAGGAGGTGGTGTGGCACTGTTGATCAGGGACAGCGTCATGGCTGTAGAGAAGGTGGAAGACGGGCAGGGATTGTCTACGGAGTCTCTGTGGGTGGAAGTTAGGAACAGCAAAGGCTTGATAACTTTGCTGGGTGCATTCTATAGGCTGCCCAACAGCGGCAGGGAAGTTGAGGTGCAGATAGGGAAACAGATCCTAGACAGATGTAGAAATAACAGGGTTGTCGTGATGGGAGATTTCAATTTCCCAAACATCGACTGGAATATCCCAAGGGTAAGGGGTTTGGATGGTGTGGAGTTTGTTAGGTGTGTTCAGGAAGGTTTCCTGACACAGTACGTGGAAAAGCCTACGAGAGGAGAGGCTGTACATGACCTGGTGCTTGCTAATGAGCCAGGGCAGGTGTCGGATCTCACGGTAGGGGAGCATCTTGGGAATGGAGATCATAATTCTATCTCTTTCACGATAGCGATGGAAAGAGATAGGATCAGGCAGGCTAGGAAGGTGTATGTCTGGAGTAAGGGGAAATATGAAAACATTAGGCAGGAAATTGGACGCATAAACTGGAAGGAGGTCTTCTTGGGGAAGAGTACAGAAGGAAAGTGGCAGTTTTTCAAGGAATGTTTGTCTGGGGCACTGCAAGACAACGTTCCGAGGAGTCAAGGAGGTTCTGGTAGGACGCGGGAACCGTGGTGCACGAAGGTAGTGGTGAACCTAGTTAGGAAGAAAAAATGGTATATAAAAGGTTCAGAGAGCTAGGGGATGTTAGGGATCTAGAGGAGTATAAGGTGTGTAGAAGGGAACTTAAAAAGGAAATTAGGAGAGCCAGAAGGGGTCACGAGAAGGCCTTGGCAGGTAAGATTAAGGAGAATCCCAAGACCTTCTACAAATATGTGAAAAGTAAAAGGATGAGAAGAGAAGGGATAGGGCCTATAAAAGGTGAAGGGGGAAAAGTCTGTGTGAATCTGGAAGAAATGGCAGAGGTGCTTAATGAGTACTTTGCCTCGGTATTCACGGTGGAAAGTGAACTGGGAGATTGCACTGCAGGTTTTCGGCATACGGAAAAGATTGAGTATGTGGATGTTAGGAAAGAGGATGTGTTAGACCTGTTAAATTCTATCAAGATAGACAAGTCACCGGGACCAGATGGGATGTACTCCAAGTTATTGTGGGAGGTGAGGGAAGTGGTTGCAGAGCCCCTGGCGTTGATCTTTGTGTCGTCCATGGAAACGGGAAAGGTTCCGAAGGATTGGAGGATTGCGGATGTGGTTCCTATCTTTAAGAAAGGGAACAGGGATAGTCCAGGAAATTACCGACCGGTGAGTTTGACTTCGGTGGTTGGTAAGCTGATGGAGAGGCTTCTGAGGGATAAGATATATGAACATTTGGAGAAGTTTGGACTGATTAGAAATAGTCAGCATGGTTTTGTCAAGGGCAGGTCATGCCTTACGAGCCTAGTTGAGTTCTTCGAAAATGTGACTGAACACATTGACGAAGGAAGGGCAGTGGACGTAGTGTACATGAACTTTAGTAAGGCATTTGATAAGGTCCACATGCAAGGCTTCTGGAGAAGGTGAGAGGGCATGGGATCCAAGGGACTTTGGCCTCATGGATCCAGAACTGGCTTGCTGGCAGAAGGCAGAGAGTGGTTGTGGATGGGTCTTGTTCTGCATGGAGGTTGGTAACCAGTGGAGTACCCCAGGGATCTGTTCTGGGACCCCTGCTGTTTGTCATTTTCATAAATGACATGGATGAGGAAGTGGAGGGATGGGCTAGCAAGTTCGCCGACAATACAAAGATCGGTGGTGTTGTGGATGTTCTGGAGGGATGCCAAAAGTTGCAGCAGGACATAGACAGGATGCAAGACTGGGTGGAGAAGTGGCAGATGGACTTCAACGCAGATAAATGTGTAGTGGTCCATTTTGGCAGGAATAATGGGATGAAGAAGTACAATATAAGGGGTAGGAGTCTTAGTTGTGTTGTAGAGCAGAAGGATCTCGGGTTCCAGGTCCATAGGACTCTTAAATCGGCCTCGCAGGTGGAGGAAGTGGTCAAGGAGGCATACGGTGTACTGGCCTTCATTAATCGAGGAATAGAGTTCAGGAGTCAGGATGTAATGATGCAGCTCTATAAGACTCTTGTCAGACCCCAGTTGGAGTATTGTGCGCAGTTCTGGTCGCCTCATTATAGGAAGGATGTAGAGGCTATAGAGAGGGTTCAGAGGAGATTTACAAGGATGCTGCCAGGATTGGGAGGCAGGTCTTATGAAGATAGGTTGAGGGAGCTGGGACTCTTCTCACTGGAGAGACGTAGGTTGAGAGGCGACCCGATAGAGGTTTATAAAATGTTGAGAGAAATAGATAGAGTGGACTCTCAGAGACTATTTCCCCGAGCTGAAATGGTCACTACGAGAGGACACAGATTTAAGGTGCAGGGAACCAAATACAAAGGAGATGTCAGGGGTAGGTTTTTCACTCAGAGGGTGGTGAGTGAATGGAACTGACTGCCATCGGAGGTTGTTGAGGCAAACTCACTGGGGTCTTTTAAGAGACTTCTGGATGAGTATATGGAAAAGAATAGGATAGGGGGTTATAGATAAGTCTGTGGATTGGTAGGTGTGATCGGCGCAACTCGTGGGCCGAAAGGCCTGTTTGTGCTGTATTGTTCTGTGTATGCCAAATTTCCTTAGTCTGAGAATGTAGAGGCGTTGGTGGGCTTTCTTAACTATGGTGTCGGTATGGGAAAACCAGGACATGTTGGTGATCTGGAATGTAAAAACTTGAAGCTTTCGACCTTTTCCACTTCATCCCCATTGATGTAGACTGGGGCATGTTATCTAGGCTTTCTGAAGTTGATGACAATCTCCTTCATTTTGTTGATATTGAGGGAGTGATTATTGTTGTCACACCAATTCACCAGATTCTCTATCTCATTCCTGTACTCTGTCCTGTCATTGTTTCAAATCTGATCCACTATGGTGGTGTTGCAAGCAAACTTAAAAATCAAGGTGGAAGGGAATTGGGCCACGCACTCATAGATATATAAGAAGTATAATAGAGGGCTGAGAACACACTCTTGTGAGGCAGCGATGTTGAAGATGATTGTGGCAGAGGTGTTGTTACCTATCCTTATTGATCGTGGTGTGTAGGCCAGGAAGTTCAGGATCCAGTCGCAGAGGGAGGAGCTGAACCCCAGGCTACGAAGATGAGCTTCGTAGGAGTAATAGAGTTGAAGACTGAGCTGTAGTCAATAAGTAGAAATCTGATATAGGTGTCTTTATTATCTACGTGTTTCAGTGTTGAGTGCAGGGCCGGGGAAATGGCATCTGCTGTGGACCTGTTGCGGCGGTCGGCAAAATGTAGTGGATTCAGGTAATCCGGAAGATAGAATTGATTCATGCCATGACTAAGCTAATATGGGATGCCCCCATATTGATGTATCTCTGTTGTTGGGGTTGGGGGTGAGGTCTCTCTCACTGGATGGTGTGATGGTACTATTCAGGTCACTCTCATGCCTGCATGGGGTTGTTGGTGAGAGGGTTTGATCCGAACACTTAATGATGGGGTGAAGGTTGCCCACTTGTGGTGAGGGCATAGGAATGTCTGCGAGGGGAGGGGGTTACAATGTCCGTTGGTGTGAGAGGGGTGTACTCTGAGAATGGTGTGCTCTTTAAAAGAGGTGTCCCAGTCCCTGTGAAACCGGATTGTCAGCGTGTTTCTCACTGGGGATTCTTTGCCACTAGAGAGTGGTTGGCATCTGCTTAGCGCTGCCAACACCACGGGAAACACTCCAGTTTTCCTGCTGGTGACAGAACCTAGTTTCTCATCAAGAGAATCGTGGCCGGTATCTTTTAAGGTCACGTAGTTTACTTTGAAAACTCCACACTTTAATCAGCAGGTGGTGCTATTTTCCTAAATTGTTGATCTGTTAAGGTTGACGTGCTCCAGAGCCATACGGGTTTACCTCAGTTTACTGTCATTTCCACTGGTCTACACCATCATAACACAAAAAAAATGTTTCTGTGGCAGACCTCACAATTCTGGTAGACACTCTTAAAGTAAGAGGGGCTGTCTTGGGAAAGAAAGCTTACAGGAAGACAAATAGTGTTGTTGTTTCTGGGGCATAACTATCTAAGGGGAGAACCACTCAGGATTGTTACGTTTAGCAGACTGCTTATCCAGGCTGTCAATTAAACATATCAACCGTATACTTACAATTTCCTAAGTGAATCTAGCAATAAATATCTCCCAAATGGTTTCCATTTGGATTCGAAGAATGGGAGCTATTCTGTACAATTGATTTTTACAGAATGCTCTAAAATTCTGGATGGGATTTTACAGCCTCGCTCATCCTGAAAGCATAAAAAAGCCTACCCGAGGTCAACGGACTTTCCCATAGCCCACCCCTTGTCCGCTCCGATTCCCTAGTGGACGGGGTAGTAAAATTTTGAACACTATATTAGAAAAGTCAGCATCACCATAGTATGAAATAATGTGCTTTGATGTGCATTACAGAAAGAGCTCCTAGATCATATAGAAACCAATAGATTTTCATAAATCTTTTTAATATAACTAGATATTTGGCTCAGTAAATGATATCGTCAGAGTAAGGATAAGATAAATGTCAAAACAAACATCATATGAAGCCCTGAAAGCCTGAAGTCCTCTCATTACCTTCACCATTGAACAGAAGCAGCAAAACTTGACTCATATTCCATTTTCCAAATAGATTCTCACAAATGAAACAGACAGGTTATTGTTAATCTACAGCCTTTGAAACATTCCCATTAGTTCCTTGCTGAAAAATAAGTAGCTGAGAAAAGAAAAGCCCTAGTTAACTGTTCTTCCAGTGTCATCTGGAATGGCGCATTTAACCTCAAATAGAGGCTGGGAGATGGGGTATCTGATAAAGGTATGGAAATTATTAAAGGCAAAGATAATAAGAATCCTTTTCCCATGGCAGGAGTGTCTAAGATAGTAAGACATCTGACAACAACAGGTTAAAGTCCAACAGGTTTATTTGGTAGCAAAAGCCACTAGTTTTCAGAGAACTGCTCCTTCATCAGGTAAGAAGTTCTGTTCACAAACAGGGCATATAAAGACACAAACTCAATTTACAAAATAATGGTTGGAATGCGAATGGTGATATCTGTAAACCCGAACATGTTTATACCTGTAATGGTAATAGTTTTACAGGTAATACCTGTAAAGACTCACATTCCAATATGATTTTGTAAATTGCGTTTGTGTTCTTTATATTCTCTGTTTGTAAACACAACTCCCACTTACCTGACGAAGGAACAGCGAGTGCTCCGAAAGCTAGTGGCTTTTGCTACCAAATAAACTGTTGGACTTTAATTTGCTGTTGTGAGACTTCTTACTGTGTTTACCCCAGTCCAACACCGGCATCTCCACACCAGGGGTGTCTAAGACCAGAGGGTATAAGTTTAAAGAGAAGGCTAAATGATTTGGAGGGGATCTGAGGAAATATTTTTTCTCTGAGGGTGGTGGAAATGTGGAATGCTCTGCCTGGAAGAGTGACTCTGTGACTATTGCACATCCCAATCCTCTTGTGGTAAATTTGCTGGAGGGTTCATTAGAATTACTAATTGATCATTGAAAAATGCTTACAATCAATGCTGAATTTGGATCCCAGAATTGTAATATATGATTTTTCCACTTTTGATTCTGGTGTATTGGATCATACAGCACAGATGCAGGCTATTTGGCCCACCTTTGGAAGAGCTATTCAATTTATCTCACTTCCCTATAACCCTGACTTTAAAAAGCACAAACGTGACTTGTGTGTTCCATCTGGAGAAGCCACCCCAAATCTGTTAGTGAGGTTATTTTGTATTGTAATGTTGTAGAAGTATAATTTCTCAACTGATATATCACAGGCAGAATGGATGTCTGCAGGTAAATGAATCAGTTGAAAGCTTCTAACTTATTACTATTTTTAGATGTTGGTGGGCAAATTCATTTTGAAGCATATCTTCTATGTTTACCACAAGACATATGCTGAAAACCCAAGGAACAACTATTTAATAATTCGTATCTCAGATTTCACTGCTTTATATTGTGAATAGCTGTAGGTGAATGGTCTAAAATTGCTCACTCAACTTTTTAATCAATGTCCCATCTGTCCTTCAATAAAATATTTACAATTTCAGCATCCTGTTCTTGTAAGATTGTAATTATCAATATGAGCTCTGGTGGAAACATGTACCTATTTAATATTCTATGTTAAAATTAAAGATTGACATTGAAGAAGGATCAGGCAGTGATTTGACAGAAGGATTAAAAGGCTTTCAAAAATATAATTCCATTTAACAGGAAACGTTGGCTAAGTAGATTGGTAAAGCTCAATAAAAATCCATTAGTATTTAAGCTAAGTAATCTTGGAACAATAAACTGTGATGGTGTAGGTCACCCCAACTGTTCTTTTTCAGTGTAAGCCACTCATTTCTGTCTTTCACTCATTCTCTCTCATCTGTACCATTGGCTCGAACAGCCAACTATTTCTCTTTCACTTCAAGCCCAGAAAATGTACCATATACTTCAGAAGAAAGGCTTCAAGAAGACTCATCATATGGCCAATATTTAGTCGCAAGTTGCAGAAGATAGGGCAGGAGAAAGGATCCAACTCACCAGAGGATGGAGTTAGAGCCAAGCCTGACTGCAGAGGACCTGAAGGTTCAGACTACTGAATAAAGTTGATAACCTCACAATGCTGAAATGTTAAATATGTCCATTCTCACTTTGGAGCCCTATGTCTCAATGCAAGGTTCCTTTAATGCAAGTGGAGAGGTGTGTATGGAGAGGGGCAAAGAGGCTGGGAAGAGGGAGAGCAATTTCCTAGACATTTCACTCACTACAATCTGATTTATGAATCCTGTTAACCTGCAGTGTTTTGTATCATTTTGTTGCATTTACCATTTCATTAGTTACCAAAGTATACCTTTACGCAATACTTGATAAAAACGAAAGTGATGTAATTGCATATGCCATTTATGAATGTGTAAAGTAAAAAAGTAAATTGTACACTTTCTGAAAGCATTTCTGTATAAAATCTTACACATTACCAATTTAGAGTATAGAATTAGACTTTCAGTGAGGTAACTCTTTGGGGGAAAATGGAAAGTTATGATAATGAAGTATAATATACAAATATTGTAGTTAAAAGGGATGAATGTAACATTGGATGGAATCTTGTGCTCTTACTTGATGAACTTGGAGGCAGGAAGGCTGTATAATTAGTGGAGACTGAGGCTTATTGGATCTCCACTACCTTGCTGCTAGAACTTAATACTGAGCAGGAGGCTCATGGTCAACATTTCCACCCAATGCTTACTGAAGCCTTCAAGTGGCCAATCAATGACCATTTAAGGGCCTTATCCCCCGCCGCTGGTACTAATCCCACTGCGGTCAGAACAATTGACTTGTGAAGTGCAATACAGTCTCTCCTGAGAAGTGGGTCTATCCATCAAAAGCACTCTGCTTCTGATCAATGGACTCAACATTAGAAAGGGGGAGCTTGCTGAGATGCCAACAACCCCTACACCGTTCACCCAGCGACTCATCTTATGAATACCCACTCCCGTGACTTCACTTCCCTGGGTCACTTTGCAATCCTGGGCCTCATGTGCCTATCCTTCCAGCAGCAGCCACTGAGTTGCTGAGCACAAGAGCTGTTGTGTTGGCCTCTAATTCACCAGCGACTCTCAGTAGAAGGGACCTCCAACTCAGGATCCTGATTCTAAATGAAGGTCTGCCAGTGTTCTCAGCACTGCCTGATTGATACGTGGTTCAGCAGGTTTTCCCAAAAAGAGACTGCACTGCTCTCTTGCTGGCTCAGCAGGCAAGTCCTCTGATGCCTCAACAAGATTCCACCCCCTGAGTGAGATAACCATAGTGAGAAAGAAAATGTTGAAGGGTTTAGCATCTTTAAAAATGGATAAATTGCCAGGCCCAAATGAAACGTCTCCAAAACTACTAAGGAAACAAGGGAGGTATGAAAACTGTGAGCATCATTTTCAGACTTTTTTTTAGCTGTAGGCATGGTAGCAGAGGACTGCTATAATGTGGTACCATTGTTTATAAAGGGACAAAGGAATAAACCAAGTAATTACAAGTTAGTTAGCCTTAACCTTGGTGATGGCTAACATTTTGAGGAACAGCATGAATCATCAGCTTAACTCTGAGGAAAGAGTGGACAGGCTGGGATTGTTTTCTCTGGACTAGAGGAAACCAAAGAGTTATTTATTAAGGTATATAAAATTATGAGGGGCAAACATAGAGTTGTTAGGAAAGACCCATTTGTCTTAATGAGAGATCAGCAATCAGATATCATGGAATCCCAGCAGTGCCGCATTGAGCCTGCACCAACTCTCACCCAGCCCCTACCTTATCCTCATAAGCCCACATATTTATTCTGCTAAACCCTCTGCACATCTTGGGACACTTAAGAGTAAATAAGCGTGACCAATCCACCTGCACCTTTTGGATAGAGCACCTGGAGGAAACCCACACAGACAAGGGGAGAACATGCAAAATCAACACAGACAGTGACCTAAAGCTGGTATTGAACCCAGCAGAACTAACCACCATGTCACAATGCCACCCATGGAAGTGGTGGGTACATTTATTTAAGATAGTAGTAGTAGAGGGGTTAGAAGGGGGTGCAGAGAAACTTTTCACCTGAAGGGTAGTGGACATCTGAAATTCATGGCCTCAAAAGAGTAGTATAGGCAGATATCCTCAGAATGTTTAAAAAAAAATGCATATGCATATTAGAGCTACAGACCAAGGGCTGGAAGGTGGGATTATCCTTACCCTTTTACAGCCAGCACAGATGCAGACTGTATCCGTAGATTATGGTGGTTCATCCTCCAGCTTTTACAGCTACCATACTGAGATGAATCATATTTTAACTGCAATGGAGAAACCTGTGCATCGTCCATCATTAATGCTGATGACATGGGTTTCATCCCCTTACTAGCCAAAGTATTCTTCGGGCCTACGTGCCTGCCCGCAATGTTATTGTGCCATAATTAGTAGGCCTTATACAATGTAGCATTCCACTGAAAGAGAAGGTAAGTTATCATGTCCTTTACACAGAAATAACTTTTAATAAGCCCAGCATCTTTTGTGTGAGATTAAAACATTTCTAATTTTAGCCACCAGATGTCGCTACACAGCAAGAATTTGATTTTCCCCAACTATTTTAAAATAACAAATTGTAGATGCACGTTCTGTCAAAACTGTGTTTTAAACATGAAACTGAGTGTGCTCTAGGTTCTGATAGTGAAGTTCAATGTATGTACGTGTGAGAGGCGTTAGCCTTTAACAAATGTAATACAAATCACCTTTATTTGATAACTTTACAAAGTTTTATAGTAACTGGTGTGACCAATACGTCATCATTCGTGTTTGATCAATTCAAATGTCTGTGGTTTCATGTCCTTAAAGCAAGCTTTTCCAAACGTTGTACTATGTTTTGAGCAATGGGTTTGTGCACATATAAATTCCAAGCACTGTAATGCAATCATATCTTCCATGGTTGTGTTTCCTTTTTGCCAAAAGTTGAACTTGTCAACATTTTGCATTATACAGATGACTGTAATGTGCTTTCTGCCAGTACTGATAATGTACACCGCAGTAACAAATTCAGTTACAATTCTTTTCATTAAAATTTGAAAGGGAGATGCCAAGACTAACAGCGATTAAAATAACTCCTACACAATCAATGGCAGAATTCTCACAGCATGAAATGAACTAGCAAAATCTAGCAATAATCTGGTAATCCAACAAAAATTTAATAATAAGGTAGATTTATTTTTGTTCCATTAATAACTTAGAATAATAAAACATTTCTAATAATACAGGGTTGAATAATCAGAGATACCTCAAAGCTGTTAGACTGAATTGTGGCAGCACAGAAACACTGGAAACTTGTATCACAGTAGTCAAAAATTAAAGTTAATTCATTACATTAACTTCATTACAGTGTTAATGTAAAATTCCACCAGTGTCTGTTCAAGTCAATGCACCTAACCACTCTTTCAAACTGTGGGAGGAAACTGAGGCACCTGGAGGAAGCTCATACAGACACGGGGAGAACGTGAAAACTCCACGCAGACACTGACCCAAGCCAGGAACTGAACCAGGTCTCTACGTTATGAAGTGCAGTGCTAACCATTGTGCTGTCAATTATACATGCATTTTGACATGCTATTAAAATGTAGAAAACCATCACAAGTTATTGAGATAGTTCATTTATAAAAGGGGGAAAAAAAGGAAGGGTATGAGGAAAGAGCAAGGAAGTATGATGAGAGTAGGCAGGGTAGATTCTTCTGGTTTTATTACCCAAATTTTGTTTCACGTAGGAAAAAAAACACTATTCTTCCCCCATTTTAAAGCTGATTTTACCAACATCATTTCTGCTGGCTTTCCCACATCATATCTGAGGAGTGCACAGCAATGTAAATTACTCGTTAATGATTAAGAGGCACAGTCAGCGTAAAGTACTTGTCAATTACTAGGGGGCACAGGTTTAAGGTGCGAGGGGCAAGGTTTAAAGGAGATGTACGAGGCAATTTTTTACACAGAGGGTGGTGGGTGCCTGGAACTTGTTGCCAGTGTCGATAGTGGAAGAGGATGTAGTAGTGACTTGTAAGGGGCGTCTTGACAAATACATGAATAGAATGGGTAGTCACGGGAAGGGTAGGGGATTTTAGTTAAGTCAGGTAGCATGGTTGATGCAGGTTTGGAGGGCTGAAGGGCCTGCTCCTGTGCTATAATTTTCTTTTTTCTTTGTTCTTTGCTCTTTGAAAGTCAAATAGCTCTA
Source organism: Sphyrna mokarran (assembly GCA_024679065.1). Lineage (NCBI taxonomy): Eukaryota > Metazoa > Chordata > Chondrichthyes > Carcharhiniformes > Carcharhinidae > Sphyrna > Sphyrna mokarran. The sequence goes on from JAGIQG010000001.1 coordinate 36,592,505, forward strand.
TTGAGCTTGATGATTCAAGGAGAGATGCATTCGTAAACTAAATTATTTCTCAGTTAAAATCAAGAGAAAATTGGAGTCCACTGCTTCCAGCATTCTCATTTAGAATGATAGAAGGAGGCCATTTAGACTATCAGGTCTGCACCAATCACAATCCCACCCCGGTCCTATCATCATAACCCCATCCATTTACCTTAGCTAGTTCTCCTGACACTAAGGGACAATTTAGCATGACAAATTGACCTAACCTACATATCTCTGGGGGGAAACCGGAGCACCCAGAGAAAACCCAAACAGATACTTGGAGAATGTGCAAAATCCATACAGGTGGTCACCCAAGCTGCGAATCAAACCTAGGTCCCTAGGGCTGTGAGGCAGCAGTGCTAACCACTGTGCCGCCCCCTGTTTAAATGATTTGTCTATCTGTCATAAAGGGACAGACTGGTAATGCCAAGATGGAATTAAAATGGATTTGCAACCTCAGAATTCATCACTGGAATTTGCTAATCTCATAGAAGCATGGCCACACTCCCTTTTGTGACATGATTAATGGAGACAGGCAAGGGAAAACAAGCACAGGCCCTTTGACAGCTGCTGAAGTAATTCACCTTTCCTGAATCACCAACAACTGTTTCCTTAACATGGAACGACAAACCTTCTCACCCCAAATTTGAAAAAGCAGATTCTCACAGTTAACTCTTTATTTGAATGATCTCAGCTCTGCCCTCCCTTTGGAACACTATATTCTTTGATCCCATTTTACTTTGGAAAAGAAAACCCACCTTGCTTCAATCATTTAATCCTATTATCGTTCACATGATTTTTTTTCCTGTTTCCTATACTTACATTTAAAATGTAGGGATTTTTTTTACATAGCCGTGCTAGCGACAAGATTCTCTGAAAAATGGCAGCATTTAACTGGGAAAATATACATCATATCGTAATTAAAATGTTGGGGAATCATAAAAACTAGCAATGCAGGTACAGCAGATAATAAAGAAAGTGAATGAAGTGTTGGCATTTACAGCTAAAGGAATAAAGTAAAATATATTAGTCATAAGTAAGGCTTACATTTAACACTGCAATGAAGTTGCTGTGAAATTCCCCTAGTTGCCACACTGTGATGCCTATTCAGGTCAATGCACTGAACTGACACGTCTCAGACTGTAGGAGGAAACCGGAGCACCCAGAGGAAACTCTCACAGTAACAGGGAGAATGTGCAAACTTCACACAGACAGTGACCCAAGCTAGGCATCAAACCTAGGTTCCTGACATTGTGAAGCAGTAGTGCTAACAATTGTGCTGCACTGTCACCCATTTGAATAGACTATAAAGGTAAGGAAGTATCATTGCAATTATACAAGGCATTGGTGAGACTGCATCTGATGTATCGCGCACAGCTTTGACCCCCTTATTTGAGGCAAGATTTAGTGGCATTGAGGCAGTTCAGAGAAGGTTCACTAGATTGATTCCAGACATCAGGGACTAGTCGTATGAAGAGAGATCGAACAATTTTGGCCTACATTCTCTGGAATTCAGAAGAATAAGAGGAGATCAAATTCAGGTATACAAAATGGTAAAAGGTATGGATAAAATAGACATGAAACAGATGCTTCATCTTGTGGGGCATTCTACGACAAGAAGTCATAGTGTTACGATAAAGGATAGCAAATTTAAAATAGAGTTGAGGACAAAGTACTTCTCCCAAAGCGTTGTGAATCTGTAGAATCCACTACCCAAAATTGCAGTGAATACTGGGACAGTAAGTAAATTTAAGGAGGAATTAGACAGATTTTTAATTGGGAATGGGTTGAAAGGTTATGGGACAAGGAAGATGAGGATGAAGAGCATGTCAACCATGATCGAATGGTGAAGCGGACTCGATGGGCTGAATAGTTTAATTCTGTTTCTATATCTTATGAAAGCTCACAAATGTACGGTAGTTTGAGAGTTTTGCTGGTTAGGCGCATTGACCTGAACCAGAGTTTGGTAACTATAGGAATTTCACAGCAACTTCATCGCAGTATTAATGTAAGCCTTACTTGTGACTATTAAATTAACTTTAACTTTATTCCAAACAGTAGGCACTTGATCTGTATGTAAGTTGCTTGTCTTCAGGTTTTTGAATTCACTTGAGAAATCAGCTACAGTTTGCTTAGCGAATGTAAATCAGCTGATGACACTACATTTATTGAAGTGACTATCGTGAAATCATAGCACTGTATCCTTAGCAACTACTATGAGGGCTGAGCATCAAATTAATGTTTCAACACACTGTGGATACTGTAAGTAAAGCTATCCAAGTGGTGGAACTGGAGCAAATATTTAAATCACATTACAGCACCATAAAAACATCAAAACAAATCAGAAATTTAGTGTTTTGGCTCTTAGTTTGGTCCTGCAAAATATAAGAACAAAAGGTGGTCTTTAAAAATCTCCACAATTACAGCAAATTAATGACTTGAAATGCAGAAAAAGGAGATATTCTGATTTGTATTAAATAGATTGTTTTTCAATTTATTTAACACAATTAAAATATAAGCTTAATGGAGTAGTATGAGGCACAGTGGTTAGCACTACTGCCTCATGGTGGCAGGGACTCAGATTCGATTGCTGGCTCGTATCACTGTTGGGTTTCCTCCGGGCGCTCCGGTTTCCTCTGAAAGACTTTCAGATTAGGACATTGGCCATGCTAAATTCTCCCTTAATGTACCCAAACAGACACCAGAGTGTAGTAACTATGGGGATTTTCACAGCAACTTCATTACAGTGTTAATGTAAGCCTACTTGTGATACCAATAAATAAATAATTTAACTTCATTTCTTATGAAGCTTAGATAGTCAATTAATTGAAATAATTGGAGTCTAAACCTCCCTTTAATTTAGTTGGTGTGATGAATGCAAAAGTGATTCCAGTCCATCTGCATTCTATCACTTGTTTTCTAGTGTGTTAAATTGCACTTCAGAAAGATGAGCATACAAGCTTTCCGTGCCAGTTGGTTCTTGCATATGCTTCAGGAGATTGTGGATTAAAAGCCTCAATACAGTATTAGACACATTAATCTCAACAGCTAATTCAGTCCAGTACAGTCCAGTACATTATTAGATGCTGTATTTGAAAAATTGGTCTTTATTATAATGGGCAATAACTAATTATTATTATGGGCAGCACAGTAGCACAGTGGCTAACATTGCTGTCTCACAGAGCCAGGTACATGGGTTCAATTCCCGGCTTGGTCACTGTCTGTATGGAATCTGCACATTCTTCCTGTGTCTGTGTGGGTTTCCTATGGGTGTTCCAGTTTCTTCCCACACTCCAAAGATGTACAGGTTAGGTGAATTGGCCATGCTAAATTCTCCCTTAGTGTACCCGAACAGGTGCCAGAGTGTAGTTACCTGGGGATTTTCACAGTAACTTCATTGCAGTGTTAAAGTAAGCCGACTTGTGACTAATAAATAAACCTTATTTTTAATGGGGCACTTATTTCACATAATACTGTGTTTGCCATTGATTTCAACAGGCCAGGATGTAGCTGTAAGTATTATCACTAATAACTGCAGAATAATTTTGCTCTGCTATCTTTAGAATGAGATATTAATCAAAAGCTCTACCCTCCTGATCAAATGGATGTGAAACCTACCATAGTACTTTCTGAAGTACACCAGAAAATTCTCCAAGAATGTTCCCTGAGAAGATTCTAAGCTCTGAAGATTCATAGTGGCCTCGATATGTGAACTGTCTTTCTTTCCTCACAGATGCTGCCAGATCCAATGAGTTTTTCCAGCAAGTTCTGTTTTATTTTAGGAAGTATTAGTGTGTTGGCCAATTCTTACATCTCATCACCACCAAAATATTTCATTGCTTATTAAAAGAAAATTATTCTTTTCTCTGGGTTATAAAGCCAAAATGCAGAGTAGACAGGGCGAGCCCTAATTCATCAACTTGCTTGCTCCAAAATACAACCGAAACTCAAAGTGTATATAAGTGTGTAAATAGACAATGATATTGATGTACTTGTTTTTATTCTACAGGTGCTTTGGTCCACCTTGTTGTCTAACAAGGGGCATATACGCGATGGGTCGTGAGAGGGCTGCTGTTGGATTTTTCAAGAGTATTCTAGTGCTTCATGTTGTTAGTGTACGCTTGACCTGGACCATTTGATGGGCAACACGACAGCTCAGTGACTATTGCTGTGCTGTGCAGATCTATAGATTTGGGCCTGTGTCTGTGGGAGATTGCGCATTCTCCCCGTGCTTGCGTGGGTTTTCTCCAGGTGCTCCAGTTTCCTTCCACATCCCAAAAATGTGCTCTTAGGTAATTGGCAAAACAAATTCTCCCTAAATTGTCTCAAATTTAGTTTTTAATCCATAGATCTATAAACATAGACAGGGATCATGGGTAGAGGTGGGAATATCAGGGTGGCAGCATGGGCTTGTTGGGCCAAAGGGCCTGTTTCCCATGTTGTTTTGTTCTTTGTTCTTTGTATCTATTTTATGGTCCTCACAAAAGAGATATACTAAATCCAAACTGACAAGCACAGGCATGACACCTGATCCCACATTAGATCTTAGCCAAAAGGCTGAGAAGCGATTTCATTATTGTATTGTTTATCTGCTTATATATAACCTTCAGATAAATGACCACTTCTTTAATCTAATATTAATTCTAGACTATGACAACACATCAGCCCTTTTTGCCCTACCTGACCATATCAATAGACACTCAGCAAATTAATGCACACATGTCAACCTACTCTTTTTGAGTCTTCTACTTCCTTGACTGTGCCTTCCTTCCATTTATTTGCTTCTCCAAAATACAACCTAAGGATTGGTGTTGTGAGAAGTGGCAGGTTTCATTCTGTTCTCCAATGGGACAATGGAATGAAATGGGACCCCTCTCCAGGAGACTTGTTTCCAAGAGAGAGACACTATTGCTTGTATCTTTGGAGTTTACTTCTGGGCAGACTGGTATGCTTCCAACATTTCAAAGGTCTATCAAGTGGAAAGACTAGATACCCATGTGCTGTTATCCTGAGAGTTAGCTAAATCAGACTGATCAATGCCAGAAACTATCATTATAAAGGGTCTGCATTAATGTCTCCACTAATTCGCAGGATGTCTAATCTCAATGATAGCTTTAAGATTCTGAAAGCCAGCAGCATTCAAGATGTCACCAAGGTGTAGGAGTTAAGGCATTCATTCTTTTTGGATGCAGATTTCAAAGATGCCCTTACATTCTCCATTGCCTGCAACAAAAAAAAAATGTTTCGTGATGTTGCTGCAAATGTACGTTGCAGATTCCAGAGACACAACTTTCACTTGCCACACATCTTCAGAGATTGACCTCAGCAACTTCACAAAGGTGTGTTGCTTTTTGATCATTCTTCTGTTCTGTTGGTAACCAGCAGTTATGGATCCCGTGACTCCAACTCCATGAGCACCTTTCCCTTAGCTCCCGTTAAAATGTTAGCACATCCTCATTCATTCTCCGTCCATCAACTTCCTTGCACTTTGCCTGTTACTTTCTCATCAACAGGCCCTGATTTGGGGCAGCAGTTTGGCACAGTGGTTAGCACGGCTGCCTCACAGCGCCAGGCACCCAAGTTCAATTCCAGCCTTGGATCACTTTCTATGTGGAGTTTGCATGTTCTCCCTGTGTCTGCGTGAGTCTCCTCTGGATACTCTGGTTTCCTCCCACATGGTTAGGCAGATTGCCTATGTTAAATTTCCCCTTAGTGGTGGTGGATTGGTAGGATAAATACTTGGCATTATGGAGATATGGCCTGGGTGGGATTGTTATCAGTGCAGGCTCAATGGGCCAGATAGTCTCTTTCTGTACTGTAGGGATTCTAATGATTCTATGATGCTTACCATCTCAGTGGCTGCATATGAGTCAAGAAGCAAATGACACTGTTTGGTAATACTGAGGAGACTTGGGCACAATGGGCAGAATTTTACCGCATGTCCGTCCGAGGTTTGTACAGTCCAAGCTGAGGCCAATGGGGAAAGTTGTAATCCAAGCATCGCTTACCTCAGAATCGGGTGGGTGTAATGGCAAAATTCCAGCCAATGAAGGAAATCTTTGCAAGGGCACATGATAGATCTGACTTTGACTTCATGTCCTTTATTACCCTTTTCATCATAATCCTCACTTTTTCCATCCATGGTATCATAGGGTGAAGTTGTCCCTGTGTTCCTGTTTCTCCTTTTTCACATCATCATCTTCCTTCTCCTCCATCACCCACGTTACTTTAATGCAACTATTTACATACATACATATTACATAGACACACATTAATTACCACATACACATTATACACATATACATTACATACATACACGTTATAAAGCTAAGAATGGAACAATACGTGAGAGGATTTTGCAAAATTCTCATAACTCTGGTTTTGATTATGAGCTACTATTTACAGTGAAAGAGTAAATTCCTGGACCAGGCAGCTATATACCTGAACTAGAATACTTATCTCGTTGTAGTTTCAAAAACACAGTTCTAACAGAACTTATCGAAGTTGTTTTCAAGGACAATACCTGAATGCGGAGGCAATGGTCTTGTGATATTACTACTGGACTATTAATCCAGAAACTAGGTAATGTTTTGAGAATACTGGTTCAAATCCATAGCAAATGGTGGAATTTGAATTCAATTAAAAGTATCTGGAATTTAGAATGTACTGATTAAACCATTGTCGATTGTTGGAAGAACCCATCTGATTCAATATCCTTTAGGGAAGGAAATCTGCTGTCCTTACCTGGTTTGGCTCATGTGTGACTCCAGAGCCATAGTAACATGGATGAATGTCAACTGCCCTCCAAGGGCAATTAGGGATGGGCAACCAGGGCAATTAGGGATGGGCTGGCCAGCCAGCAACACCCACATCCTATGAATGAATAAAAAACATGTTGAACATTGTTGAACAATGAAGATGAACTTGTATATTCTATTCAAATATTCAGCAATGAAATGGTTAAAAGAAGTTTATATATTTGATTCCATCTTTCTCAATTACAAATAATTCACAGCCGAGAAAATCTCTCAAAGGATTTCTCAATTCCTGATTTCTAGATTAGAGATGTGGAACTGCTATCTGAAAGAAGCCAACAAGGGAATTCTACATTCCCAACAGCACTTTTCTTGAATACCAGCGTAGCCATTATCTACTGTTAATTTGTCAAGCAATTAAGGAAATTTAACTCATTAGAAAGGACAGTTGTTTAAACTAGCTATAAAAACATCTTTGGAAGAAGAACTCCCAGTTTATCAGTAATCCTATTCCTGCCTTTGAACCCATTCAAAAGCTGGCATTTAATGCGTAGAGAAGTTTAATAATTAAAAATAATTCAAATAAACTTATAATAAAAATAAACTTATAATAATAGAGCTATGCTTTTGGGATGGAGTTTCCAACCTAGTTTATTAATTTTTTTTTTATTAAGCAACACAGCACGGGAAACAGGCCCTTCGGCCCAACGAGCCCGCGCCGCCGTCATACCAAATACATTATCCTATTTTAATATTCCTATATAATAATATATATATTATTCCTAATATGGAAAATTTTCACCATAGGGACAATTTGTTACCAAATCAGCCTAAGAGCGAATTTTTGGGTTGTGGGAGGAAACCGGAGTGCCCGGAGAAAACCCACGCAACCACAGGGAGAACGCGCAAACTCCCGCAGACACCGGCCCAATTCCAAGTGTCTGCACAGCCACATCGATAGTCTCTGAGCTGTCATGGTGCCCTTCAGGTGGTCCACATAAAGCACTCATATACGACATGAGGTACCAGGCAACCCATGAATCAACATCCAAGAGCTGTACCCGCACCACCTGCCGAATGCGTGCTCAAAATATGGACCGAATTACCTGTGGAAAAAAGCCGTAGTTAAACAGTCCTAATATATCCCTCTATCTGCATACCGCTCATGTGGCTGTCCAAGAGATCCTTAAACAGCCCCAGCGTGCCTGCTCCCACCACCTTACTCGGCAGTGCATTCCACACCCCCACTACCCTTTGTGTGAAAAACTGCCCTCTAATAGTCGTCTTATACATAGCCCCCCTCACCCTAAGGCCATGACCCCTCGTCCTATCCATTTCTGAAGGTGGAAAAAGTTTACCACCATTTACTCTATCTATACCCCTTATAATCTTATACACCTCTATGAGATCCACTCTAAGCCGACGTCTTTCAAGGGAAAACAACCCCAGTCTATCTAATCGTTCCTCATAGGACAGTCCTTCCATACCAGGCAGCATCCTGGTAAACCTCCTCTGCACTCCCTCCAAGGACTCATCCTTCCGATAGTATGGAGACCAGAACTGGGCGCAGTATTCCAAGTGAGGCCTAACCAAAGTTGTATACAACTGCAACATCAAACTCCTACTCTTATATTCTATACCCTTTTCTATGAAAGCTAACATACTATACGCCTTCTTTGTCACCTTCTCCACCTGTGAGGACACCTTCAGAGACTTGTGAACCTGCACCCGCAAGTCTCTCTGCGTCTCTATGCTCCTTATAGTTTTACCTTTTATCCTATAATTCTCTTCTACATTTTTCCGGCCAAAATGCATCAGTTGTGTCGCATTTTTCCGGATTTTAAATCTCCATTTGCAATATCTGCCCATCTACCAACCTGTCTATGTCCTGTTGTATTGCCTGGACACTGCTCTTCTGTACCCGCCAATCCAAGCAATCTTGGTGTCATCAGCAAATTGCTGATTCTCACCACCTACCCCTACTTCCAAGTCGTTTCATGTAGGACCACAAATAGAAGAGGACTAGTACTGATCCTTGTGGGCACTCCACTAGTGGACAGGCTTCCCGCCGGAAAAAGAGCCTCCACTACCTAACCTCTGTCTCCTCCTTACGAGCCAGTTTAGACCCATCTACATACCTGACCCTGTATCCCATGCGCCTTCACCTTCTCTATCAGTCTACCATGAGGAACCTTGTCAAACGCCTTACTGAAATCCATGTAGACGACATCAACAGCCTGTCCTTCATCAACTGTTTTTGTCAATTCTTCAAAAAATTCCACCAGATTCGTAAGACAAGACTTCCCCTTGACGAAGCCATGCTGCGTATCCCTGATCAGATCGCAGCGCTCCAGATGCTCATACATCCTGTCCCTAAGGATCCTTTCCATTAGCTTACCTATAACTGAAGTCAAGCTCACCGGCCTATAGTTCCCTGGGTGATCCCTCTGACCTTTTTTAAACAACGGTACTACGTTTGCTATCCTCCAGTCCTCTGCGACCTCACCTGTGTCCAAGGAAGAGACAAAGATTTGCGTCAGAGGCCCAGCCAAGTCTTCCCTCAACTCCCTTAGCAGCCTGGGGTAAATGCCATCAGGCCCCGGAGCTTTATATGTCTTTAAGCTGCCTAACAGCCCCAACACCTCTTTCCTTGTAATCCTTATTTCCCTCAATCAATCCTCAACTTTGTCAACATCAGGCACAGACATCTGTCCAGTCTCCTGTGTGAATACCGACGCAAAGTATTCATTCAGGATCTCCCCCATTCCCTCAGGCTCTAAGCATAGAACCCCTCCACTGTCCCTAAGAGGTCCAATCTTGCCTCTAACCATCCTTTTGCTCCTTACATAGGTGTAAAATGCCTTTGGATTTTCCTTTATCCTACCCGCCAGAGCCACCTCGTGGCCCCTTTTTGCCTTTCTAATACCCCTTTTAAGATCCCGTCTACACTCTCTATAAGCTTCCAGCGCTATCTCAGTCCCTAGTTGCCTAGATCTAATGTAAGACTCTATCTTTTTCTTGATCAAGTCCTCAATCTCCCTGGTAAGCCAAGGTTCTCTAATCCTACCTTTCCCATCCTTCCTCCTTGCCGGCACATATCTTTCCTGCAGAGAGTTTAGTTTCCCCTTGAAAGACTCCCACATGTACCTCGTCGACCTGCCCTCAAAAAGCTTATCCCAATCCGTATCTTTAAGATCTTGCCTAATCTGGCCGTTTCTAGCCCTCCCCCAGTTAAATACCCTCCCTTTTGGGCCAGTCTCATCCTTTTCCATTAATATCCTAAAGCAGACAGAGTTGTGATCACTATTTGACACCTGCTCTCCTACCTCGACGTCAACCACCTGGCCGGGCTCATTCCCCAGAACCAAATCCAGTATAGCCCCCTCTCTAGTCGGGCCATCCACATACTGCTCCAAGGACCCTTCCAAAACACACTGTACAAATTCCTCCCCATCCACTCCTACAGACCTGGGCACACTCCAATCTACTCCAGGAAAATTGAAATCTCCCACCACTACCACCCTATTTTTCCTACACTTATCTAAAATGTCCCTGCATATCCCTTCTTCCGCAGCCTGCGGGCTGTTGGGCGGTCTGTAGTAAACAACCAACAGAGTAACCACTCCCTTCCTATTCCTCAACTCCACCCATAGAGACTCAATTCCTAAATCATCCATACCTCTCTCCCTCTGCACTGCTATGACGTTGTCCTTAACTAATAAAGCCACTCCCCCGCCTCTCTTCACACCAACTCGGTCACACCTAAAACACTTATACCCTGGAATATTCAATTGCCAGTCTTGCCCCTCCTTCAACCACGTCTCGGTCACCGCCACCACGTCTAAACTCCTCTTGAACATTATTGCCTTCAGTTCATCTGTTTTGCCAGTTACACTCCTCGCATTAAAACACATGCACTGAAGACCCTCAGCTCTTGGATATTCCTTTCTACCTACTGGTGTTACCCTATCATCCCTCTCTCTCCCACTCCCAGTTCCCGCTGTCTCCCCACCCTCCCTCCCTATTAGTTTAAACACTTGTGAAACACTCCAGCTAACCTCCCAGCTAAAATATGTGTTCCCCTCCCAGTCAACTGCTCCCTATCCCTTGTGAATAGTTGACCCTCCCTCCTGAAGACTTCCCAATGATCAATAAATATGAAGCCTTCTGCCCTACACCAATCCCTCATCCATGCATTTAGTTGGAGTGTCTCATTTATTACCCAATCGGTCCCGGGCACAGGCAGCAGGCCAGAGAATGCCACCCTGGAGGCCCTACCTTTCAGTTGAGCCCCCAACTCCCTAAACTGTCTACGTAAGTCCCCCCTGCGCTTTCTTCCTACATCTTTTCGTCCTATGTGAACTATTACATTTGCCTTAGACCCTTCTCCCTTCAAAATTCCCTCTACCCTCTCTGATACATCCTGGACCCCTGCTCCAGGGAGGCAGACTACCATCCTGGAGTCTCTCTTTTCCCCACTGAATCTCCTGTCGATCCCTTTAACCATCCCATCCCCCACCACTATCTCACCTCCTGCTTTCCCGCCGGTCTCTGTGGCATTCTGTTCCCCCTCACCTGCCCTCTCCATCACAGCTTTTACCCCCCCTTGGTTTTCTGGGAATCCTCCTTAGAGATGGCCTTTGTGCCTTGATTTTTGTCCTTGTTCCTTGTAACTGTACCCAGCCCATCCCTACTACTAGATCCTGGGGTCCCTGCAGGTCTGCCCTCCCTATTCATTGTATCCTCATTTTCCCTCACTAGACAAACGTCCTCCAAGCGCAGCTCCAGCTGTCTCAACTTTGCTCGTAAACGCTGCAGTTCTAAACATTTTGCGCATATGTGGGGCTTTGGGAGACGTGATGCCTCCAAGAAGGTCCACATATGGCAGCGTACACAGTGGACGCGTTTGGCCAAGTATCGTGGCATTTTATATACCCCCTTAAAGGTGATTAGGTAAGAAGCATGTTACTCACCGCCTCCAAGCCTGCGCTCACCCAAGCCCAGTGAGCTTAAGCCCTTGTTCCTCTCACTCTAATTCCCGTCTCACTCCACTGCCCGCTCCCGACGCTGCCCGCTGTCTACCTTGGCCTTCCTTTTATACTCCCGCGCTTCCTCCCCTGCAGCCCCCCGCGCCTACCTCCCGCTACGGAGCGCCGAAATAAACACTCTACAAAATAAAGTACAAGACAGAAATTGCAAGTCAGGATTCTCTCCAGCCACTCTCCAAATAACTCTGCTCCGGAGAACAGTAAGTAGTTTGTCTAATTTATAGTACACTCCAATCCAGCTGACTGATCAAAGCCACTTTCAAACTTTACAAAGAATAATTAATTAAAAGCCAACACAAGAAACAGGCCTTTCAGCCCAACATGTCTACACATAATCCTTCATCATATATCCTCTTGTTCTATGACTCCCAATCCCATTAAATCCCATGTACTCATCCAGAAGTCTCTTAAAAGACTTCGCCTCTACCACCACTGACGGCAACCGATTCCATTCACTCACCACCCTCTGAGTGAAAAACTTATCTCTAACATCTCCTCTGTACTTTCCCCCCAGCACCTTAAACCTGAGTCCTACCATAGCGACCGTTTCAGCCCTGGGAAATAGCGTCCGAGAATCCACTCTATCTATTCCTTTCAACATCTTATAAACGTCTATCAGGTCTCCTCTCAACCTTCGTCTCTCCAGGGAGAAGAGACCTAGCTCTCTCAACCTATCTTCATAAGGCATGCCCCCCAATCCAGGCAACATCCTTGTAAATCTCCTCTGCACCCTTTCAATAGCTTCCACATCCTTCCTATAGTGAGGCGACCAAAACTGCACACAGTACTCCAAGTGGGGTCTGACAAGGGTCTTATAAAGTTGCAGCATTACCTCCCAACTCCTAAATTCAATTACTCTATTAATGAAGTCAGTACGCCATATGCCTTCTTGACCACATCTTCCACTTGCGGGGTAGATTTAAGAGACCTATGGACCCGGACTGGAAGATCCTTCTGCTCCTCAACACTGCCAAGACTCTTACCCTTGATATTATACTGCTTCATCTCATTGGTCCTGCCAAAATGGACCACTACACATTTATCCACGTTGGAGTCCATCTGCCACTTCTCCGCCCAGTCTTGCATCCTATGTATGTCTCGCTGCAACTTCAGACATCCCTCCAGACTATCCACAATACCACCAACCTTCGTATCATCGGCGAACTTACTAACCCATCCCTCCACTTCCCCATCCAGGTCATTTATGAAAATGACAAACAGCAAGGGTCCCAGAACAGATCCCTGGGGCACTCCACTGGTGACTGACCTCCATGCAGAAGAAGACCCATCCACAACTACTCTCTACCTTCTGCAGGCAAAGCAGTTCTGGATCCACAAGGCCAAAGCCTCTTGGATCCCATGCCCTCTCACCTTCTCAAGAAGTCTTGCATGGGGGACCTTATCAAACACCTTGTTGAAATCCATGTAAACCATGTCCACTCCTCTTCCTTTGTCAATGTGTTCAGTCACATACTCCCTGTGTCTGCATGGGTTTTCTCTGGATGCTCTGAGTTCCTCCCACAGACGTATGGTACATTTGGGAGACCATGCAGACGCTGCAGACCATGCAGACGATGAATGAACACCGCTCTACAATCATCAGGCAGGAGTGTTCGCATCCTGTTAATGAACACTTCAGCAATCACAGGCATTCAGCCTCGGACTTCGGATAAGCATTCTCCAAGGTGACCTTCACAACACACAACGCAGAATCGCTGCGCAAAAACAGATAATCAAGTTCCGCACACGTGAGGATGGACCCAACCGGGATGTTGGGTTCATCTCACACTATTTGTAACTCCCATGACTTGCCTGGGCTTGCAAAATCTCACTAACTGTCCTGGATGGAGACAATACACATCTCTTTAACCTGTGCTTAACCCTCTCTCCACTCACATTGTCTGTAACTTTAAGACTTGATTACCTGTAAAGACTCACATTCCAACCATTATCTTGTAAATTGAGTTTGTATCTAGTTTGTGACCAGAACTCCCACTCACCTAATGAAGGGCAGTGCTCCAAAAGCTTATGGCTATCAAATAAACCTATTGGACTTTAACCTAATGGTGTGAGACTTCTTACTGTGCTTTCTTCCACAGTCCAAAGATGAGTGGGTTAGGTGGATTGGCCATGATAAATAGCACCTTGGTATCCCAAGATGTGTATGTTAGATGGATTACCAGGTAAATGGTCATAGTGATTGGCCCTGGCTAGGATGCTCTGATGGAGAGTCACTGCAGACACAATGAGCCAAATGGCCTCCTTATGCACTGTAGGGGTTCTATGGTTCTACATGCATATCAATGACATTCATCTTTACCTTACCACCACCTCAGTTAGCCCTTCCATTGTTTATAAATTATTGAACAACTTACCCAATATCCAATACTAAATGAGCAGAAATTTTCACCATTTAAAAATTGGGAAAGCCAGAGCCATTGTCTTTGTTCCCTGGAACAAATTGCATTCCAGAGCTATCAACCTTCTCCCTGGAAATAGTCTGAGGCTGAACCTATTTGTTGTCAAATTTGTTTTCATGTTTAATCCTAATTAGATTTTTTTGAACACTTAACCATGATATCGCTAAAACTACCTACTACCATCTAGGTTATTACAGAACTTCACCCCTGCCTCTGTTAACTTGCTACTTAAACCCTGACCTCCGCCTTTGTCATCTCCAGACTAGTCAATTCTAATGCACCTCTTATCAGACTCTCAATTTCCACCCACCATAAACTTAAATTCATTCAAATTTCTGCCCTCTGTATCCCAATGAATCTCCGTTCAACCGTCACCCTTGCAGCCATTGACTTACACTGTCTCCCAATTAGCAACATCTCGATTTTAATATTTTAAACCTTGTTTTCACATCCCCTATGACCTCACTCTTCATTATCTCTGCAAACTTCCCAGGCCTAAAATCATCAAAGACATCAGTCTTCTTCTAATTCTGTTCTCTTTCACATCCTCAATTTTATTCTTGCCACCGTTTACTGTCTCCATTCAACTGCCAAGGACTTAAACTCTGAAATTTTCTCTCTAAAACCTCTGCTCTCCATTGTCCTTGAAGACATTCCTTAAAATTTCTTTCTCTGCTCCAATATCTCTTTATGTGACTTAGTGTCAGATTTTGCTTGCTAATGCTCTTTTACTACATTAAAGCCGTTATTATAATGGAAAGTGGGTTCAAGTTCCATCAGATAACTTGGCAGAAACTTGCATGAGTGGAGGATGATTTCTGGCTCAGGAACCTGCAAAAAACAAGTAGCAGGCTTTCCAGCTGGATAAAACAGCTGAACTCCAAAGATGAGGTGAGAGTCACTGTCCTTGACATCAATGCAATTTGACTGAGTGTGGCACCACGAAACACTCACAAAACTGGAGTCAATAGGAATCAGGCGGAAAATCAGGGTTGGAACTATACCTAATGCAAAGGAAGATGGTTGAGGCTATTGGAAGTCGATCATCTCAAACCTATGACATAATTGTGGGAATTACTTAGGGAAGACTCTGTGGTCCATCCATCTTCTTATTGAAACCTTATTGAAACATATAAGATGATTAGAGGTTTAGATAGGGTGGACAGTGATAGCCTTTTTCCTCAGATGGAGAAAGCTAGCACAAGGGGACATAGCTTTAAATTAAGGGATGGTAGTTATAGGACAGATGTCAGAGGTAGGTTCTTTACCCAGAGGGTGGTAAGGGTATGGAATGCCCTGCCTGCTGCAGTTGTAGATGCGCTAAGTTTGGGGCGTTTAAGAGGGCCGCGGATAGGTTTATGGATGAAAAGGGAATGGTTTAGGTTAGAGGGTCATTGCTTTTTCTTAATTGGTCAGCGCAACATCGAGGGCGGAAGGGCCTGTTCTGCGCTGTTATGTTCTATGATCTATCTTCAGCTGTTTCAGCAATGACCTTTCCTCCATTATAAAGTCAGAATTGAGGCTGTTTGCTGATGATTACACAATATTCAACACCGTTCACATAATTCTTCACATACTGAAGCAGTCAATGCCCATATGCAACAAGATCTCAATAATATTCAAACTTAGGCTGATAGGTGGAAAGTAGCATTCATGCTATGTAAGTGCCTGGCAATGAGCATCTCAAAAATCATTTTCAATGGCATTATCTTTGCTGAATCCCCCACTTTTAAATCCTGGGAATTACCATTGAGCAGAAACTGAACTAGACTAGTCATATAAATACCATAGTTACAACAGCAAGTCAGAGATCGGGAGATCTGTGGAGAGTAACCCACCTCCTGCCTCTCCAAAATCTGCCAACAATGCATGAGTCAGGAATGTAATGGAATATTCTCCACTTGACTGGATGAGTGCAGCTCCAACATTCAAGAAGCTTGACATCATCTAGGACAAAATATTTCACTTGATTGGCACCCCATCCACCATCTTCTGTAGTCAATCTCTTCACTACTGACAAACAGTAGCAGCAGCGTGAACCATCTACAAGATACACTGCAGCAACTCACCAAAGTTCCTTAGGAAGCACCTTTCAAACCCATAAACTCTGCCACTCAGAAGGATAGGGGCAGCTATCAATAAAATGATACATGGTACCTCTCCAAGCTACTCACTGTCCTGATTTGAAAATATATTGCCCTTCCTTCACTTTCACTGAGTCAAAATGCTTTTATTACCTTGCTAACAGCACCATGGATGTACCTACACCACATCCACTGCGGGTTCAAGAAGTCAGCTCACCACTGCCTTCTCAGGAGTAATTAAGGATTGGTGTTAAATACTGGCCTAGCTAGCGACACCCACATCCTGTGAAAGAATGGAAGAGAAAGCTTTCTGGAAGGCTTGTGCAGCTGTGATACACTGGGATGACCATTTAAGATTGCATTTGAATGCACAAGATTTAAAGGAGCACCAGCAGCCTTCACTATGGCTGCATGGAGATTTGTGCTCTGGTGTCTTGACAGAGTTACTTCTGAAGAAAATGGAAGGGAGGTGGAGAAGGTATACAGCACGTTGAGTCGTGAAAGTCTCCTGGAGAAGTTATGAAATTTATCTGAAATTTCTTCACTAAGACCACTCTCATTAATGTCAGCTTCAGTGAGTTGTTCCCATCATACAAATCTCGGTCTAATTGCTGACTTCAGATTTTTCACTTTCCCCCTTTATAGTACTGAGTGTTTGGCAGTTTCAGGCCTCAATGATTTTGCACAGAGCCCATGCTTAGTGATGGGCAATAAGTGCTATTCTAACCAGTGACCCTCACATCCATGAATGAATATATTAGAAAACAATTCTCTTTTTTGTCTTCTTAAAGAATTATCTTCCCAATTCTACAGCATGACTGGGCAACAAGACTCCAAACCATCCTTGGAAGTGGAAGGATGTTGAGATACCAGCCAAATGGCTTATTTCCCAACTAATCTGGTGCCCTCCATCTCTAAATGCACCCCTGGGAGCCTGGTTAAATTCCTCCCTTTATGACAGTATTGAGCGAGTGCCATGCCTTCAGTGTTATTATCATCCAGGTGTGACATTAAACTAAGCAGACCAAATGGACCCCATTGCTCTGTTTGACCAAGAACGTGAGAGTTTTCCTGCTGTCTTGGCCAACATTTATTCCCCCAACCAACATGAGTAAAAACAGAAAGGATAATGTTGAAGTTTCACTTGGCAATCTGTCTAGCACACGTTGAGTGTTATAATGGGCAGCCTGTCAAACTGTGTCTGGGAAAAAGAACCCAGCAATTTCATTGATAAACTGAATTTTTAAAACATTTATTACTCCAGTCTTAAAGTTACAAAGCCAATGCTCAGAGTGGACCGAGCAAAGCCAAATTCATTCTTTGCTTGCTCCAAAAACCAAATTCAAATTCTGATTGAATCCAATTCATAATCTCCACGAGACAAACAAGATCCAAGCTGACAAGATGAGGTATTGCACACCATCTTGGGCTTGACCTGATGCTTGATCTTATCTAAAAGGCCAGCAATCATAGAATTCCTACTGCTGGAGAAGGCCATTTGTCCCATAGAGTCTGCATGCACAGCAATCCCACTCAGGCACTAACCTCATACCCCAATTATTTTACACACTAATCCCCCTGACAGTAAGGAGCAATTTAGCATGGCTAATCCACCTAATGTACACATCTTGGGACACTAAAGGGCAATTTTGCATTACCAATTAACCTCAACCTAAACTTACATTGCAGACAGCAGTAAAATGGGGAGTGCCAATCTGATGACCAATATAGATATAAAGTGAAGTTAATTTATTAGTCACAAGTAAAGCTTACATTAACACTGCAATGAAGTTACTGTGAAATTCCCCTAGTCGCCACAGTCTCGTGCCTATTCAGATCAATGCATTTAACTAGCATGTCTTTCAGACTATGGGAGGAAACTGGAGCGCCTGGAGGAAACCCATGCAAACTCCACGCAAATAATAACCCAAGCATGGAATCAAACCTGTGTCCCTGGCACTGTCAGGTAGTAGTGCTGACCACTGTGCTATTTTTGGTCATACAAAACGTGCCCTTGAAAATGTTCCAAGCCAGAAGTGAGTGATGAAAATTAGTGCATTTCAGATTTAAGAATGGCAGTTGCAAATATTAAGATAATAGTGTCTAAAAGAAATCTAACATTTGCATGATCTCTGCATCAACCTTGTAAGAGATTTATGGTGAGCTTCCACCTGGATTGGGCCTGGTGCTAAGAACATGCTTAATGCTTGTCATGGGACTTCTTTAAATAGCCGTGGAACTGCTATTTAAAAGGGAAATGCTTTGTCGAGGACAGGAAGAAATCTTTGGGCGGAAATTGTAACATTTCCTTGAATGCCATGAGGAAGAATGGAGGCAAAGAAAACTATTAGTGTTATGGTTCCCTTGCAAATAGGGGAAACGAATCTAACCACGTTTGAGTGTTTGAGCCAGCTGCACTGCACGGAAGGAAGCAACTGAGAAAGTGAGTACAGGCTGTAAGATAGAGAAGGATTGGCAGCAAATGAGGAGAAGATTTGCAAGCCTTGGGGAAAATATGCACACCGCAAATAGTTTCTCTTAACCAATCATACTTCACTATGTCCATAAGCGAAATACTTAAACAACTTTTTAGCTCTTACAATGGAGATCTAGATTAAAAGATGGAACAACTATTATATTTGTATCTAAAAATGGTTCCAAAACAGTCAGCTTCCAACAGAGTGCAAGCACATGTGGCCTGTTTAACTATTCACACACAAGTTGGGAAGAGGTTAGGTGCTGATATGGGCTCTTCAAACTTGAATATAAGGATCAGTAGAGATGAGCTTAGCGTCAGTGAGACTGATTAGGATTCCGTAAATACTCTATTTGTAATATATATAAATGACTTGGAAGAGGGAGTAAGTGGAGTGATCAGCAAGTTTGCAGACGATACAAAGATGGCTGGACTTGTGGATAGTGGGGAGCATTGTCAGGCGATGCAGCAGGACATAGATAGGCTAGTAGCTTGGGCAGATAGATGGCATTCAATCCTGATAAATGCGAGTTGATGCATTTCGGGAGAAAGAATGTAGGAGGGAGTATACAATAAAGGGTCGACCTATTAAGAGTATAGAAATGCAGAGGGACCTGGGGGTGCAGGTGAACAAGTCTCTGAAGGTGGCAGAGTAAGTGGAGAAGGTTGTGAAGAAAGCATATGGTATGCTAGCCTTTATAGGAAGGGGTATAGAGTACAAGAGCTGGCCTTTAATGTTGCAGTTGTATAAAACGTTTGTTAGACCTCATTTGGAATACTGCGTCCAATTCTGTTCGCCCTACTACCAGGAGGACGTGGAGACTCTGGAGAGAGTGCAGAGGAGGTTTACCAGGATGCTGCCTGGTATGGAAGGTCTGAGTTACGAGGAGAGGTTAGGCAAATTGGGACTGTTTTCCTTAGAAAGACGTAGACTTAGAGGAGATCTAATAGAGGTATACAAGATTATGAGGGGTATAGATAGAGTAAACAGGGTTAAGCTTTTTCCTAGGATGGACTCGAATAGCACGAGGAGTCACAGGCTTAGGGTGAGGGGGGTAAGGTATAATTTGGATGCTAGAGGGAGTTTTTTCACACAAAGGGTGGTGGGGGTATGGAATGCACTGCCAAGTAAAGTGGTGGAGGCAGGTACTGTGGAGATATTTAAGAAATACTTAGATGGGCACATGAACAGAATGGGAATGGAGGGGTATAGAAAACTGATTTAAAATAGGGATCATGAGCCTTGGGAGTCCCTGGGAAGTGTGTAAATTGATGATGATATTGATGTACTTGTTTTTATCCTACAGGTGCTTTGGTCCACTTTGTTGTCTAACAAGGGGTGTACACGCAATGGGTCGTGAGAGGGCTGCTCTTGGATTTTTTTTGAGAGTATCTGAGTGCTTCATGTCATTAGTGTACGCTTGACCTGGACCATTTGATGGGCAACACAACAGCTCAGTGACTATTGCTGTGCTGTGCAGATACATGGATTTGGGCCTGTGTCTGTGGGAGTTTGTGCATTCTCTCCCTGCTTGCGTGGGTTTTCTCCGGGTGCTCCGGTTTCCTCTCACGTCCCAAAGATGTGCTCTTAGGCTGATTGACAAAACAAATTCTCCCTAAATTGTCTCAAATTTGGTTTCAATCCATAGATCTATAAATATAGACAGGGATCATGGGTAGAAGTGGGAACATCGAGGTGGCGGCGCAGGCTCGTTGGGGCGAAGGGTCTGTTTCCCGTGCTGTTTTGTTCTTTGTAATATTTTGACTTCAGTTTAGTATATTTTAGTATTCAGAAATTTAAAATAGCACTTTTCACCCCCTTGGGATGTCCTCAAATCCTAGTCTAGCCACTGTTATTTCGTGAGTAAATTAATTTGTGATAAACAACATTAAGGTAAATGATTAGAAAATCAACAGAGAGACTCAACTTACTAATGACAGGAACAGAACCATCATGCGGAAGAGGTGGCAGGTCCTGATCCCCACACAAAGGATGAACCGCAGACAATTGTTGCTTGAAGATGTCTTGCTAGACCCAGGATATACAGATAGGGCCTAACATCTCTGCAGATGTCCAAGGACCACTCTCACCGAAGACTACTGATGTCTAGAGAAGAGGTTGGTCACATCTGCCTCCCAATGCAGGATTTGATGTCCCAGTAACCTTTGCGGTTATCCACTGTCAGTGTCACTGAAAGTTACTGTAGTGTCCAATTTTTATGCCTGTGGCACGGATTTCACAGGTGATCTGTGCAGGATTTTGCAAGTCTCCACATAGTAGTGCAGTCAGGAGGTCACAAATGCTGTCTTCACAAGGGCACACACTTTTGTTCATTTAGACACAAGCCAGGATACAAAAGTGATGGGATTTGCCCAAATTCCTGGTTTTGTGCAGGTGCAGGGTACCATCGTCAGATGACACTCAGATCTCTGGAGTATCAGGCTGTGAAATACGTGAACCATAAGGGCTTCCACTCGTTGAGTGTGACCAGGTGTGTGCTTGATTCCAGAGAGTGTACAAGACTCCCACACACAGCATTTCTTTGGGAAGAGTGCCACTGATGACCTTCCAAGGCAAAAGAATTGGCTGGCCTAGCAGGGCAATGGTACAGGGCATACCAGGACATTCAGCAAATCTGTGTGTTAGTGTTAAATGCTGAGAAGCACTCTGTGACACTATTACACATAAATGCTGCTTGAGTGGAAATAATTGCATGACTAATTTGACTCCAAGCTTATCAATTGGGTTATAGCTGAATAGTTTCACTTGCAATGGGGTATTGATCACTGACGTGATGTTCAATTAGCCTTATTCTTATCAACAACCCACTTCCCGTATCCCCATCCCCACCCCGACTGATAAATCCCCACTCTCTCCACCACACTGAAACTCATGCTCCTGGAGGCTTCCTCTTCTTTTGTCCAGCCATTTCAGAAAGCTTGTGCCTCAGTCTTCCCTTCCCTCTACTAGGTCTTTCCAAGAAGCCCATGCAGCAGGTTTTCTTTCCCTCTACAAAATCTTTCCAGCAGCTCGTGCCCCAGATTTTCCTTTCCTCTGTGCAGCCCTCCAAAGAAGCCTGTGATTTGGCATGAGGAGGCATTCTCCAAAGTTTCACATTTGCTTTTCCCAGACTCGTTGCCCACTCTCACTCTACCACCATCCTCCTTGAATTGCAACCTCTTCCATCTCCCCACTGAGTCAACTCTTGTACCGATCAGTCACCCCAATACTCCCTTGTTAATGCCTGGTTCCATCATGTCAACTTTCATCTCCCTGAAATCAACCCTAATCTCCTTTGAATCACCCTCAATATTCCCAAGTCAACCCTTGTATCCCCTGAGTCAACCTCATATCCCCTCTCTCCTCAAAGACGCAGAGTTGCTCTGAGAGTGCTACACTTATGTTCGAACTCCCCTCAGAAGTGTGCTGACCAGGTGCGCACCTTTTGAAGTCAGTCATAGTCGGGGCCTTTCTGACATCATGTTGCTATGGATGGATTTTTTGCTATGGGTGCATAATTCTCATGGGCCTGATAATGAAATGCAACTGTGTTACAATGAGGATCCTGATGTTCAATGGTGCTGGGGGAAGGGATGACTGTACCTTGCTTTTGTGTCAACGTGAAACATGACTTTGGCCCTCATGTGACATTTTCAGTTCCCATTGCCGAGCCCACCCAATGTGATCAGGAACAGAATTTCAGGCAAGAAAGTATTTTTTTAGTTAAAGACTCTTGATTGAATTTGTTTGATTATTGTCACATGTACCTGGCTACAGTATTGTTTCTATACCAATAAAGCATACCATTCATAGAGTACATAGGGAGAAGAAAAGGATTGGGCACAGAATACAAAGTTGCAGTTAAAGATAGGGTGAAGAAAATGGGCCTGAAAGATGGAATTAGACGGCATGCTGCAGACATCTCACAAGGGATCACCACTTCGGTGATATCTTTTTTTCCCACTTGCCGTCTTCCTAAAATATTTTCTTGCTGATGATTGGGAGACAAAACAAAGAAATTGTTTTTTGATTAGTTTAGTTCTTTTCCAGCTACTGGGCCCAATACCAATCCCTCATTTCTGAAGCAATTTTGACGTTTCAGAATACTCTTTGTATAAAAATCTCCCACTGCTTCAAGGTTCTGGGGGTTGCTGTCAAAAGTGATAAAGTCAGTGTCCTTGGTGATGCACATATTCTTACAAAATCTCTGACTCACTGGAAATAGAGTCACTGGAAATGTAGTGGCATGAAGAATGAATACTGACTCTGAGGAAAAGCTTACAAAACATTACCAAGAATCTTTTGTGATAAATGTTTGTCTTCTCTGGAATGTTGTGGGTTTCTTGAAAGTATATCGCAAAACCATACAAGAGGAAAAGGAAGTAAATAGTGCAGTCTGTCTGCACTCTCACAAGGAGAACATAAAACTCTGTCAGAGACAATCCAAGAATACAAAACTATAAAATCACTGTTAAGTACTTTGCTTTTTATATTTATATTTCTGTTTTAAACATGGCATAACTTCTGATGACATGGCAACTGTTAGGACAAATGATGATTGGCAACATAAGCAGAAATTCTTCAATGCAAAATGTTCTGAACTTGGAAGCTCCATTAATGTTTCTCATCTGTTCAGCAGCAAGGACAATTGGTGCAGTCAAAGTCTAGCTCTCTGGAAGCATAAACTCAAAAGCATGGTGTCCAGAAACATTATGTTGCATATATGTCAAACCAAAAAGTCTTCTTACCTTACTGTGCACTTCAGGATTGCCAAAATCTTAGGGATTTTAATATTGCACTTGGATAAAACTCAGGTCGTTCATCTGGCTGCAAGTTTATTAAAAGCAAAACTCAACACAGCGACCTATAAGTCAGAGGAAGTCATAAACAAATTTCACAGTGCTCTAGCCACATTAACCATTATTAATATGCTTTCTAATTAATTAATCACAAGTTAAGCTTAAATTAACATTGCAATGAAGTTATGGTGAAATTCCACTAGTCACCACACTGTGGCACCTGTTGGGGTCAATGCATCTAACCAGCTCATCTTTCACTATGAGAAAAAACTGGAGCACTCAGAGGAAACCCACGCAGACATGGGGAGAATTTGCAGACTCTGCACAGATAGCGATCCAAGCCAGGAATCAAACCCAGGTCCCTGGAGCTGTGAGGCAGCAGTGCTAATCACTGCGCCACCATGCTGCTGCTGAACTGCAGTGGGTTTGCTGTGTTGTGATAACATGCTTGCCTCTGAATCGGAAGCTCTGAGTGATTTGATGGCCATGGAAGATGTGATCATAATGTGGCCAAACGGCTTGATTGCCAACCTGTAAATCCTTCCCACATCAAGCAATATGGCCAGGAAGGTTTCCTGATCAGTCAGATGTTATCCAGTGGGATGTATTCCATGGCAGATATCTTTCTTTTGATTAAGGATAGTCAACATGGTTTTGTGAACGGTAGATTGTGCCTGACAAATCTAATCGAGTTCTTTGAGAAGGTGACCAAAGAGGTGGATAAGGGTGAGGCAGGTGATGTGGTGTACATGGATTTTAGTAAACGTTTGATAAGGTTCCCCATGGTAGGCTACTGCAGAAAATGCAGATGCATAGGACTGAGAGTGATTTAGCAATTTGGATCAGGAATTGGCTAGCTGATAGAAGACAGAGGGTGGTGGTTGATGGGAAATATTTAACCTGGAGTTCAGTTACAAATGGCGTACCTCTGTTTTGGGGCCACTACTGTTTGTCATTTTTATAAATGACTTAGATGAGGATGTAGAGGGATAGGTTAGTAAATTTGCTGACGACATCAAAGTCAGAGGAGTTTTAGACAGTGAGGATGGATGTTACAGTCTGCAGAGGGACATAGATAAGCTGCAGAGCTGAGCCGAGGGGTGGCAAATGGAGTTTAATGCAGAAAAGTGTGAGGTGATTTACTTTGGAAAAAGTAACAAGAGTACAGAATATAGGGCTAATGGAAGGACTCTTGGTAGTGTCGACGAGCAGAGAGATCTCGGTGTACGTATGCATAGATCCCTGAAAGTTGGCACCCAGGTTGATAAAGTTGTTAAGAAGGTGTACGGTGTGTTAGCTTTTATTGGTAGAGGGATTGAATTTCAGAGCCGTGAGATTATGTTGCAACTGTACAAAACTCTGGTGCAGCCACACTTGGAATATTGTGTACAGTTCTGGTCACAGGGCTATAAGAAAGATGTGGAAGCATTGGAAAGGGTGCAGAGGAGGTTTACCAGAATGTTGCCTGATATGGTAGGAAGGTCGTATGTGGAAAGGCTGAGGGATTTGAGGTTATTTTCATTAGAGAGAAGAAGGTTAAGAGGTGACCTAATTGAGGCATACAAGATGCTCAGAGGGTTAGACAGGGTGGACAGTGAGAGCCTTTTTCCTCAGATGTTGATGGCTAACATGAGGGGACATAGCTTTAAATTGAGGAGTGATAATTATAGGATAGTTAGGTAGGTTCTTTACTAAGAGGGTAGTAAGGGCACGGAATGCCCTGCCTGCAGCAGTTGTGGATTCACCAACTTTAAGGGCATTCAAATGGTCAGTGGATAGGCATATGGATAACATTGGAATAGTTTAGGTTAGAGGGTTATTAGATTGGTTCCATTGATTGGCACAACATCGAGGGCCTAAGCGCCTGTACTACGCTATAATGTTCTATTGCTTCGAGGGATTGCCTGAGAGAGAGTATGTTAAGTTCTAGTTACCAAGGCACAAGGGAAGTGATCAAGCATTGAAAAATCTCCATCTGGAACTGTATTTGCAAGTGTCATCACTTGCTGTGAGAAGAACAATTTTTAAGTCAAAGGTAATTTGATTTTTGTTAGACAAGATAATCAGAGGTGATTGAAAGTAGATGGGAATTGTGAACTCCAAGCATAAATGGATCAGCCATGATCTTATGAAAGAGGGGAAAACTTGAGGGGCAAAATGGCCTATTTCTACTCCTGGAACAAAGAACCCAGAAAATTACAGCACAGGAACAGGCCCTTTAGCCCTCCAAGCCTGAACCAACATGCTGCCTGCCTGAACTAAAACCCCTGACTCTTAGACCATAAGACATTGGTAGACAATTAGGTCACTCGGCCCATCTAGTCTGCTCCGTCATTCAATCATGGCTGAAATTTTTCCTCATTCCCATTGTCTTGCCTTTTTCCCACAACCCTTCCTCCCCTTCTGGGATCATACCTCCCTATTCCCATCCTATTTATGTATTTGTAAAGACACCCCTTAAAAGTCACTATCATATCTGCTTCCACTACCTCCCCCGGCAGCAAGTTCCAGGTACCCACCACCCTCTGTGTAAACAATTTGCCTGTTACATCTCCTTTAACCCTTGCCTCTCGCACATTAAACCTATCCCATGTGTTCACATGTTCTTGATATCAGTCCAACGATTGCCATTTATGATACAAGATTGCCAATGGATGGGGGTGCGGAGCTATGTGGCAGCAGAGAACGAGAGATCAGAACCTGGTGCTAGTTTTAATATGGTGCTCAAATGTTATTCTAGCTCCTTATTGAAGATCAAGGGGTGGGAATTGATGAATTTGTTTCCACACTCCCTGCATTGCATTGGGGAGAAAGTTCACCTCAAAACAAATTGAGAGGCATCTGCCTTTCAATTCAGGGATCTAAAGTATCTAGTTCTGGGATGAAACAAAAACAGAAAATGCTGGAAAATCTTAGCAGGTCTGATGGTATCTGTGGGACGAAATAAAACTCCAGCTTTGACGAAGTGCCATCTGGACCATCTGCTATTTTCCCTCCACAGATGCTGTTAGACCAGTTGAGATTCTTCCAGCTTTTTCTGTTTTTGTTTCAGATTCCAGCATCCACAGTCATTTGTTTTTACCTTAGTTCTGGGATTAAGTTTGCAGTCACTCTTGCGGATTACTGCTGAAATAACAGCAACAATCTTCTGCATAGGCTGAGCCATCTTAGGGTCCTCATTTTATAATTATTTATATCCAAATACATTTGAAATGAATGCAGCTGAGATGAGAGAACCTTGCTTGAGTGCCGGATGCATATTCTTAGTGTGCAAATATTATGCTCGGAGCTCTGAAGAAAAATAAAATTCTTAATAAAGACAATAGAATTAATAATATGATTTTCAGTTTAAATTATTTTACTTTCTCCATGTGTGGAAATTTAAGTACAATGCTTTAATACTTTTTTTGGATGTGGAAGGAACAGATTTAGCATTTGTAAACTAATTTGGTGACATTTCTCATGCAACATCTCTCAATATGCTAAAGTTAAACTATTTTTAGATCATTCATTGAAAGAGAACTGCATAAAAAGTAGATAATTAGATAGCCCGGGTGAAAACAAGAGCAGCCAAGTAAGAATCAGATGTCTTTTTTTTTGTCCTGCAGTGATTTACCTTCAGTGACTCTCAATGTTTTTGTACAAATTTTTATTATTCTTTAGTCTTTGAAATCCCTAGTGCACATGTTTAATTCCTTTTCAACATCTTTCACCAAGTAAACCACTTGCCTTTACATTTTCTTCCCTGAAGTATCATGTTTCTCCTTTCCTGCTATTCCTCCAGTAATTAATTGGCCGATCTGTACCCATGAGCTCAAAGGTTATTCCAAGCAGGTGAAAACCAAGACAGCTGGAAATCTCAAAGACGTGTGCTTCTGTTTCATCTCTCTCAGTCCCTGAAACTTCTATTCATCATAAATTCCTTGCATTACATTCATTAATTAATTACTGAAATCTTATTCATTGGTGCCTTCTTCAAACACACTTTCTTCTAATTGGGATTTGATAGCCACCTATTCCATTTCCATTCCAAAAGGAGGCCTTGGATCAGCTAATAAAATTCCATAGTTTTGCCTGTATACCTAATTAATCATTTAAATCATTGAGAATGTGGAGCAAATTATCTTATTAAATCCAGACTTCAAAGAATTTACTGGTTGTATGGATCTGCATTTTTTCTGGCATATTCCTCCTGTAAATTCAACAGGACTGGAGTGCAAAGGTTACAAGGTCAGGCAGGATTCAGAGAAGGCAAGGCCCAGAATCATGTTTTCTTTAGGGTCTTATATACGTGCAGAGGGCAATGTGGAGACTTAGATAGGAAGGCTCACTAATTTGAGAGTTTCTACTCTCAGAAACTCAGTCAGGAGTTTGTATATGATTGGTAAACATTCACCTAATCTCAGTAGGTGTACCCAGCTGTAAGCAGATAAAAGCAAAATACTGCCAATGCTGGAATTTGGAGCAAAAACAGAAAATACTGGAAAATCTCAACAGGTCTAACAGCATCTGTAGAGAGAGAACAGAGATAGCAGTTGCTGTCTAAAGCACTTCAGCCTTTCAGGGGAGTGGAACTGTATAGAACTCTCTCAGGTTGTATGACTCACGTGGAATGTATATAGTGAAAAACGCATGTATCTCAGTTGTATTGAAATGTCTCAGAGTGCAACTTTACCTGAGTAGACAACTTCAACAACTTTGCACCATTTCTAACAACCATTTTGAAAGGTCTGTAACATTTCATTGACTGTATTAAAGCATCTCAAGAGTGCAACACAATGTGTGTAGAGAACCTGAAGGTTATTGCACGTTGTGTGATGGCCATTTTAAAATGTTTGTAATGTCCTTTCAGATGTCTTATAAATAAAAAATATTTTTGCAACAAAAAATATCACCAGCTGAGGCAGTTCTCAACTGGGCCTCCAGCCTTGGGTCTGAACTCCCAAGCTGCAAAATGAATTCAAGTCATTGTTCTCATTGTTAAAATTCAGGATTGTGTCAGAGTGCGTTGTGGAGTGGGATGGGGTGCTTTTGGAACAGTTTTTGGCAATATGGCAGCTTATTTACCCATCAAAGACATCTATAAATGTTAATGATTGCTGATCTATCTAAGACAAGGGTTAACTGAGCCTTCCTGTTCCTCCAAGAATCAAAACTGAAACATAACCATGTGTGCTCTGGGATGCCACAGTGGCACAGTGATGAACACTGCTGTCTCACAGCACCAGGGACCCTGGGTTCAACTCTGACCTCAGGTCACTATCTGTGTGGAGTTTGCATGTTCTTCCTATGTTTGCATGGGTTTCCTCTGGGTATTCTGGTTTTCTCCCACTAATCCATAGATATGTGGAGTAGGTTGAATGGCCATGCTAAATTAGGCCATGTTTGTGTCAGGGAGATCAGTAGGGTGAAAAAGAGGGGTTACAAGGACAGGGCTAGGAGGGATTGTTGTCGGTGCAGACTTGATGGGCTTAATGGCCTCTACCTGCACTGGAGGGCTTCTGATTCAAATATGTGGCTGCAAACCTCCCCCAGAAAGCCTGTCCTCCTCATCTTCAGAGTCTAGGCACTAACTGTGGACAGGAGAGTGGTCGCTCTTTTGCAAGGCATATGCACAGAACTTGGATCAAAGGAGTTCATCCACCTTCCCCAACTCCCCACCCTCCCATACCCCCAACAAGTCCTTCCAAGATATAATATGGCCAGGATCTGGTAGATCTGAGGCTTTGTGATAATTTCCAGCAAACGGCAAGAACCTCCGAGAATGGCTGTGAATTTTTAATGCCAAGGTGTTTGGTTCTTATTTAGGGAAGTCGGTAGTGTTGTGATAATATCACTACACTGGAGTAATCCAGAAACCTGGACTAATGCCCTGGGAAAGGGAGTTCAAATCTCAACACAGCAGCTAATGGAATTTAAATTCAATTAAAATAAATCCGAAATATAAGTATAGGATGGGATTTTCCGGCTGAGCTCACACTAAGATCGGAAAATCCCACCTGAGGTCAATGAACCTTTGCATGATCCACTCCACCCAGCACCCCTACCCTCACACCTGCTATGATCCGTGTGGTGGGTGGGATGGGAAAGATGCCCCCAGTAATCTCAATAATGGAGGATATAAAATTTTCATCAATTGTCATTAAAACCCATTCAGTTCACTACTACCTGTCAGGGTAGGGTCTCTCCATTCACTTGACAAAGGGGCAAACCCCGAAAGCTTGCAAATTTACTATCAATTGGTTGGACTTAAACCTGATGTTGTCAGACTTCTTACGGTAGGAAATCTGCCACCCTTACCCAGTCTGGCCTACATGTTATTCCAGGTACATAACAATGTGCAATTGCCCTTTGCAATGGCCTAACAAATTACTCAATTCAAGGATAACCAGGCATGCACAACAAATGCTGGCTTTTCCCACTGGCTGTGAATGATTTTTTTAAATAATACTATGCAATGCTCAGTCTGTCTTTAACAGGTTCAGTAATTCCCCCTGAATGGTTTAAGTTATTTGTTCTGCCAATAATTCACCATTCTGATTTTATTATTCCATTTAGTTGAGTTACATATTTTCTTTTAGTCAATATTGCTTTTTAACCATGCTGCTCTCCTGAAGGAGTTTGTGGGAAATGAATTCTCATGGTGTGATGATTGCTGTCTGGTACAGGAGGAGGTGATGATTTAGTTAAAAATGTCACTAGACTGTTAACCCAGAAACTCAGCAAATGTTCTGGGGACCCAGGTTCAAATCCCACCGTAGTAGTTGGTAAAATTTGAATTCAATATAAAATATCTGGAATTAAGAATCTACTGATGATCATAAAACCATTGTTGATTGTCAGCAAAACCATCTGGTTCACTAATGTCCTTTAGGGAAGGAAATCTGCTGTCCTTACTTGGCCTGGACTACATGTAACTCCAGAGCCACAGAAATATAGTGGACGTCAAGTGGCCTCTGGGCAAGGGCAACCCAGGATAAGTAATAAATGTTGGCCAGCCAGTGATGCCCTTGTCCCACAAATGAATAAAAATAAATAATCTTGCACAAGTAACCATTATTGAGCAATAAGCTGCATTGTAAGACAGTAGATTATTGTGGGGGCTTCAGCCAAACTTGATCTGGCCCCCTCCAGAATGCATATCAGTGTCATTGAACATGCAAACACGAAGAGGAACACCAGAATATTTTCTTTCCTCTAACCTAGGAATAAAGGGCAGGCAGGTAAGGTAGTTTAGAACAGAGTTGAGGAGGAACTTCTTCACTCAAAGAGAGGTGAATCTCTGGAATTCTCTGCCTATTGAAGTGGTGGAGGCTTCCTCACTGAATATATTTAAATCACGGGTAGATAGATTTCTGATAGACAAGGGAATTAAGGGTTATGGGGAGAAAGTGGGAAAGTGGAACTGATCCATTTCAGATCAGCCATGATCTTGTTGAATGGTGGGGCAGGCTCAAAGGGCTAGATGGCCTACTCCTGCTCCTATTTCTTATATTTTCAGAAAAAAAACTGTACGCAGTATTGAGATGTCTCATCAAAGCGCTGAATAACTGAAGAATAACATCCTCCCTCTTATAAAATACTGCAGATGTAGGGATTTGAAACAAAATCAAAAAAATGCTGGAAAACCTCAACAGATCTGACTGCAGCAGTGGCGAGAGAGTAGAGCCAATGTTTCGAGTCTAGAGCTCTGACTAAGGGTCATCAAGAATCGAAATGTTGGCTCTACTCTCTCTCCTCGAATGTTGTCAGACCTCCTGAGATTGCCAGCATTTTCCTGTTTTTGATCCTTACTTTTATGTTCAATTCCTTTCTCAATAAAGGGTAGCACTCCATTAGCCTCTGTAATTATTTGTTGTACCTGAATACTAACCTCTGGTAACTCATGCACTAAAACACTAGGATCCTTCTGCACCTCTGAATTCTGCAGTCATTCTTCATTCAGGTAATACTCTGCACACTTATTCTTCTGATCAAAATGAAGAGCCTCACATCGTCTCATTTTTTATTCCATCTGCCAGATTTATGACCACTCACTCAACCTATCTATATCCATCACCAACCTCCTTATGTTCACTTCACAACATACTTGCCTATGTATCTTTTCTATCATCTTCAACAGGCATTTGATACAGTGCCACATCAAAGGCATTTGATAGAATGCCACACAACAATATCACACAACAAAATTGGGAGAAAAGTTATATCTCATGGAATGAAAGGGGCAGTAGCAATGTGGATACAAATTTTGTTGAATAATAGGAAGCAAAAAGTAATGGTCAATGGATATTTTCAGGCAGGAGGAAGAACAGTAATGGAGTGCCACAGAAGTCAGTACTGGGACCAATGCTTTAAGTACATAAGAACATAAGAAATAGGAGCAGGAGTAGGCCATCCAGCCCCTCAAGCCTGCCCTGCCACTCAATAAGATTATGGCTGATCTGAAGTGGATCAGTTCACTTTCCCGCTTTCTCCCCATATCCTTTAATTCTCTTGTCTATCAGAAACCTATCTACCCGTGACTTAAATATATTCAGCGAGGTAGCCTCCACCACTTCAATGGGCAGAGAATTCCAAAGATTCACCACCTTTTGAATGAAGAAGTTCCTCCTCAACTCTGATCTAAACTGCACCCTCCCACCCCATTATTTTGAGGCTGTGCCCTCTAGTCCTGCTATCATTTCTAAGCAGGAAGAATCTCTCCACCTCTACCCTATCCATTCCCTTCATTATCTTATATGCCTATATAAAATCTCCTCTCAGCCTTGTAAATTCCAATGAGTACAAACCTCATATAAGATCTCTTTTCCTGATATATATTAATATATTTATATATTAACTAATAGTCTAGCTTTTCATGTGCAATTTGGTGACAATTTCAAATTTTGCAGAGGAACAAAACTTGAAAATATTGTAAACTCTAAGGCCGACAGCTATAACCTCGTTAATAAATTTATTTAACACCTTCCCACATTAGACATCAAGTTTACTGGTCTATCATTTTCCATTTCCTGCTTCCCTCCTTTCTTGCTACTTTCCAATATGATGGAACCATTCCAGGAATTCAAGTAATTAACACCAATGAATCTACTACCTCACTTGACGCCACCTTTGATATCCTAGATGAAATCCAACAGGATCCAAATATTGTCAACCTAAAGCTGCATCCCGCTCTTAGGCTTTTCCTTTTTAAATACCAATCAAAGCTCTTGATATTTATTTTTTATATCTCTAACCAGCTAACTCTCGTACTCCAATTTCTTTCTCTTGAATATTCTTTTAGTCTTTTTTAGTCATTTGTTATATTCTGACCAATCAACCGACCTGTTATCTGATATCATCAGGCACTTTATTTTTCATTTGACCTGGAGAGGCATGGTAGGGACGACAAATTTCACAGGATCATGCCTTGTATCTCAAGGATACATATGTGTGAATCTATATTGATTTGGGCAAATTTGAGGCATTCCTGGAGAAAATTTAAAATAAGCATAAAGCATATTACACATGTTAACGAGGGCTTTAACTTTTGTTTCAAGGCCCTTCACTAAATTGGTCAGTGTTGATCGAGTGGAGCATTGCATTTGCTTCAGCCTAACCAACAGTTGGCAATGAAGAGTCCTTCTTTAAATGCTGACCTCATATGATTTCAAATGATGACAAGTGCTTTTCTAGGTTCCACAGCTACTAATCCGTGCTTGCCCCCTACGTTTGTCTGTTCTCCTCCCTTTCCACATCCAAGATTTAGGTAAGTGTAGCATAAGGATGTCTGGCATTGTAAAGGTCAATGCAGGATTGGAGAACTGTGCTGTAGAACATAGAACATAGAACATAGAACATTACAGCACAGAACAGGCCCTTCGGCCTTCGATGTTGTGCCGACCAAAATAAAAAGCAATGCCCCTCCAAACTAAACCATTCCCTTCTCTTCCATATACTTATCAATTAACCTCTTAAACGCCACCAAACTTGGCGCATCTACGATAGCTGCAGGCAGGGCATTCCACTCCCTAATCACTCTTTGAGTAAAGAACCTACCTCTGATATCCGTCCTATAACTCATACCCCTTAATTTAAAGCTGTGTCCCCTCGTGCTAGCTTTCTCCATCCTAGGAAAAAGGCTATCACTGTCCACCCTATCTAAACCTCTAATCATCTTATATGCTTCAATAAGATCCCCTCTTAGCCGCCTCCTTTCTAACGAAAACAACCTCAAATCCTTCAACCTCTCTTCATAGGACCTGCCCTCCATACCAGGCAACATCCTGGTAAACCTCCTCTGTACCCTCTCCAATGCCTCCACATCTTTCTTATAATGTGGGGACCAGAACTGCACACAATACTCCAAGTGCGGCCGCACTAGAGTTTTGTACAGTTGCAACATGATGCTGCGGCTCCTAAATTCAATCCCCCTACCAATAAAAGCTAAGACTCCATATGCCTTCTTAACAACTTTATCCACTTGACTGCCTACTTTCAGGGATCTATTGACACATACACCAAGATCCTTCTGTTCCTCAACACTATTAAGAGCCCTACCATTAGCCCTATACTCTACACATTTATTGTTCCTGCCAAAGTGCATTACCTCACACTTTTCCACATTAAATCCATTTGCCACCTCTCGGCCCAGCTCTGCAACTTGTCCAAGTCACTCTGTAAACTATAACACCCCTCTTCACTATCTACCACTCCACCAACTTTAGTGTCATCTGCAAATTTACTGATCCATCCCTCAATACCCTCATCCAGATCATTTATAAAAATTACAAACAGCAGGGGCCCCAAAACAGACCCTGAGGCACACCACTTGTCACCGAACTCCACGATGAATATCTCCCATCAACCACCACCCTCTGTCTTCTATCTGCCAGCCAATTCCTAATCCAATTAGCTAAATCACCCTCTATTCCACACATCTTCATTTTCTGTAGAAGTCTTCCATGGGCCACCTTATCAAACGCCTTACTAAAGTCCATATATACTACATCAACCGCCTTACCCCCATCCACCTCTCTGGTCACTTTCTCAAAAAACTCAATGAGGTTAGTAAGGCATGACCTACCCTTCACGAAACCATGCTGACTATCCCCAATCAATTCATTTCTCTCTAAATAACTATAAATCCTATCCCTAATAATTCTCTCCAATACCTTGCCCACAACAGAAGTAAGACTCACTGGCCTATAATTCCCTGGAAGGTCTCTCTTCCCCTTCTTAAACAATGGGACCACATTCGCTATCCTCCAGTCCTCCGGAACCACACCCGTAACCAACGAGGACCTGAAGATCAGAGCCAGAGGCTCTGCAATCTCCTCTCTTGCCTCCCAGAGAATCCTAGGGTAAATCCCGTCCGGCCCAGGGGACTTATCCAACTTCAAACCCTCGAGAATTTCTAGCACATCCTCCCTATCTACTACAATACTTCCCAATTTGCAACCCTGTACCTCAGTGTTCTCCATAGCTACATTTCCAGCACTCTGCGTGAATACCGAAGAGAAATATTTATTCAGTGCCTCACCAATCTCTTCAGGCTCCACGCACAACTTCCCACTGCTGTCTATGACTGGCCCTAATCTTGCCCTAACCAATCTTCTATTCTTAACATATCGAAAGAAAGCTTTAGGATTCTCCTTAATCCTATCAGCCAACATCTTCTCGTGTCCCCTCTTAGCTCTCCTCAATTCACTTTTTACCTCCTTCCTGGCTAATCTATAGCTATCCATTGCACTAACTGAGCCTTCAAGCCTCATCCTGACATAAGCCTCCTTTTTCTTCTTAACCAGCAAATCAACTTTTTTCGTACACCAAGGCTCTCTTACTCGACCATTTCCTCCCTGCCTGACAGGGACATACTTATCAAGGACTCGCAGCAGCTGCTCCTTGAATAAGCACCACATTCCAGATGTTCCCAGTCCCTGTAGTTTCCTAGTCCAATCTATGCACCCTAATTCTCTCCTGATGGCCTCATAATTACCCTTCCCCCAGCTATAACTACTGCCCCCAGCTTCATGCCTATCCCTATCCATCACTAAGGTGAACGTAACCGAATTGTGGTCACTATCACCAAAATGTTCACTAACTTCCAAGCCTAACACCTGGTCTGGCTCATTGCCCAGCACCAAATCCAATGTAGCCTCACCTCTAGTTGGCCTATCTACATACTGAGTCAAAAAACCTTCCTGCACACTCTGTACGAAAACTGACCCCTCTAACGAGCTAGAGCTATAGCTATTCCAATCAATATTAGCAAAGTTAAAGTCCCCCATCACAATTACCCTACTACTTTCACTCCTAATCAGAATTGACTTTGCAATCCTTTCCTCAACCTCTCTAGAACTATTAGGAGGTCTGTAAAAGACTCCCAACAGGGTGACCTCTCCTCTCCTGTTTCTAATCTCAGCCCATACTACCTCAACAGACAAGTCCTCATCAAACTTCTTTTCTATCACCGTGATACAGTCTTTGACCAATAATGCCACTCCTCCCCCCCTTCTACCTCCTTCTCTACTCCGACTAAAGCATTTGTACCCCGGAACCTGCAACATCCATTCCTGTCCCTGCTCTACCCAAGTCTCTGAAATGGCCACAACATCGAAGTTCCAGGTACTGGTCCAAGCTGCAAGTTCCTCCCCCTTATTGCGAATACTCCTTGCATTAAAGTATACACATTTCAAACCATGCCCCACCCCACCCGTACGCCGCTGTGTTTTACAACTCTCTTCTATAACCCCCTTACTCTCATCCCTCTCAGCACCCCAACTACTTAGGATCCCACCCCCCCCCCGAATCAGTTTAAAGCCCCCATCATAGCCTTAGCAAATTTTCCCCCCAAGATATTAGTCCCCCTCTGGTTCAGGTGTAGACCATCTCTCTTGAAGAGGTCCCACCTATCCCAGAATGAGTCCCAATTGTTAAGGAACCTGAACCCCTCCCTCCTGCACCATCCACGCAGCCATGAGTTCAAACTTTCCCTTTCTCTGTTCTTCTCTAAACTATCCCGTGGCACAGGCAAGAGCCCAGAGATAACCACTCTGCCTGTTATGGACCTAAGCTTCCACCCTAACTCCATAAATTTCTGTTTAATATCCCCTTCCCTTGTCCTACCTACATCATGTGTCCCCACATGAACTATGACTTGGGGCTGACTCCCCTCACCCTTAAGAATCTTAAAAACCCGATCTGCGACATCCTGGACCCCAGCCCCTGGGAGGCAACACACCAGCCCTGAGTCCCGTTTATTACTATTTACCCTCCTATCTGTCCCTCTAACTATGGAGTCTCCTATAACTAGGCCTAATCTCTTATTCCCCCCACCCACCTGAGCATTCTCAGCAGGCTCACCCCCAGAGACCTGCTCCCTTTGGTCAGCTCCAGTTGATTCTTCCTCAACTGTAGCCTCCAAGACAGAAAATTTATTTTGGAGGGGAACAGCCCCAGGGGATTGTCTCCCCGATTGCTTCTTACCCCTCCTCCTAATAGTTACCCAATTATCACTTTTAGGAGTTACAATCTCCTTGTTACTCCTGCCTATATCCTCCTCAACCTCTCGAATTACCCTGAGTTCCTCTAATTCCAGCTCCAGCTCCTTAACACGATCCTCAAGGAGCTGCAAATGTGCACACTTCCTGCAGGTGTAATCAGCAGGAACACTACTGGTGTCCCTCACCTCATACATACTGCAGGAGGTGCAACGTACTGCCTGCACTGCCATCACTGTTACTTTAATTTCCAGGAGAGAAAAAAAAACTTCTCACACACTTTTATTATTAGGTTAGAGGAGGGGGGAGGGTGGGATACTCTACCTGTGTAGAGTATCGGGTTACTTCTCTGGACCAATTTATAGAGTCAGAGAGAAAAACTACAACTACCGGCAGCCCCCAGTGACGACTTCCGGTTACAAGTTAGTTCAAATAAAAAACGGCAAAAAACTACTCCCGCTCGCTGTTTTAAACAAAGAGAAAAGTTAAAAAACTACTTAACAATCGAACTTCTCGCTCTCCCAAATCGCTGCCTCTCCGTGCTGCTCCAATGGAACTGTCTTCAATGTACTGTCAAGGGTGACATGACAAGAAACTTGAGCCAATCTAAGTGAATGTAAGACCTGAGTAATGTCAACATGGAGTTAGCTCATAGTCTGGGCTATACGTTCTAGGTTCTATCACAAGAGGAAATATCCTCTACACATCCAATCCATCAAGATCCCTTGGGTTCTTAAGTGTATTGATCTAGTTGCCTCTTACATTTTTAAATTCCAGTGGACGTAAGTCTAGCCTATCCAACTTTTCCTCACAATACAACCTTATTCCTTGTATTAGTCGTGCATACTTTCTCTGAAGTTTCTTTCTGACTCTGCAAAAGTCCAGGCCATAGTCTCAGTTGCAACAATGAAGCTTACTGCATAATCATAATATGTACGATACTTGAGCTATTTGTTTTGTTTGGCTAATGGTTAACAATTTCCAAATCTAAAGCTGATTAGAATATCATAACGATAATAAAGGCAAAACACTGCAGATGCTGGAATCTTAAATAAAATCAGAAGATGCTGGAAAATCTCAATAGATCTCCTATGGAGAGAGAATAAAGCCAATGTTTCAAAATGTTGGCTCTATCCTCTGTCTGCAGTTGCTGTCAAACCTCCTGAAATTTTCTAGCATTTTCTGTTTTTGTTTCAGATTACTATAACTGTTGGTTATGATTCATTTAACTGCTTTTGCTTAAAACTCAAAAAGTAATCTCCATGTTGCTCCAGATTTACAGAATGGCATAGATTCTTGCTGTTTAGCAGAGTTCATTTTTTAAAGCTTCTGCCAGAAACATTTATTCTTGGTCTTTTATAAGTTCAAAGCAATTTTACAAAGCAATGAGGGCAGTGTGATATGTTCACATAAGAGTCTTGAGGGCATCATTACAAGTCCTTCAGCACCGCTGTTAGGTTGCTAGGCTGAATGACTGAAATGTCAAAACCCAAATAAGACCAACTCTGTGTTTGGCAGGCTCTATACAATCTTCATAAATAAAGGACAGCAAATACATGTTAACAATCAGTTCAAAATGAAAAGATCTGGCACAAATATTGGAACAAGGAATGGTGTTACATTGTTTGAATACTGGTATAACAGAAGTCATCCCATCACCCCCATGGGAGATTTACTGTTTCCAATAGATAAAGCAATCATAGCTCTCTGCCATTTTTGCAGAGAATGGATCTTATTGAGAAGTAAATGTCCTGAAATGATTGTTTCTGATATTGGAAGAAAACCCTTCACAAATCCTCCTGACTCACTTTGTTCTATTATGTGAGAGGAAATATTAATAAACTTGAAACTAACAGATCACATCTTAACAGTGAAATACCCTTTAGTGTGCAGCTGCGTTCCTGCCCTCAGTATCTTCTGCCGAGGCAAGTTGCACTTTGAACATGTGCACTGGTCCACACGTGTGGAGATCTACTAATATCATTCTGCTGTGTCCAGACTGCCATTGTCAATCTTTGTATGCACAGACCTTCGAGCACGTGCAATGAAGTACTTCACCGAGTGGTGACATCGGAAGATTGCATATGTATGAATTTCAAAGTTCAGTGGTTCCTTGACTGGCATTCAGTAGGCACAGGACATCCATTGGGAGTGTTGATAGTAATCCATTCCTCCTCAACCCCATCCCCTTGTTTCCCTCCCTGGACACTCTTCAGCAACCTCCTGTCTGTGCTTGCTAATATAATAGCAATTGTGATCAAGTTCAAGTCATCATAGACTTTCTCTAGGCTTTATAGATGGTGGACAAGGCCATTGACATTATGATTTTGCATTCATCCCATTCATGCTGCCGGATAAAACATGGCATCAAGAGCCGGAAGATCATGCCAGATAAGGTTTCTTTCAAATCTTGTCTTTTATTGCCTCCCTCTGGAAATAGGCCACCTGTCTTCTCCCTCATGACTACCAGCATTCGATCAAGGTTGGCAAAAATGAAGCAAGGGTCTGCTCTGTTCGAAGTACCATGCCTCTGGTTCTCACTTCTCTTTGGAACTGGAACAAACAACCAATCTCTCCCATGGACAACCATCAGCTTCAGTGATGGCTGCTGTGGGTGTCTATATAAATCTGTATCTCTCCCATCTCTATTTCAACTCCAATGGCACTAAATGAACAGGAAACTGAAGTACTGTGAAAGTACCACGAAAATTGGTATTTTAACCAGTTTCCCACCAGAGGCAGGTTTCTGACCTCCTCCCACCTCCCCCCCCATCTCCTGAATGCTGGCCTCCCACACCAGCTGCGTGTCTCCGCCCCTTCTGCCATTCCCAATCTCTCTCACCCACAGCAGTCCTTCACCGCCCTTGCCATCCTAATCCCACATCGGCACCTCAACATCCTCAGCAGTGTTGAATTCCTTCCCCCAACCATTTCCCCCCACTCCCCACTTTCCCCACACCCAAATGGTCAGCAGTTGATAACCCACTTCTCTCTCTTCGCCCATGATCTACCGATCTCAAGCACAGATGAAGCATATTTTTCATTTTGTGGAAAGAATCACAAATTATACAATTTTTCTTTAATCTATCAATAATGTTTAAAAACACTATTAAATCCTTCTCGGGAGAACCTTCGTAACTTCTCTAATATCTCCATTTAACTAAATTCCCTCAATCCCTTGTAAGTTTCCACTCTATACTCTTCAAGGCCTTGACACCCTTCCTAAAATTCATGAAGTTATTTTTGATAACAGGACAATTTAAGAGATGGAAAGTTCTATTTTTATTCAAGAGTGACTGACAGTACTTAATGTTCTGAGTGACTACACGGTTGTTTTTAAATGATTAGATAACAATTTTTGAGTTTTCCCTGGTTAAAAAACAGGAAGTGCCTGTGGTACAAACCCTCCGGGATACATGCCATGGAAACCTAAGAATACAGCAATTACTATAAGTGAAATGCTACTTCACTGATTTCCCTTGGATCAAGGGTCTGAAGTCAGTAGTGGTTTGATAGAAAGCCACATTTTTAAATTCAGAAAATATCTTTCCCATGTTTCAGTGAATTATATAACATTCAATGTTCAATGCCGCAAGAAACAAAGCATTAGTCGTGGCTGTT
Organism: Sphyrna mokarran; assembly: GCA_024679065.1. NCBI lineage: Eukaryota > Metazoa > Chordata > Chondrichthyes > Carcharhiniformes > Carcharhinidae > Sphyrna > Sphyrna mokarran. The sequence continues at coordinate 36,633,211 of JAGIQG010000001.1, forward strand.
CCAAAGATGCCATCTCCTCCGATCGGGTAAGGACTGTGGACATGAGTGACTGTGATGGTTTTGAGTTGCACTCATTCTTTTGCTTTCTGTTTTTTTTTACTATTCTTGGCATGTTTTTCTCTTCTGTGAAGAAAGATACAAAATGTTTGTGCAAAGTCTCTGCCACTTCCTTATTTCCCATTTTTAATTCCTTAGTCTCACCCTTTAAGTGACAAAAGCCCAATTTAGCTTACTTTTTATATACTTTTGGAATCTTTTACTGTCTGTTTTCATTGTTCTTGCTTGTTTTCCAGCTGATACCAATTTCTCCATCTTTATTTTCTTTCGACAATTAAAAGTAAAAAAAAGAGGACTTTGGGTGTTGTAATCTCAGGATTACTTCCTATGCCACGTGTCAGTGAAGCTACTAATAAGAAGATAATGCAGCTGAACATGGAGCTAAAGTGCTGGCGTAGGAGGGAGGGGTTTTGATACCTTGATCATTAGGATCACTTCCGGTACAGGTGGCACAAAAAGGAAGAATTACATCTAAACTGGAGAGGCACCAACATCCTGGCATGTAGATTTGCTAAAGTCACTTGGGAGGGTTTAAACCAGTATAGTGGGGCTAAGAGTCAGAGCCGTTGCTTTGTCCATTATCTTACAATTTCAACCTATTGTCCTTTAAACCTATTGCCCCATTCCACTTTAGCCATTTCTGTCTTCATACATTCACAATTTCTTTTATTTAAATTTTAAGTTTTTGACCCTCATTTCTGTAAAATTATAGTTTATTTATTAATCACAAGCAGGCTTCATTAACACTGAAGTTACTGTGAAAACGTTCTAACAAATTGTGATCACTCTTCTCTTGAGGTCCTTTCTATGATGCTAGTAATTAATTCTGCCTGATTACATATTACCATGTCAGGAACAAAATATTTTCTGTTGTTTCAGAAAATATTATCTTAGGAAACTGCCCTGAAAGCATTCTCTGAACTCATCTTCCAGACTATTTTTGTCAATTTGATTTGTCTAATCCATAAAAAATTTTAAAGCTCTGATGATTATTGCAGTGCCTTTTGTTGAAGCCCCCGTTAATGATTGATTTATAATCTGTCCCATAATGTAGGTATTGCCATGGATCCTATAAATGGATATGTAAGGATATTGAAAATGGTATTATAAAGGGTACATTTTCAAGAATCATAGAATCATACAATTCTTACAGCACAGAAAGAGGCCATCCTATACCTTAAATGTGCTCTAACTCCCTGAAAGAGTCTCCTATCCACATCCTAATCTCTGCCTAGTTCTGTAATCCCGTGCATTTGCCATGACTAATTCACCTAATCCAAATATCTGTGGGCACTAAGGAGCAACTTAGCATGGCCAATCCACTTATCCCGCACATCTTTGAATGTAGACATATTGTATGATTACATGTGATGATGATTATATGTAATGAGATGACTCACTTGGTCGCTTCTCTGGGAGAGCTGCATTTTTGGCTGCAGTTATGCTGAACTTGCTAAATACTCCCTTTTATTTACTACTTTCAATGCACTTAATGGGCCGACTTCTCCCTGTCCCCACCTCCTGCCCCCTGCAATAGGTATTACTGTGGCAGAGGCAACTGTCCATTGGCTGCCAGTGGGATCTTATAGTCCCGCTGAAATCAATGGCAATCTACATTCATTCACTCATCCCACTGTTGCGGAACCCATGCCCGGTTCAACTTCAGTGGGACCACAAGACCCTGCTGCTGCTGGAGTTTTCCGCCCAACATTTTTATTGCAAGCCGACCATATTTTTGTTTGGATTCAGCTGGTATGACTATGTTGGATTTTTTTTTTGATTATCAACATTCAATTTAAAACATGTGGCTCCAGCAGAGGATTGGAAAATTTTAACTTTGCGGACTTGGAACGAGAAATAAATGCTGAGGAAAGCTGACATAAATAGTTGTACTTAAGAGAGAGTCCACATAGCTCTCTCAAGCTATGGAAACAAGCAAATTGCATTTATGGTGACTTTCTGAGGGGTTGGAATGAAATAAAATTAATGAAAAAGACAAATTACCTGATAATGTCCTTAAAGCCATTGGGGAATCACAGTGCAAAAACATAGGAGGCCTTGTGGAGCATTGACAGCATCCCTATCTCTGAGCCAAAAGCTCAGAGAACTGTGGACTTGATGCCTTTGCAACATAGCCAAACAGATTAATTATCAGCTTGCACATCGTTTCAATACATCCATGGCAGATGGTATGTGTGGAAGAATCTGCTGGTCAGACAGAATTATTTGGTAACTGCAGTGCAAAAATCTTATGTTCCAAAAGGCCATATACAGGATATGTTCCATATCAAGCAAGTTTCTTGCTTTTGGGGACTACCAAAGAAAGAGTCACTTTCCATGAAGCCCTCAACATTATTTTCTTTAATGAAGTAAACTATTCCCTCGTACCAGACCGAAATATGTTTTTTTGGGGGGGAGGGGGGGGGAATAGTCAAAAAGCGAAATATTGTGACTGCTATAAATCTAAAATAAGAACAGAGAATGGTGGAAATACTCAGCAAGTCAGGCACAATCTGCTGGGAGAGAAGCAGAATTAATAATCAGAATTTTACCCACGGTTTATGCCTGAAGTCAGGCAGAAGTGGATATAAGAGTCACTCCCAGCCAAGATGGCGTTGTTAATATGATATTAAACTAGGTGGCCAGTAAAGGCCCGTCCTGTGTGAATCCTGTCTGCTGGTTGAGCTAGCACTGCATGGGTGTATGAATATGCCGGGTACCGGATCCACCAGGGACTTGGCAGTGTATTTTAAAATGGAGGAGGCAACTCCCTGAAGGCTGCCAGGATTTGTGGGGGGGTCTGCAGGAACTACCTGTAACCATCATAATACTTTACCTGTTGTCCAACTATGGCATTAGCACCTAGTGGTATGGAAGTTGTGGTCTATCTGAGTTGTCAGCGAGTGCCTAGGTGTCTTGATTCGGAATATTACTATCAGGTAACATATTCTCATGGCCAGGGATGGCAAAAGAAGGCCATTGCAACTGATTAAAAAGGCTCATCAAATGCCTCTACCCTTTTCAGTGGAGGGTATGATGTTGCGTACCATATGTGACTTCAGTGCTGCAAAAATTTAGTAATCTTCTGTGGATGGCAAAGGTAGATGCAAAGATGGCATGGAGTTGTACAGGAAAGTGCAGTTGGGTGTCCATTCCTCTGTGTACCCAGGGGTCTGCCAACAGGAACTGAAATTTTCTCTGTTAAGGCTGAAATGTCAGTAGAATAGGCCTCAGTGCATAGGAAGGTGCCACAGTTAATGCCTTGGTCAGGGGACAGGGGACAGTGTGGAATGGATCTTCAGGCAGACGGAGCACTATTGAGGCTTTCTATTAAGAGAAGACAGGAGAAAACATGTCACAATGCTACAGACCGCTGCAGAACTGGTATGAGAATTCCAAAGCATGAAGGTGATGCACTAACGCTGGAGTGCTACCAGCCATCTCTCTCTCATCAGTTGTGCTGAGGTAGGGGTTTCAGATGAAGGTAAGTGTACAGGTCACAGATGAGTGTGCCTCAGGTAGCATTGCATAATATGTGAATAAATTGCACTTTTTGAAAGCCATTCCATGGGTCTGTGAATAGGGTCAGATTATAATGTTTTGGCTTGTGCTTTTGCAATCCTCTTACCCTGAGATTCAGTCTTTGTTCATACTTGGAGTGTCCCCTTTTAAGATTAAAATTCATGTGATGTCAAACTCAGTGCAAATTGTTTTACAAAGAACAAAGAACAAAGAACAACACAGCACCGGAAACAGGCCCTTCGGCCCAACGAGCCCGCGCCGCCGTCCTAACATCTTAATGACATATAGGGACCAATTTGTTATCCAATCAGCCTAAGAGCACATTTTTGGGATGTGGGAGGAAACCGGAGCACCCGGAGAAAACCCACGCAACCATGGGGAGAACGCGCAAACTCCCGCAGACACAGGCCCAAATCCATGTGTCTGCACAGCAACAGCGATAGTCTCTGAGCTGTCATGTTGCCCATCAGATGGTCCAGTTTAAGCATACACTAACGACGTGAAGCATTAGGCCACTCCTGAAGCAACATCCAAGAGCAGCTCTCGCACGACCTGCCGCATGCATGCCCTTGTTGGTCAACAAGGTGGACCGAACATCCTGTGGAAACAAATAGGATATTTAAACAGTCCTACTATATCCCTCTATCTGCAGACTGCTCATGTGGCTGTCCAAGAGACCCTTAAACAACCCTAGCGTGCCTGCTCCCACCACCTTACTCGGTAGTGCATTCCACACCCCCACTACCCTTTGTGTGAAAAACTGCCCTCTAATATTCGTCTTATACATAGCCCCCCTCACCCTAAGGCCGTGACCCCTCGTTCTATCCTTTTCTAATGGTGGAAAAAGCTTACCACCATTTACTCTATCTATACCCCTCATAATCTTATATACCTCTAATAGATCCCCTCTCAGCCGACGTCTTTCAAGGGAAAACAACCCCAGTGCGTTCAATCTTTCCTCGTAAGACAGCCTTTCCATACCAGGCAGCATCCTGGTAAATCTCCTCTGCACTCTCTCCAGGGCCTCCACATCCTTCCGGTAGTAAGGCGACCAGAACTGGACGCAGTACTCCAAGTGAGGCCTAACCAACGTTCTATACACTTGCAACATTAGACTCCTACTCTTGTATTCTATACCTCTTCCTATGAAGGCTAACATACCATACGCTTTCTTTATCACATTCTCCACCTGTACTGACACCTTTAGAGACTTGTGAACTTTCAAACCCTTGTGTGTTGTCAGGGAGAAGTATGTAATTTTTCGTTAGGAGTGTATTATGTATGAGTTTGCAATCCTGAATCCTTAAGGCAGAGCAATGTGACTCTGTGCATTGAGTATCCCAAACCAAGACATGCACTTTAGGATGAGAGCCCTGTGCTGGACTTCATTTCCTTTGTGTCAATATTTGCATCCTTACATGATGTAGAAAGCATCTAGTTTTGACTCACGTTGCTGTATTTCTTTGGTGGACCTTAATTTGATATAGTGAATATTATTGGAGCTTGTGGCATTTGTGGTGAATGGGATCTTTGGATAATTGGACCCTTTTATTCAACATTTTTCTGGCTCTTTGCTGATTTCTTAAACAATCCTCAGACTTGCTACAGTTTCTTGCAAAATTGTAAGCCTCTTCATTTAATCTATTGCTATCCTTTTGACCCTGAGTGAACCATGGATTTTTTTCTGCCATGGTTGGTTTGTTTTGCTCACGTTTGTTCTTCAGTGGAACGTATTTTTGTTGAACATTTTGGTTTGTGTCTTTAAATGTTTCCCGCCATTCATTTCCCTCCACACATTTCAGTCCATTTAGCCAACTAACTTTAACTAGTTCTCCCATCATACAAATGCGATTAACTTCAAAGTTTAAGATATTAATTTGTGATTGGCAAATGTTATTTTTAAACAAAACATGCGATTGAATGATATTATGGTCACTATTTCCTAGTGGATCTTTTACTATGACATTACTAATTAACCGTGCTTCTTTACATAATATTGCATTTAAGATGGCTTTACTCCTAATTGGTTCTATTGTGCGCTGCTCCAAGGAACTGCCATGGAATTAATCAGCAAGCTTATCTTCGACATTACTCATGCCAATTTAATTGCCCCATTCTATAGAACATGTTAATAACACAATTATTAAATACACCTTGTTATAGGCTCCAATAATTTCTTGTTTAATTTTCCACCCAACAGTATAACTACCATTTGGGGGGAAAAGCTATTCTCACTGTATGTTCTGATTCTTGCTATTCCTAATTTTCTATTGATTTTACTTCATGACCTTCAGAGGATAGATCCTTTCTCATTAAAGTCCTTACATCACCCTTTATTATCAAGAATAGGCCATCTCCTTTGTCATTCTGTCTAATTACATAGGCAAGCAGGACTTAGAATTTTATCAGATACAGGTAGGAGACTCCTACGCAAGTTAAAATGTGTATAGAGGCCAGCAAAGAAAACTTAGAAAAATCATTTGCATACATGGCAATGGCACATTCTCTGGCTCTCAGAGAAAGTTATTGGCAGGACAGAGGAATGTCATGTCCATCTTGTTGATGATCTGGATTTGAGGATTGAGGTTCAGCTGATGTTCAGTCAGTGCAGTGAGGTCCCAAGTTCTTGAATTTCAGCTTCCTTCTCCGTCTACCAAGGATTAGTAAAGATTATGCTCTCTCCATCTCTATTCCTAGCAGTCTTTCTTACGATGCCATGATCTCACAAATATAAGGGGCAGGCCCCAAGAATTACCTCAGTGATATGCAGCGTGCAGCCAGCACCATTAAGCAGCACACATTCATCATCTGAGTGATCTAACCCTACTAACAAACTGCCGCATTCAAATTGATCCACTCCCCGCCTTGGAGACACGGAGACCATCGGCTGATACAGCACAGACAAGAGGCTGTATCCTTCCTTCTTTGAAGAGCTCTCTGCCATGTTTCTAATGGGCATGAACACAATGATCCATCAATATGACTGCAACACAAGATTTTTATTTCTGTTAGCTTTCCCCAATTCCTGATTAATAATATTCATAATGACATCATGAGCCATTGTGATAAACAATTCACTTTCTTTACAGAAACTAACACAGCCCGTTACAGACCAGGGAGATTGAAATATTAAAATGTTTTATTCTGCTTAACCTCTTTGCACTGTGAGAACATTTAATTTAAAATATATCTTTGGGAATATCTTGGGTATTTATTTCATTCCTGAGCTTATGGCATTCTTCCAGTTAAGATCACATTTTATTCCAGCGGAAAAAGGAAATGACCCTGTCAACGTAGCTCAAATTTTGCAAGCATGTATTAATAAGCTTGACGTTTATTTGATTGTGTTTAATTTCTAATAACACGCTTATTCCTACTCAACTAAAAGGACTTCAATGAAGTCATAGAAATTTACTGCAAGAAAACGGGCCTTTCGGCCCAACTTGTCTATGCCACCTTTTTTTTAGCAACTAAGCTAATCCCAATTGTTTGGCCCATATTCCTCGATAGCCATCTTACTCATGCAGCTGTCTAAATGCTTTTCAAAAAGACAAAATTGTATCCTCCTCTACTACTACCTCTGGGACCTTGACACTCATCACCCTCTCTGTGAACAAATTGCCCCTTTAGATCCTTTCATATCTCTCCCCTCTCACCTTAAACTTATGCATTCTAGTTTTAGACTCTTCTACCTTCGGGAATCGTTATTCACTATTTAGCTGATCTGTGCCTCACATTATTTTATATTCTATAAGATCACCACTAAGCCCCCTATGCTTCAGAGAAAAAAGTCCCAGTCTATCCAGCCTCTCCTTATAAGACAACCATCAAGTCCCGGTAGCTTCCAGGTAAATCTTTTCTGCAATATTAAAATGTTTCTATTTTCATGAAAATCAAAAGTCCTCAATATGGAAACTGACCAGTTGGGTAACTAAAGCTGCCCAAGTTATGTCTGAACTATGATCACTGGGATCCTCCTATGTGTTGGGTCCCATTGACGTCATATATCTCTGATTACAATTTGAAGTGGACAACTTGAGCAAGAAATTCCAATGATGTTCCTGTGGGGAAGAACCCCACACAGGTACCTTTTACTCTCTTCTTATGGAGACCGGAGAAGCAGGAGTTTTCCCTCGCTCTCGGGAATAATATCAATATGACCTTAGCAGAATTTCTACAGAAATTGGTGGAAGCAGATACTTAGGAACCATTCAGGAGTTTGCAATAAGCTACACCAATGTTGCCGCAAGACATCAGGAGAATACTCAATCTTGAATGCCATCATTAATTATAAAAAATGCAGAAAACCCCGTCCATTTACATTCTTCACACTGGGGTAGTCTAGACTAGGAGGACACAGTTTAAAAATATGGAGTGGACAATTCTTCCCAAAAGCTTCTGAGTGTTGAATTTGCATAAAAACTGGAGTAAATCATGCTGGTGTATTCCATGGGAGTTTCAAAATGAATCTCTCATTCTCTATGCACTGCAGGGCACACTCGCGTAAATCACTTCAAGAATCAACAGGCAGGGCCTATTCCCACTGGAGAGGCTGGCAACATAGCGTTGAACAGACCATTGTGTGTGCGCCTATCTGTCAGTGTCGAGACTGGCATATGCATAGTGGCCCCTTCTGCCAATCTCCTGATTGCAAGGGCACTGGTTAGCGTCACTAGCCATGCGACAGACTCCGTCCCCAAACCTCCACAGCCCTATTGGGCCAGCCCTGATCACTGGCTTCCCTCCCTCTGTCACTAAGCCCAAATGCAGAGTGGCAGCAGGTCCCACCTACCAACAAGCCTCACTCCCATTAGACCCTGCTCCCTTTGCAATGCTCCATGCCCAATTGGCAGTGCTAAGATGTACCCTGAGCATTGGCATTTTGCCCCTTAGGTCAATAGTCCAGAGGCTCAATCTCCCAAGCTGACAAAGAGAGTTACAAGTCTCACCACACCAGGTTAATGACCAGCAGGTTTATTTGGTAGTAAACACCACTAGATTTTGGAGTTTCCCCCTTCATCAGGGGCAAACCCTGAAAGCTAGTGGCATTTGCTACCAAATAAATCTGTTGGACTCTAGTGTTTATCCCAGTCCAATAGCGGCATCTCCACAAGCAAGCAAAGCCCAGGGCACCCTCTTCACCCAATGCTACACTCTCTGGGGGCCTCAATTGCCTCCCCTTCACTCCAGTGGTGTCAGACCACCTGTTTCCCGCAAGTGGGGATCCATATTAAACCCTACCAAAGTGAAATACCCCTGATGGGGGAGGAGGCACAGAGTGGTGGGGTAGAGATGCTAGCAGGCCTGGAAATTCATCCTGGGCCTGCTAATGATATTAAAATTGTATAGAGATGCTAATTTAAATAAATTATGTGCCAGAAATCCAGCCACTGTACTTGTGCAGAGGTCTTGGCACCCAGTGGGGAGCCTGTGAAATAGCCTCCGCTCGAGTCTCCTGGTCCACTGCGTGACAAAAGCACCACAGTGGGATGGGAGAATCACCCCCATCATGTCTCCTTTTTAAGAGGGAGATGAGGAGAATTTCCTTTTCTCTCAGAGAGTTGGTACTATGTAGATTTATCTTCTCCAGAAAATAGCGGAGTTTTAGTAATTGAATTTATTCAAAGCAGAGTTAGACAGCTTTAGATAGAGTAACCCAAGGGTTCTGGGGGCAGTCAGGAAAGTGGAGTTGACACCAGAACCATTCTTACTGAATGGTAGAACAGGCTAGAAGGGCTGAATAGTGTCATTTGTTTTTAAGTTTTGAAGTTTATTTATTAGTGTCACAAATTGGCATACCTTAACACTGCATTTAAGTTATTGTGAAAATCCCTTAGCCGTCACACTTTGGAATCTGTTCGGGTACACTGAGGGAAAATTTAGCAGGGCCAATGCACCCAACCAGCACGTCTTTCAGACCGTAGGAGAAAACTGGAGCATCTGGAAGAACCCCAAACAGACATGGGGAGAATGTACGAACTCCACACAGATAGTTGCCCAAGCCAGGTCCCTCGTGTTGTGAGGCAGCAGTGCTAATCATTATGCCAGTGTGCTGCTAAGTCCTATGTTCACATGTTTTCATCTTAATCTCAGAGAAATAAAGTGTTAACCTGGAACCAATTTATCTTGTAGATTCACTAAGAAATATAGTGAATCTGATTAATATAATTCCTGTCAAAAAGACAAGATGTTTTGCACATCAAAACTAGTTTCAAATTACTTCGTAGGTTGTAAAGAATCATCATTTGAAGGGTTCATAAAATATTATCCACCAGAGATTCTGCTTGTTCCAGAAACCAGAAAAAGTTCCTTCATCATTAGAACCTAACCATAAAATATTTATTGAGTAAATTACCATGATAATGGAATCATTGTGTATTGAATAAAAGCAGAATCTGCAAATAATTAAAGTACGCTTAATTATTAATACATTAAGCAAATGCGATCATTTGTCAAAAGCAATCATCGTCATGGAAACCAAGAATACAACCCTAAAGGGGAATGAGTGGGCCAAAATTGCCATAAAGATGCAGTTTCTGATACTAATCAGCAGAGGCCAATGTAAGGGGAAGTATTTCGATAAGTTCACCAGATAATAAATACAGCATATGGATAAGATATCTGAAATGAGCTTCAATCACATGATATCACCACAGAATCAAAATCAAAATTGCACCACATGTTTTCCTATAGGAGTACAATTGCAGGTGTTTAAACTTTAACGGGTGACAAAAAGGATAATAAGAGCTATAAAAAAGGAGTGAGAAAAAATATCTGCAACTTCTTAAAATAGTTTACTTCATTCTTAAAGTTACAAAGCCAATGCTCAGAGTGGATCGGGCAAAGCCAAGTCCATTCCTTGCTTGCTCTAACAACTAAATTCAAACGGAATCCAATTCATAGTCTTCACAAGAGAAGCAAACAAAATCTCCACACTGGGCTTCTTCTGATAAGTTTAACGATCCTGCAAGGAGTATCAAAATCAACAAGAAACATTGCAGTTACTTTAACAAAGACAGGGTTGTCACGGCCAATGCAGCTTGTCTGAAAACTGATGACAAAGATATTGTGTATGCAAAAAAAGCAAATGGCAGACATCCTGACTCATCAGAGTTTATAGTAGAGGAGGAGGTTAGCATGCTGGAGGCCCCAAGGAAACAAAGATTGAATTAGGGACAGGAGCTCACCAAAACCATGGTAAGTATAATATCAATAACAAAGAAAATAATGGTGCAAAGGAATGACAAATAGACTGGTTCAGGTGATTCCATTCCAAGATTTAAAGGAAGTCTTTTTTTATTCATTTGTGGGACATGAGCATTGCTGGCCAGCCAGCATTTATTGCCAATTCCTAGTTGCCCTTGGCTAGGCCATTTCAGAGGCAATTGAGAGTCAACCATATTGCTGTGACTCTGGAATCATACGTAGGTCAGAACAGATAGGGATGGTAAATCTCCTTCTCTGAAGGACATCAGTGAAGATAATTGTGAGTAATTGTAGGAACCCTATCAATACTCTTCTAAAGTTCTCCTGATTTGGAAACTGTATTGTTAGGTTGGATAGTTGGGTTGTCACTCCTTATTTAAGGAAGGAGAAGAAAACCAGGGAATTTTGTACCATTTCAACTTGTTATTGGCAAACTCTCAGAGAGTATAAAATTACAGAAAGAGGGTCTGATTTTACTATTGCGTTGCACCCATTTTTGGGAGTGGAAATGTGGTAAAGTCAGGCACGAGGCAAATAGGGAGATCTGTGCCTGCCTCCACGTCGGTTCCCCCTTACTAAAGCCCAAAATGGCCATGATTGGGACTGCAACCAAAACGGTTGCGATGGCCATTTAAATGCATTTAAGTTGACTTAGTGGACTGGATGCCCAACTTTACCGACACTTTCCCCTTTACCACTGTGTTCGCCAATCTGGAATTGGTAAGAAACAGGCATGCTCCATAAAAGTCCAAATCTGGCGCTTCATCAGTGAGGGCTAGCGAGGAGGTAAGTGCCTAGTATCCAATTGTCTCTATTGCTTATGGGAGGCCTTTTCATTATGGCCATTTTGTTTCTCGGATTGGGGAAGGGGACTCTGTGAGGGGACTCTCGATTAGGGTGGAGGTGTAGCTCAGCAGGATCTTTGATATCTGATTTGCAGCACGCTCCTGAATCTCAGCACTGGCCTTGTGTCTATTGGATGCTGCTGAGTTCTTGTTCTCTCAACACTCTGCCAGCTGAAGGATGTGCAAAAAGTCCTTGCAAATTGTACTGCTGCAGTCTCTGAACTTCCCAAGGAGCTATGATTCTGGGGAGCATGTAGGTGAGGGAATGGGGGGCGGGTCCACTGTCACTCTACCTGAAATCTTTGGGGATGAAGGGAAACAGAGCCACAATCAATCTGGATGAGGGATAAGGGGGTCAGTAATGTTGTGGAGTGGGGCAAAGTCTGTGGGGGCCAGGGGTGAGCATTATCTGATCTGGGAGGGATGTGGCAGGGAAATAACATTCTGTCATTTTTTTTTGCACATGTACATTTGTAGGCTCCAATTGGAGCTGCAGGATTTCAGGCACATTAAGCCACATACGCAGTCTTCTGCAGCGCAATTCAGACTTGCTGATATTTTTGCAGGCAAATTGTGTATGGGGGTGTCTGAGAATGGGTCTAAAAGTCAGATCTGAAACATTCCCAGTTTCAAGTTCACCCAGCACTTAGGATGAAAATGGTAGAATAGGGCTCAGAGTGTCTGAACAGATGAAATTTTCAAGCTGATTATAAAGAGAATAAGCATGGGTTTGGAAAGGGATAACTGTGTCTAACAAATGGCATTGAATTTTGTGAAGGATGATTTTGTGAAGGAATGTTATCAATACTATTTGTAAGGAGGTTCAGAAGACATTTGATAATAGGCATTAACTAAATAGGCATAAACATGAAGGTTTTGTGGGATGATAGCATAAAATGGAAATTCTACTGTGTAGTAATAATGCAAACAGCCCAGATTAAAAGTCCAGAGATACGGTTGGTGATTTTCCAGCCTCATTGTGTCTGTCACTGATTGTGCCAATCCCAGAAAATTGCATACAGTCCTAAAAATGGGTTTTGATCCCAACACTAAACAGTTCACAACCACTCCGATCCCTTTCTACTGATGCAAACTGCATCATGCTTTTAAATATGTTTAGCCCATTCAATGCTGCGTTCTTCCAGCTCCCAAAATCTCCTGAGCCTCTGGCATGATGGCCATACTGGGGAGCTCATAAATCACTGAAGACTCTGGGTGGTGGGGAACAAAGTTGGGCAGTGCCTATCTGGCAGCCTGGCACGCTGGTAGTGTGACAGGCACTTCCAGTGTGCCAGCGCAGTGCCAAGGGGGTGGGGCCTGAACAGGGGTGATGAGAGGGAGGCTACGATGTGGGTGGCTGTGACAGGCAGACTGTGATAGGGAGCAATAGCAGGGAGAACTGTGATAGGTATGCTTTGCAAGGGGAGCGATGAAGAGAGGGGTTATGAAAGGTAGATTGTGAAGGGGGGGTGTCGTAAGGATGGGAATGAAGTGGTGGCGCATGAAGGAAGGGATGGGGCATGTGGAGGGTCATGAAGGGGGACCTATCAAAGAGACTCCAATGCCCCAATGCCAGCGATTCATGCAGGAAAGGGGTGGGGAAACATGTTGCCAATGAGGGTGGGACAGCTGGTATCCCAATGTCCATAGGGAGATGCGGGGGGCTCCCACTGCACTGGGAGATCAGAGCATCCTTTCAAAATGGTGCCTGATTTCTTGGCAGCCAGGCTCACTTGCATACTTAAGTGATGCCCCTCCTAGAATTGGCGCACAGCTCACTACTCTCCCAAAAATGAACAAAGTACGGGATGATTGTGATCTGGATTGCGTGCTCGTTTTTTCTCTTTTGATTTGGTCAATATTTTTGGGGGGGAAATGGCAACGAATGTCTTTGGAACACGTTGGTATTTTGAAAGGAAATAGGGAATTTGAGAAATTAAAACCAAAAAAGGGAAATACTGAGGTTACTGGAAATCGCAAATAAAACTGCAAATCCTGGGGAACTCAACAGGTCTGGCAGCATCTGTGAAGAGAGAAACAGACACCAAAAAGAATAGAGCAAAACATCAAAATTGTGGATAAGCTCCTGAGGGGGGAAATAAATGTAGTCTCATTGATAGGAATGGGGGGTGCAGCACTGTTTAAAACAAACATTTAAAACAGAGATAAATTCTCTTTTAATCATTCATAGGATGTGAACATCTCTGGTAAGGCCAACATTTATTATCCCTGAACTGATAGGCTTGCTAGATTATTTCTGAATTAACTACATTGATGTGTGCCTGGAGTCATATCCAGCCAGCTAAGGATGGCAAATTCCTTTCCTAAGAGCTATTAAAGGAATCAGCTGAATTTTTACAACAACGTCACCTATGTCAGACGACTATTTATTGACTACTTTATCAGCCTTCAACACCATTATCCCTACAAAACTCATCTCCAAACTCTGTTCCTGGGCCTTGGTTCTGCCTCTGTGACTGTTACAGTGCTAAGGTATAGAGAAAGATCAACTTAATGCGAGGTAGGTCCATTCAAAATTCTGATGGCAGCAGAAAAGAGACTGTTTTTCAGTCAGTTGATACATGGTCTCAGATTTTTGTATCTTTTTCCTGATGGAAGAAGGTGGAAGAGAGGATGTCTGGGGTGCATGATGTCCTTGATTGTGCTGGCTGTTTTTCAAAGCAGTAGGAAGTATTGATAGTGTCAATGGATGGGAACCTGGTTTAATTCATGAACTGGGCTTCATTCATGATCCTTTGTAATTTCTTGCAGTCTTGGACAGAGCAAGAGCAATATCAAGCTGTGATACAACCAGAAAGAATGCTTTCTTTGGTGCATCTGTAGAAGTTGGTGAGACTTGTAGCAAACATGTTAAATTTCCTTAGTCTTTGAGAAAGTAGAAGCGTTGGTGGGCTTTCTTAACTATTGTGACCACATGTAGGGACTAGAACAGATTGTGGGTAATCTGGACACCTAAAAAGCTGAAGCTCTCAACCATTTCTACTCCGTGCCCATTAATGTAGACAGGGACATGCCTCCACCATGTTCCCTGAAGTCGATGACCATTGAAGCTGGATGAAAGTGACTTACACCATTGAAAGGCATCACACTATTGGTATAAACATTCATGCGAAATACTGTCACCATGATGAGGATCTATAAAAGTTCTGCGACTGAAACTCTGGAGTTACCAATTTATGAATTTTAGTTCTGATAAGCTATTGTGCTGGAATGCACAGATATGGATGGCAGATTTCTCCACAGGTACAGTTGAAACTGCCCTTACTTTGGAATGTGTCTAAATGATTGTGGATGACACTCATACTCTGATAGAAGCTATTTTTCTATATGCAGGTTTTTTTTTGAGATCCGAATCCTACTCACAGTGGCTGTGGAAGTACACATTAAAGATTTTACGACACAAAGAACTGATGCCCACCAGTTTTTTCCAGGCTAGGGTAGAGTAAAGGATTAAGGTAGCCAATAAGGTTAATGTGAGGCTTTACCTGATGGAACTTTTCAAAGTCATCTTCTTGGCTAAGAAGAAGTGCCAAGTTAAGCTCGGGAGGTCAGCTTGGATCTTCTTTGTCCCCTCCTGTGTGAACCATAAATTTAATTTGAATTGGGCATTTTGGTTGGAATAAAAATTCCAAAAGGTACAGAATAAAAAGGTTTGACCTGAAAAACAAGAACTGCAGGAAGCTGCTCTGGCCAGAATTTCTAATTTCAGTCCATCAGCAGGCTATTCATCTCACTGCAGTCTGTTGGATTTTGTGCATAAATTGCTCAAATGTGTGCCCACTTAACAATGGATGCTGCACCTCAAAGTAGTTAACCATCATCTGTGAAGTGTTATTGGGAAGATTGAGAGTTGTAATTAGGTCCAATATTGAGGCAGACATGTCTTTGCTTATTCATGTGTATGGACAGCTGGAAAGTATAATCATTACTGACTGTGAAAAGTATTGTTTAGTTAATCCTCATAGCTGTGGATAAAACAGATCTTTTTAATTAAATTGTAGTTGCTTAATTACTATATTTGCAAGAATCTAATTTGGTGTCTTCATATTTGAACACAGTCTGGCATAGTTGAGAATTTAAATGTTATTAAATAAAAGCTAAAATTCTAATATTAAATAACATTTAAATGTTGTTAAATATTATTGAATATTAATAACATTTAAAGTGCACCATGTATGCCAATAGTTTTGTAAAGCCTTAAGCAGCACAATAGGCAACAGAAGATTTGAGCACAGTTCAGGCTCCACAAAAGAACCATGGCCGAATTGCATCTTATAGTTAGACAAAGTGGAGCAGTCTTTGTGTCCCACTGCCTATGTTCTTCACCATGATCATCACCATCAAGATGCCTTGATCCTGAAACATGAAACACTTTTTTTAGTAACAACTCTGTCAGCTGACTTACAAATTATTGTCCATTAGACTGCTGTTTGTATATTGATGTAAAACCCCACCTAGGCCAACAGAATCAGATATACTCCCACAGTTGACTGTATAATTGCATAGCTCAGCCTGTCACATGCTATTTCTACAGTTTAGCATGCAAGTAATTCTGTATTGCTTCACTAGGTTGACAGCTCATTTTGAGGTATGCCTGGTGTTGCCCTCCTGCACTCTTCATTGAAACAGGTTCATCCCTTTGCTTGATGGTAGAGCTTTATAGAAACTTAGTAAGGCCGCACTTGGAATATAGTGTTCGATTCTGGTTGCTATACTACCAGAAGGATGTGGAGACTTTGGAGAGGGTACAGAAAAGATTTACCAGGATGTTGCCTAGCATGGATGGCATTAGTTATGAGGAGAGGTTGGAGAAACTTTGTTTTCACTGGAATGGCTACAAGATTATGAGATGTGTGACAGAATGGAAAGTCAGAAGCTTTTTGCCAGGGTGGAAGAGTCAATTACGAGGGGGCATAGGTTTAAGATGCAAGGGGCAAATTTAAAGGAGAAGTACAAGGCAAGTTTTTTTACCCAGAGAATAGTGGGTGCCTGGAACTCGCTGTCGGAGGAGATAGTGGAAGTGGATGTGATAGTGGCTTCTAAGGGGCATCTTGAAAAATACATGAATAGGATGGGAACAGAGAGATATGGTTCCCGGAAGGGTAAGGGGCTTTAGTTCAGCTGGGCAGCATGGTTGGTGGAGGGCTGAAGGACCTGTTTTTGTTCTGTAATTATCTTTCTTCTTAGTTCTAGAGGCAGGGGTATTCTGGGCCATAAGGTTTTATATTTTTTCAGATTCAGATTCAACAGCAGAATTCTGCTGCTTCTGATGATCTGCAGCACCTCATGGATGCCCAGTTTTGGGTTGTTAGATCTATTTGAAATCTATCCCATTTAGCACAGTGCCATGCACATATCCTCAGCATGAAAGTGCAACTTCATCACCACAAAGGCTGTGTGGTGGCTATTCCTGCCAACACTGTCATGCACAGTTGCATCTGTGGCAGGTTTTTGGGTAAGAATGAGGTCAAATAGGTTGATGTTCGAGTTGGTTGTCTCACCACCTGCCACAACCCAGTCTCGCAGTTATATCACTTTGAACTTAATCAGCTCAGTCAGTAGTGGAACTACTGAGGCACTCTTGTTAATGGATATTGAAGTACCCAAGCCAGAATATATGTTGTGCCCTTGCTACCCTCAGTGCCTCTTCCAATCGGTGTTCAATATGGAGGAGTATTGATTTATCAGCTGATGAGGGATGGATCAGTGGTATTCAGCAAAATGTTTGACCTGATGCCATGAGATTTCTGCAGTCAATGTTGAAAATTTTCAGGGCACTTTTCTCCTGACTGGATATCACTGTGCCACCACCTCTGGTGAGTCTCTCCTGACAGTCAGAAATGATATATGCAGGGATGGTGGCAGTGGTGTCTGGAATATTGAGAGTAAGGTGATTATGACCTTGTTAGGCAATTGCTTGACTAGTCTGTGAGACAGCTCTCCCAATTTTGACACTAACCTCCAGATGATAGTAAGGAGCACTTTGCAGGGTAGATGGGGCTGTTATGGTTTCTGCTGCCTAGATTGATGCCGCGTAGGCCATCTGATTTCATTCATTTCAGGCTTTGTAATGGTTTAATACAACTGAGTGAGCAGGCAGCCTCCTCTTCCTCTAGGGCACAAGTAAGCACTGCATTGATGTAGTCAAGATTGGAGGGTACTGCATTGGGCAGAGCAATGTAGTGTTTTGAGAGTTGTGCACTTTTTCCACTGAAAGATACAATATCACATGTTACGTCTTAAGTTTGGGTTGTGGATATGGTTTCCTTAGGATTTTCCCTAAGGACACCACCAGATACAGTTATCTGTGAATCTCATCCTTATCTATTTATAGTTTTATATGAATCTCAATACACTGCATGAAGTTATATTCTGCTTCTCATCAGGGTCAGTCTCTTAGTCATGTAACATTGTCTCACACAGTTACATCATTAGTATAAGGTGCTCCAGATGTTACTCCTTTATTTACACTACGTACCAGAAGAGGGAGTTTAGAAGGAAAATAAAAGAATCAATGTTCAAACAACATGTGCAATTCTAATTTTGGATACGCTTTACTGAATCTTGCTGAAAGTTAGGGCCTAATTTTACCACGGTGAGAAACAGGGAACATTGCTTTCGGGTATGTACATTTTGAAGATCTTTGTCTATTTATTCCCTTTACTTATTTTTAATCCGCTTAACTCCAAGAGTTAGTTGATGTGCTGTATTTTTTCATATGTCTGAAATAAGCCACTAGTAACCTGCTTGTTGCTAGGCAAATGATAAACTCGGCATAATATGTCATATGCTTAAAGTATTTACTTTCAAATTCCAAATAAGTAAATGTTCCAGAGCACAGAATGTTGTCAATTTGGTAAACATTTTAAAGTGTATGCATGTAATACTTTTCATCTGTTTTAACCATTTTAATAGATAGGAGAGCTCTTCTGAACACTTGCAACATGGTTAGACTAATTAAATGCTAGCAGTAATTTGAACAGTGATACGACATTTACTGTGCTTTAGCACTAACAATGAGCTTAAAATGGATGAAGATAGCACTTAGCAACAGTAAACAAGACACTTACCTGATTATAAAAACAGATGATATTGGAAGCTTCAAATCCATTCAAACTAGAGTGTCCCATTGTAGCTGATTGTATATATATTGTTCGAAAACTAGCAGAAATTAACTCCAGAAAATGTATAGAATATTTACAATGCTTGAGGGAAACTATACGTGTGTATGGTTCAGCATTAAGGCAGCAGTTAACACATAAAATCAATTCCCAGTCTGGTGAGTTAAATGATCTTAGACATCAGGCTATGAAAGTTACTCTCATTGTCCAAACATTGAAGGGAAAACCCAGCCAGTCAGTCAAATTCAGTTAGTACATAATGAAAAGTATTGTTTCTTGCACAGCTGGATGAGGCCAAGATAAAGCTTTGGCTGATTTATATCCCAATCTATCCAACTGCCTTGGCTCCACATGCCTATGCCCTTGATTGTTAGAAAGTTTGTAAATTATTACTAGAGGTAACTCCTGCTGCTTGTGTGTGTGTGTGTGTGTGTGTGTGTGTGTGTGTGTGTGTGTGTGTGTGTGTGTGTGTGTGTGTGTGTGTGTCCTTTGTATGAAGAGGTCTTGATGCAAACTCTACTCAAGGCACTTGTATAACATTTTTGATTTGATTTGATTTATTACTGTCACATGTACTGGTATACAGTGAAAAGTATTGTACCTTGCATGGTTGGATGAAGCTTGATGCTTTGAATATGTTAGGTATCATAACCAATGAGCAAACACAGCTCTTTTTGAACATTTTTACCATGCCATAAATGCCTTTTTGGATTCATTGGACGACAAAGGGTGGTGCAGTAGCACAGTAGTTAGCAGTGCTATCTTACAGCGCCAGGGATTCGGGCGCTATCTTGAGTGAATATATCTGTTGGAGTTTGCCTGGGTTTCCTTTAGGTGCTCTGGTTTCAACCCGCAAGCCAAACAGATTGGCCATGCTAAATTGTCCCTTAGACGTTTAGGTTAGGGGTTTATTACGGTAAACGCACGGAGGTTATGGGAATAGAGCATGGGTTGGGCTATCAGTCTGCACTCATAGTGCAGACTCAATGGGCTGAATGGCCTCCTTCTTTATTGAAGGGACTCTATGATTTTATGATAAGGTCAGGAGCAAGTCATTCAGTCTCGCAAGCCACTCAATTAAATCATGGCTGATCTGCTGCAACTGGAGTACTGTGTGCAGTTTTGGTCCCCTTATTTGCGAAAGGATATATTGGCCTTGGAGGGAGTGCAGAGAAGGTTCACCAGGTTGATACTGGAGATGAGGGGGTTAGCTTATGAGGAGAGATTGAATAGACTGGGCCTGTACTTGTTGGAGTTTAGAAGCCTGATGGGGAATCTTACAGAGACTGACAAGATAATGAAGGGGTTAGATAGGATAGAGGTAGAGAGATTCTTTCCGTTTAGAAAGGAAACCAGAACTAGAGAGCACAACCTCAACATAAGGGGGTTTGGGGGGGGGGGGGGGGGGGGTTGGGGGGGACAGTGGGGGAGGGGGAGGCACTTTAGATCAGAGTTGAGGAGGAACTTCTTCACTCAACAGGTGGTGAATCTCTGGAATTCTCTGGAGGCTACCTTGTTTAATATATTTAAGTCACGGATAGATAGATTTCTGATAGACAAGGGAATTAAGGGTTATGGGAAGAAAGTGCGAAAGTGGTACTGATCCGCTTCAGATCAGCCATGATCTTCTTGAATAGCGGGGCAGGCTCAAAGGGCTAGATGGCCTACTCCTGTTCCCATTTCTTATGTTCTTATATTCTTATGTATCCTAACTCAATTGTAATACTGCTTTGTTTTCCTGACCTTTAATAACCTAACACAAATCTATCAACCTCAGTTTTGAAAACGTTTATTGATCTAATCTCAACAATTCTTTGTGGAAGAGAGTTTCAGATCTTTACTCTGCTTTGTGCTAAGAAACTCTTCTGGTCATCATCCTTGAACAATCTAACTATAATTTTAAGGTCACGTTCTTCTGTTTCATACTCTCCCAGCAGAGGAAATATCCTATTTTATCAACTTATTTAATCACTTTAAACAACTCATCTGTAGTGGTCAAGTTGTTGGAATATATTTTGAGAAACAGGATCTACAGGCATTTAGAGACACAGGGACTGATTAGAGACAGTCAGTATGGCTTTATGAGTGGAAAATCATGTCTCAGAAATTTTATTGAGTTTTTTGAAGGGGTAACCAAGAAGGTAGATGAGGGCAATGCAGTCGATATTTTCTACATGGACTTTAGCAAGGCCATTGACAAGGTGTTGTGTGGTAGGTTGTCCCATAAGGTTAAATTTCATGGGATCCAGGGTGAGATAGCTAAATGGATACAAAGTTGGCTTCTTGATAAAGGCATTTGCCTGACGAAGACAAAAAGATCGAAAGCTCGCAAATTTACTGTCAAATAAATCGGTTGGATTTAAAATTGGTGTTGCTAGATTCTTACTGAGTTCTTGACAGAAGCCAGAGGGTAGTGGTAAAGGGTTGTTTTTCAAACTGGAAGCCTGTGACCAGCAATGCGCCTCAGGTATTGGTGCTGGGTCCACTATTATTTGTCATTTATATTAATGATTTGGATGAGAATATAGGAGGCATGGTTAGAAAGTTTACAGATGACACCAAGATTGGTGGCATAGTAGACTGTGAAGAAGGTTATCTCGGATTGCAATAATTTGATCAAGATTGATCAAATCTTGATCAATTTGGCCCATGGGCTGACAAATGGCAGATGAAGTTTAATTTAGATAAATGTGAGGTGATACATTTTGGTAAATTGAACCAGAACAGGACTTATTCAGTTAATGGTAGGGCATTGGGAAGAGTTACAAAACAAAGAGATCTAGGGGTGTAGGTCAATAGTTACTTGAAAATGGAATCACACGTGGATAAAGTGGTGAAGAAGACATTTGGCATGCTTGATTTCATTGGTCAGAACATTAAATACAGCAGTTGGGACGTCTTGCTGAAGTTATACAAGATATTGATAAGGTCGCACTGAGAATACAGTATACAGTTCTGGTCATCCTATTATAGAAAGAATATTATTAAATTAGAAAGAGTTCTGAAGACTTTTATTAGAATGCTACCAGGACTTGATGGTTTGAGTTGTAAAGAGAGGCTGGATAGATTGAGACTTTTTTGTCCAGAGTGTAGGAGGCTGAGGATGATCTTTTAGAAGTCTATAAAATAATGAGTGGTGTATCTAGATAGTCAATATCTTTTCCCAAAGATAGTGGAGTCTAAAACTAGAGGACATAGGTTTAAAGTGAGAGGGCAGAGATACAAAGGGGGACAGAGGGACAATTTTTTCACGCAGTTGTTGAATGCCTGGAACAAGCTGCCAAAAGTAGTAGTAGAGGCGGGTAAAATTTGTCTTTTAAAAAGCATTAAGACAGTTATATAGGTAAGATGAGTATAAAGGGATGTGAGCCAAATGTGGGCAATTGAGACTAGCTTCAGGGTTTAAAAAAAATGGTGGCATGGACAGGTTGAGCCAAAGGGTTTGTATCCATTCTGTAAACCTCTATGACTCTATGACTCTAACTTAATTAAATTCACTCATAAAATGTGGGTGTCGCTGGCTAAGCCAGGACTTATTGCTCATCCTTAATTGCTCTTATGAAGGTGACGGTGAGTTGCCTTTTTGAACTGCTGCAGTCCCTGTGGCGTAAATACATCTATAATGCTGTTAAGGAATGAGTTTCAGAACTTCGACTCAGAGGCACTGAAGGGATGTACTTCCGTGTCAAGATGGTGTGTGGTTTGGAGGGGAACTTCCAGTGATAGTGTTGCCAAGCCATCTCCCGGCCTGGTCCTTCTAGATAGTCATGGTCATGGCTTTAGAAGTTACTGTTTAAACAGCCTTGATGAGTCGCTGAGTGAATATTGTATGTCATATATACTATTACTGTGTGTCATTGGTGGAGAAAGTGGATATTCATGGATAGGATGCCAATCATGTGGGCTGCTTTGTCCTGGATGGTGTCAAGCTTTTTGAGTGTTGTTGGAGTTTCACTCATTAAGGCAAGTGGAGAGTATTCTACCACAGTCCTGACCTGTGCTCTATAAATTGTGGACAGGCTTTGGGGGTCAGGAGGTGAGTTACTCACCACAGGATTTCTAGCCTCTGACGTACACTTACAGCCACAGTGTTTATATGGCTAGTGAGGTGTTGTGGAGGATTGTGTAATAGTGTGATTTGCTGTTTGCTTGTTCTTTGTGCATTTGTAATAAATCATAACACATTCTCTTGCTTGGGAGCAGCACTTTAGGAATTTAAATGCAGTGGACAGTGAGTTATTCTCAGCAAATCTCACACTCATAAATTTCCAACATGCATTTTAGGCATATGAGACTTCTAGCTGAAAACACAAGACAGAAAATTGCTTTTATAAAATGTTTCTGTTTTTCTTTTGCTCAATTGATACCCAACACCACGTTTAATGGTCTTTAAGTCAACAAGATATGTGTATAAGTCATTCAAAGGGCTAGCATGCTGTCCTTCGGATTTTTGAAACTTGGAATTGAATCTGGCTTAGACATATGAAATGAATTATTTTACTGTAAGGGTTGCAAGTGAAATTAATTTTCCATAGCCTTGACTCAGTTCTCAGTAACTATAAATCCAATCTTCTAAATTGTTCTAAGAATAATTGATATGAATCAGGATTAAGTCACTAGCATCACTCCAAAAAGCTGAGAGTCAGAAAATAAAATGTTTGGTGCAGTGAGGAGTGCTTTGGTTGTGAAGCAAAGCATATGTTTTATTCTATGTCCTATCAGAGTGTTGTCACTACTTGCAATGAGTGTAAAAGATGTGGTATTTTCTCTTTGTTTCAAGATATAATCATTCAGCACTAAATACTAAATAGGCCGATATTTTCTGTACCCGTCTGCAGTAGGCAGGAATAGAAAATATCCCACAAGCATGAAAATTGTTTTTACAATGTTATAAAACCAGTGATTGTGCCATCAAACCTCTAATAGTGGGGTGCTTTTCTCACTACATGACATCCACAGCGTGTTCTGCGTACATTTTAAAGTCAAACACACTCACACTAAAAGGGGCGTTCATCAGAATCAATCTCATCTTGTTGGATCCATAGGGAGTTTGGAGTGCAAATGGGTTGACATGTTTTACAACACTATATAAATAGCATGATTGTGAGAGGTAAGTCCTGCCTCACAAATTTGATTGAATTTTTTGAGGAGGTAACTAAGTATGTAGACGAAGATAGAGCAATTGATGTTGTATACATGGGTTTTAGTAAGGCGTTTGATAAGGTTCCCCAAGGTAGGCTCATGAAGAAAGTAAGGAGGTGTGGGATAGAAGGAAATTTGGCTAATTGGATAAGTAACTGGCTGTATCATAGAAGATATAGAGGGTGGTGTAGAGGGAAAATTTTCAGATTGGAGGCTAGGTACCAGCGACGTACCACAGAGATCAGTGCTGAGTTCTCTGCTATTTGTGATTTTTATCAATGGCTTGGAAAAGGAGGCTGAAGGGTTAGTAAATTTGTTGATGACACCAAGATTGGTGGAGTATTGGATGAGGTGGAGGGTTCTTGTAGGCTGCAAAGAGACGTTGATAGGATACAGAGCTGGGCTGCAAAGTTGCAGATGGATTTTAGCCTGATAAGTGTGAGGTGATTCATTTTGATAGGACAAACTTAAATGCGGATTACAGAGTCAATGGCAGAGTTCTGAGGAATGTGGAGGAACAGAGAGATCTTGCGGTTCATATCCACAGATCTGTGAAGGTTGCCACTCAAAGTGGATAGAGCCATGAAGAAGGCTTATAGAGTGTTAGCATTTATTAACAGAGGTTTTGAGTTTAAGAGTCATGGGGTCATGCTGCAACTATACCAGACGTTGGTGAGACCACATTTGGAATATTGTGTGCAGTTCTGGTCATCTCACTATCAGAAGGATGTGGAAGCATTGGAGAAAGTGCAGAGGAAATTTATCAGGATGCTGCCTGGTTTGGAGGATAGGTCTTATGAAAAAAAATTGAGGGAGCTGGAGCTTTTTCCTTTAGGACGGAGGAGAATGAGAGGCTATTTAATCAATGTTTCTAAGATGATGAGGGGGATAGAGTGGACGTGTAGAGACTATTTCCTCGGGTGGATGTAGCTGTTACTAGAGGGCATAACTATAAAGTTCATGGTGGGAGATATAGGAGGGATGTCCGAGGTAGATTCTTCATTCAAAGTGGTTGGGTGTGGAATACACTGCCTGCTGTGATAGTGGAGTTGGACACTTTAGGAACTTTCAAGGGATTATTGAATAGGCACATGGAACACACCAGAATGAAAGGGAGTGGGATAGCTTGATCTTGGGTTTGACCATAGCTTGGCACAACATCGCGGAGCCAAAGGGCCTGCTCTGTTCTGTTCTATGTTCTAGGTTTCTGGCATCATTCATTTCACTCAGGACTTTAAGGATCTTGCACCGACGTTGTATCAAGCAGCATTCATGACAGTTGGGTTCAGCGCAAGGCATTGATGCCAACACCACATTGCTTTCAGGAGATGTCCTAGACAAACCTCTGCCAAACAAACCAGCAGTATATTGGGGGTATCTTATTCCTGGATTCACTTGGATGAATGGTCTGGGGTGTGTCCTGCTGATCCTTTTCCTTTTGTGTGCCTGAGGACCATAAGCTGACTCCTTTATAAGAAGGGGCAGCTAGAATGAGATTACCATTCATGCATAGTTACTGACAGATGTCAGAAAGGGTTACAGTGGGAGAGACTGAATACAAGACCATGGTCTCTATGGTGTCTGCCAACCTGCCATTGTTGACCATGTTGCCAATACATGTTTGCGATGTCACCTCAGACTGAACGTGAATGGACTCTTCCATCATTTGTTCCAATCTGAGGAGTGCAAATGATATCACTTCCTGAAGGTTGCTTGGCAGCCACTACAACTCCAACAACTGATTTGTGACCGAGTCTGAAGGCTCATCATCTAACTTAGACTCAGCACAATTATGGCCTCCAGCAAACCTCTAAATGCTGGCAACATCTGATGTTGTGCCTCCACCTACTGTGAACCGGATTGTGACCGTGAGCTCGAGGTCCAACAGAGATGTGTATATCGGTGTTGGTGCAAGGTGTAGGTGAGACAGCTCCACAAGACTATAAGACATAGGAACAGAATTAGGCCACTCGGCCCATTGGATCTGTTCTGCCTATCAATCATAGCTGATTTTTTTTCATCCCCCCATTCTCCTGCCTTTTCTCCATAACCTCTGACCCCCTTATTAATCAAGAACCTAGTTTTCTCTGTCTTAGAGACATTCAATGACCTGGCCTCCAAAGCCTCTTGCAGCAAAGAGTTCCAGAAATTGACCACTCTCTGGCTGGAGAAATTCCTCCTTAAAGGTCCTCCAAAGTGCTGTTCTCAGTTTTTCAATGGTTTTCTTAGACTTAGTGGAATTAAAATTGAATATTGTCATATTCAGTTGAAAATATCACCTTCCTGCACTTTCGGGTGTTCAAATATGTTGAACCAGATTCATTCTTACTTTGCTCAGGGTAAACAATAAAGACCAATGCACCGTGGCAGAGTGTGTGCGATGTTCAAGATGCATTGCAGCAACTCACCGCAGCAGCACTTTTGACAGCACTCTCTAAATCCGTGATCATCTACAAGATGCACTGCAGTGAATCACCAAGGTGTTTTTGACAGCACCTTCCAAACCCACAGCATCCTAAATGTGCAGGGACCACAGGTGCATGGGAACACTACTAGTTGCAAGTTCTCCATATCACCCTGACTTGGGCCATATCACTATCTCTTCACTGTTGCTGGGTTGAAATCTTGAACCCTCTTCTCAGCAACATTGTACATACACCTGCACCATATGGACTGTGATGGTTCAAGAAGGACACCACCTTCTTGAGGGCAATTTGTGATGGGTAATAAATACTGGCCTGGACAGAGATGCGCACATCTGATGAAAGAATAAAGGAAATCAAATAACATGTGAAACAAACTAGTGGTCTGAGGATGAATTTCTACCATTTATTGCCCATACTCTGTTGCCCTTGTTTAGAGGGCAGTTGAGAGTCAATTACATTGCTGTGACTCTGAATTCACATATAGGCCAGGTCATTAAGGTTAGCAAATTTTCTCCCCTAAAGAGACTTTAATGAACCAGATGGGTTTTTCTGACAATCAACAATGGTTTCATAGTCATCAATAGATTCTTAATTCTAGATGTTTTCTTTGAATTTGAATTCCATCATCTGCTGGGGCTGGATTCAAACCGAGGTCCCCAAAACATTAGTAAAAGTAAAGTTTATTTATCAGTCAAAGTAAAACTTACATTAATGTTGCAATGAGGTTACTGTGAAATTCCTCTAGTCACCACACTCCAGCACCTGTTTTAGTCAATGCACCAAACTAGCACATCTTTCAGATTGTGGAAGGAAACTGAAGAAAATCCACGCAGACAAGGAAAGAATGTGCAAACTCCACATGGACAGTGAACCAAACTGGGAATTGAACCTGGATCCCTAGCTCTGTGAGGCAGCAGTGCTAACCACTGTGCCAGCGCTCTTCAGATTCTTCTGAAAGCATCATACCCAGCCTTTAATACAAAACAAAGCAATGAGTTGAGACTTTAAATGAGAGGACCTTTATTAAGATAATAGTTTCTCTAACTACAGGAGCAATAAGATTTCAGATAAGGAATTTCAGTAAAGGGGTACACAGAAACTGCTGTTGCTATGTAAAATTGAATTGTTCACAAGAATGTATTTGCTTTGGTTTAGCTTTACTGTACTGTTAGCTGCAAATAATACGGCGTCTAGTTTCTGAAAAAGGCCTTTGTTGGATTTATTCTTATAACAAAACTAAATGAGAAAATGATGTCTTGTAAACTTGTACTTGCAGTTAAGTCATGGAAACAGCTTCCTTTTTTTCTGGAAATGGTGTTTACATTTTCCAGTAACTCTACAGCTGTGGTCCAAATAACATTCAACTGCCAGGCATCAAATTATCCTGTGACAAACAGGCTGTGGTGAGCAGATGGCAAACACAGAGTTCTTCGTGCAAACAGAGGCCCGAGAAGAATGAGGAGTTGTGTCCTGAGCAATTAAAAAATGATCTGAGAATGGTAGCAATGACAGGAATTCCCTCCAACAATGGCAGACTTGTGAGACAAACAACAGCATTTTACCTCCTGCAGTTGTGGGTCAGAGCTATGTATCATTGACATTGCATGTAAATTGTAATACTCTATTGTACAAATATATCAATAAATGACTGACATTTAAGGGGCTATCTTCAGTTAATTTTTGAACAAATCTATGCTATAATGCTCCTTTTAAAAATGGAGAAGTGAAAGCAATGGCCACTGTCTGAACTATTTTATCGAAAAGACTAATTTTAATAACAGATTATGAAAGGCATGGACAGAATGGACAGACAGAAGCTTTTTCCCAGGGTGGAAGGGTCAATTATTAGGAGGCACAGGTTTAAGGTGCGAGGGGCAAGTTTTAAAAGAGATGTACAAGGAAAATTTTTTATACCTAGACTGTGGATGTCTGGAACTTATAGCCAGGGGATGGGGGGAGTGGGGGATAGTGGAAGTGGATACGGTGGTGACTTTTAAGGGGCATCTTGACAAGCACATGAATGAGATGGGATTAGAGGGATATAGTCCTTGGAAGTGTATGAGGTTTTAGTTAAGTCAGGCAGCATGATAGGTGTAGGCTTGGAGGGCCGAAGGGCCTGTTCCTGTGCTGTAATTATCTTTGTTCCTTGTTCTATATCACACTGACCTTGAGAACTGAATATCCAATGAGTACTCCACAGAAACATAGCTGGATGTTAACAATCCAAATTTATTACATTTAAACCATTGCACATCTAAATGTCTATCTCCCTATTTATGCACATTGTAAGAAATAATTCTATATATTTAACAAAAATAAATGCTTATCTTCACATTTTCACCTCATTGATTTGAATGTGATAAATGTAATAATGAATAAAGGTAAAGTGAGAGCTTTCTCCTTTGAAACAAGGTGACAATATTTGCTTAGGTAGCATCACTGCTTGCAACAAATATTGACACTAATTCTCCTGGGGCAGAGAGCACTGTGACTTTAATAAACTGGGTGAGTCTTTATGACAATCAGCAAAAGTTTAATGATCATCATTTGACTATTGAACTCAAAGTTCACTATTTGACATGGTTGGATTTGAACCTGGGACCCAGAACATTTCTCTGGAGTCTCTGGCTTACTGGGTCCAGTGACAGTTGATATCAAGTTTAAGAGGTTATGTTGGAACTGTATAAAACTTTGGTTAGGCCACAGCTAGAGTATAATGTGCAGTTCTGCGATCCACATCACAGGAAGGATGTGGTAGCATTAGAAAGGATGCAGAGGAGATTCACCAAAAAGTTGTCTGGGCTGGAAAGTGTTTGTTATGATGAGAGATTGAGACTGCAGTTGTTTTCCTTGGAGCTGAGAGACATAATTGAGATGTTTAAAATTATGAGGAACACAGATATCGTAGACAGAAAGAAATCTTTCTCCTTGGTGGAGAGGTCAATGAGAAGGGATCATAGATTCAAGATAAAGGGACAAGAAGTTTAAAGAGAACGTGAGGAAAAATATTTCATCCAAAGTGTGGTGGGAGCCTGGAACACAGTGTTGAAAGGGTGATGGAAGCAGAGAACCTTATAACATTTAGGAAGTATTTAAATATGCAATTGCGATGCCAAGGTATACAAGGCTTTGGACCAAATACTGGAAAATGGGATTAGAATAGTGAGTTGCAAAAGTCTACAGGAAGTAATGTGGCAGGAGCCAAAGGACATCTCGCTGATTTTCAGCTTTCTGCTCAAACCAGACATGACTACAGGAGTAGACATTATTCTAAGAATACAACATGGCCAGGGTAAATGAGCAGAGGCCACACCAAGGAAAACAAGAAGCTGTTGGAAGAAAATGGAGGAGTGGGATGGAGAGAAAAGATCTCAGTTGAAGATGATATTTGCCCCAGATACTCAGCTGGCAATTCTGCTAACTGAATGAAAAACAAATGGCCTTAATTTTGCAGACTGGGAGAATGGACTGACATCAGCAGACAATCTGTATCACTGTCCAACAGGTTTATTTTATTGATTCTGACCAGTATAAATGAAATGAGCTGAATGGCCTTTTCTGTACTGCAATCTCTCAGGCTTTATGAGCAGTATCTCCCCCAGTGGCTGCTATCTATAGAAGTCAATGGTGGCCATGATGTGGAGATGCTAGGATTGGACTGGGGTGGACAAGATGAGAGGTCACATGACACCAGTATACTCCAACATTTGAGACTACAAGTTTTCAGAGCTCTGCTCCTTCATTAGGTGGAGTGACTTACCCTGACAAAGAAGCAGCACTCCAAAAGCTTCTACTTTCAAGTAAAGTTTATTTCTTAATCACAAGTAAGGCTTACGTTAACACTGCAATGAAATTACTTTGAAATTCCCCTAGTCATTCGGGTAAAGGCACCTAACCAGCACAGCTTTTAGACTGTGGGAGGAAACCAGAGAACCCAGAGGAAACCCACACAGACATAAGGAGAATGTGCAAACTCCACGCAGACAGTCATCCAAGTCAGGAATTGAAACCAGGTTTCTAACTTTGTGAAGTAGCAGTGCTAACCATTGTGCCACAGTGCTCCCCTGTTGGACTATAACCTGGCATTATGTGACCTCTCATATAATTCAAAGGGAAACCTCTCCCTCCTCATGGAAGCCACCCTTGCGTTTCAGTGGCACAGATTACCTGCTGATGTCAGACCATCCAATTAATCTGCAAAATTGAGGCCGTTTGTTTTTCATTCAGGCTCAGTTAGGAGAATTGCTGCCTGAATATCCTGGGTGGATATGATTTTCAGCTGAGAGCCTTCTTTCCTTCCCATTCCTCCGTCTTCTTCCAGCAGCTTATTGTCTTCCTCGGTGTGGCCTCTGCTCATTCATTGTGGCATGTTGTATTCTGAGTGTAATGTCTACCCTGTATCCACATCTGGGAACAACTATGCAGAAAGTTGGAAATTAGCAAATTGTCCTTTGGCTCCTGCCACACTACTTCCTTTAGATTTTTGCAACTTGAAACAAAAATGCCAAACACAGTTTAATATTCAGTAAAATTGTGGGGAACAGTCAGCAACTAACTTGTAAGTCATGGAGTCATAACACCATCCAGAAAAGGCCCTTTGGCCCATTGAGTCCGCACTGACAATAACTACCACTAACGTCGCATCAATCCAATTTTCTAGCTCTTATCCCATATCCTTGAATGTTATGATGTTTCAAGTGCTCATCCAAGTAGTTAATTAATAACTTAACATTGGACTGATGTGGAGTCTGTAGTATCCCTAAAATACAGAAGAACAGCATTCGGCCCATTGACTCTGTAGCAACTACATCCCACCAAGGCCTTTTCCCGTAACCCCACACATTTATCCTGCTAATCCCCCTGACACTAAGTTCAACTTATCATGGCCCATTAACCTAACCCATACATCTTTGGACTGTGGGACGAAACCAGGGCACCTGGAGGAAACGCACACAGACATGGGGAGAAAGTGCAAAGTCCAAACAGACAGTGACCCGAGGCTGGAATTGAATTCAGCTCCCTGGCTGCAGAAGGGAAATAAAATGAGTCAAGCCTCGGAGACCATGTCGAGCTTCAAGAAAAGTTTTTATTCCACTTGCATGAAAGAGGGATGGATTATGGACTGAAATGTCAGGTTGCCTGTAAGTCCTCTCTGATCCTACAGATATGATGTGGGCTACTGACATTGGACTGGGTAAACACAATAAAAAGTCTCACAACACCTTTGAGTCACCCCGAAAGCTTGTGGATTTTCTATCAAATAAACTTGTTGGACTTTAACCTGGTGTTGTGAGATTCCTGACAGATATATACAGGTTATTATATTTTTTGGAGTTACAAAGGTTCAGATTAGCATATTAATTCCTTGAATTGGATACAAGATGGATTTTCTAATCTCACTATGCTGACTGCTCGTTCAGTACAACTTCGTTAGTCAGTTCTCTGGACAGTTCTATTTACCTGATTATAATGTCAAAGCATTGTATTTGGCCAACCGATTTTCAATGAAGTGCTAATTGTTCCCACCCCCTCTCTTCCCCCGCTAGATGATCATGTTTTACAGAAGACTATGGTGCCTGGCTGTCTTAATGCCCATTCTCCCACTGTCGTGATAATTCAGAACAATCTCCTGCACATCAGTAGTTGATAGCATGTGTTAATCATTACCTGTTGGCAGAGCAGGCCTCTAACTATCTGCATTAATATCCTTCCCTTCTCTCTGGTAAGATTTGGCTCCCTGACCTTGCTATATGTAGCCCTGCATGTATTACACTGCAATTAAATAAAATACGAATGGACATATAAATTAAAATATAAAAGACATGATCGCAATATTAACCTATAACACTGGCGCTGTGATACAGCAAACCACTGTGCCACAGTGCTGCCCCACATCATGTGGAGTTCTCTGTGCTGTGTTCAACAATGTAAGGTTCAGGGAGGATGTCTTGGTGTATATGTGCAGAGATCCCTGAAAGTTGGCAATCAAGTTGATAAGGTTGTTAAGAAGGCATACGGAGTCTTGGCTTTTATTAGTAGGGGAATTGAATTTCGGAGCCGCAACGTCATGTTGCAATTGTACAAAACTCTAGTGCGGCCGCACTTGGAGTATTGTGTACAGTTCTGGTCCCCACATTATAAGAAAGATGTGGAGGCATTGGAGAGGGTACAGAGGAGGTTTACCAGGATGTTGCCTGGTATGGAGGGCAGGTCTTATGAAGAGAGGCTGAGGGATTTGAGGTTGTTTTCGTTAGAAAGAAGGCAGCTAAGAGGAGACCTTATTGAAACATATAAGATG
Source organism: Sphyrna mokarran (assembly GCA_024679065.1). Lineage (NCBI taxonomy): Eukaryota > Metazoa > Chordata > Chondrichthyes > Carcharhiniformes > Carcharhinidae > Sphyrna > Sphyrna mokarran. The sequence goes on from JAGIQG010000001.1 coordinate 36,665,849, forward strand.
ATTTTAGGTTTAGATAGGGTGGACAGTGATAGCCTTTTTCCTAGGATGGAGAAAGCTTGCACGAAGGGATATAGCTTTAAATTAAGGGGTGGTAGTTATAGGACGGATGTCAGAGGTAGGTTCTTTACCCAGAAGGTGGTAAGGGTATGGAATGCTGCAGTTGTAGATGCACCAAGTTTGGGGGCGTTTAAGAGGTCAGTGGATAAGTTTATGGATGAAAAGGGAATGGTTTAGGTTAGAGGGTCATTGCTTTTTCTTAATTGGTCGGCGCAACATCGAAGGCCGAAGGGCCTGTTCTGCGCTGTAATGTTCTATGTTCTATGATGTCAGCTGGAGTGTTGAGCTCCAAAATAATGCTGCTGGTGGCAAATCAATGTGACTGATTTTCTGATACTGATACTGATACTTCTTGGGATTCATTACTTCAAGCACTCTAATACCTGAACCAATATTGCAGCTGCTGTAAATCGCCCAATGTGTATCACTTTAACACCATTTTGAAGCTCCGAGAACACTCTGAGCCCCAAAACCAGGAGTTAATGAGCCCCATTCCTTGCCTTAAGCAATCAGACATTTGGCAAACGTTTTGCCTTTGAATTTAATGGTTTTCATTTTGGTCATCAACATTCAGTTTAAACAAACAGGTGTCAACCAAATATTTGCAGTTTTAAATATTTTCTCTTCAACTTTCACATTGCAGGAAGGAAAGCAGCATGTTCATATTATGTTTGGAATTCATGCTGTTAAGGAGAATCTATAAATGGATTGCTCTTACTAGGACTCGGAGGTTATATTTTGTCAGCAAATCTAACATTACAAATAAAATGTCAATTGAGTGGCGTGCTGAAGTTTTGAATTCTACTCACAGCATGGTAAAGCTGAATGTGTTTTCTTTAAAAAGTATAATATTCAGTAAAATTAGATTACAGTGTTGGCAACATATTTTGTGATGATTGTTACAATTCAATCTCCTTTGGATCTCTTCTGCTTTCCCCAAGTGAAAATTATCTGCCATTGGCAAGCCTACAATCCCAATAAAGTGGAGCAAGACATTGCCCACAAACTAGTTTGGGATGGCAGGCATTGAGCAGATTCAGAATTTCCACTATGTATCAACACAATGACTAATATCAAGCACGGCAAATAATTTCGTAAGAGAATAAATCAGAAAATAGGATTATCCAATTATAACAACTTACAGGATCAGCAGTTACAGCAAATTGTGCAAGGTACTTAAAATAACCCAACGGTTCAACTGAATTCCTTTAATTGGCGTTCTTTGTGGGTTTTCTTTAAAAGAAAAAGGAAGCATTTGTAAAATGTAAAAGATTTAGGATAGATGAAGCCCTTGAAGAATATAAAGAACATAGGAAGGGACTTCAGGAAGATGTTAGGAGGACTAAAAGGGTCATGAAAAGTCCTTGGCAAATAAGATTAAGGAACATCCTAGGACATCTTACATGTATGCAAAGAGCAAGAGAGTAGTAAAGGAAAGGATTGGTCCACTTAAGGATAGTGAGGGGAATATATATTTGGAACCTGAGGAAATGGACAAGATACCAATGAATACTCTGCCTCCGTACTCTGTGTGCTTCCCATGCCAGCACTGCAAGGATGGTGTCTGTAGTGGAAAGCCTGGGGCAATACACATCTCTTTAACTTCAGCTTAATACTCTCTTCACTTACATTGTCTGTACCTTTAAGACTTGATTAGCTGTAAAGACTCACATTTCAATCATTATTCTGTAAATACTCTGAAAGCTAATGATGTTTGCTACCAAATAAACCTGCTGGACTTTAACCTGGTGTTGTAAGACTTATAAAAAATGATAGTAAAAGTTTTTACAAATATATAAAGAAGAAGAGACTGGCTAGAGTGAATGTTGGACCCTTGGAGGACAAGAGGAGGGTTTAGTGCTGGGTAATGAGGAAATGGCTGAGGCTTTAAATTAGTTTTTTTGTGTCGGTCTTCACAGAGGAGGACACAAATAGCTTGCTGAATATTAAAGATAGAAGGATGGTAGGAGATGATGTTCTTAACGCAATTACTATCACTAGAGAGGTAGCGCTTGATAGATTAAAGTGACTGAAGATAGACAAGTCCCCAGGACCAGATGGAATGCATCCCAGAGTTCTGAAAGAAATGGCAGAGGTAATAGCAGATACCTTAATAATTATTTATCAAACTTTTCTGGACCCCGGGGAAGTGCTGGAAAATTGGAAAACAGCTAATGTTACGCCACTGTTTAAAAAAGGTAGCAGACAAAAGCCAGGGAATTATAGGCCATTTAGCTTAACATCTATAGTTGGAAAAATGCTAGAATCCGTCATCAAAGAAGAAATAGCAAGACACCTAGAAAAAAATGGTTTGATCAAGCAGACACAGCACGAATTCGTGAAGGGGAATTTGTGTTTAACAAATTTATTGGCTTTCTATGGGGATGTGACTGGTGCTTTAGACAGAGGGGAACCAATGGATGTGGTGTTTTTAGATTTCCAGAAAGAGTTCGATAAGTTGCCTCACAAAAGGTTGCTGCAGAAGGTTAGGGTGCATGCAGTTGGGGGTAAGGTGTTAGCGTGGATTGAGGATTGGTTATCTAACAGGAAGCAGAGAGTTGGAATCAGTGAATGCTTTTCTGGTTGGCAGTTGGTGACTAGTGGAGTGCCGCAGGGATCAGTGCTGGGACCTCAACTGTTTATCACTTACATAGATGATCTGGAGGAGGGGGCTGAGTGTAGGGTAACAAAATTTGCTGATGACACGAAGATGAGTGAAAAAGCGAATTGCGTGGAAGGTGTAGAATGTCTGCAGAGAGATCTGGATAGGTTGAGTGAGTGGGCAAGGACCTGGCAGATGGAGTATAACGTTAGCAAGTGTGAGGTTATCCATTTTGGTAGAAATAATAGTAGGAAGGCTTATTATTTAAAGAGTGAGAAGCTGCAGCATGCTTCGGTGCAGAGGGACCTGGGGGTCCTTGTGCACGAATCACAAAAACCCAGTCTGCAGGTGATCAAGAAGGCAGATGGAATGTTGGCCTTTATAGCGAGGGGGATAGAATATAAAAGCAGGGAGATCTTGCTGCAACTGTACAGGGCACTGGTGAGGCCGCAGCTGGAGTACTGTGCCCAGTTTTGGTCCCCGTTTTGCAAAAGGATGTATTGGCTTCAGAGAGAGTGCTGATACTGGAGATGAAGGGGTTAGCTTATGAAGAGAGATTGAATAGACTGGTTCTGTACTCGTTAGAGTTCAGAAGGATGAGGGGCAATCATATAGAGACTAACAAGATAAGGGGCTTGATAAGGTAGAGGTAGAGAGATTCTTTCCGCTTAGAAAGGAAAATAGAACTAGAGGTTACAGTATCAAAATAACTGGGAGTGGAATTTAGAACGGAATTAAGGAGGAACCTCTTCATTCAAAGGGCGGTGAATCTCTGGAATTCTTCGCCCATCGAAGTGGTGGAGGCTACCTGGTTGAATCTATTTAAGTCATGGGTAGATAGATTTCTGAAAGACAAGTGAATTAAGGGTTATGGGGGGAAAGCGGGAAAGTGGAACTGATCCACTTCAGATCAGCAATGATCTTATTGAACGGTGGGGCAGGCTCGAAGAACTACATGGCCTACTCCTGCTCCTATTTCTTATGTTCTTCTGACTTCTTATAGGGATCCTCAGCGTGAGAGGCAAGCTCAAGCAATGGCCAAGCAGGCCACAGCTGAAGGGCTGAACAGGCTTCTCGTGATTCTGCATGGCTGAGAGGCTTGAGAGCTTGCAGGAGACCAGCAGGAGTGCAATGAGACATAGCAGGCTATGGCAGCAGCCCTTGAGAATGTGGCCTAGTCACACAGGGTCATGGCTCTGGGGCTACAGAGCTTGCAGATGACCCAGCAGGACAGCACTGAGACACAGCAGTCTATGGCAGCAGCTGTTGAGAATGTGGTCCAGTCTAGACCGTCATGATTGAGGGGCTGCAGAGCTTGCAGTTGACCCAGCAGGACAGCGCTGAGACACAGCAGGCTACTGCAGCTGCTTTTGAGAACATGGCCCAATTGCAGGGCCCTCACAGTCCAGAGCCTCCAGAGAACACCGTCATGCTTATCACACACAATAGGGCATGCTAGGCAGCTGGCCCCCTAAACCTCCGATATACATTCTGGGGGGTCACTGAGATGTAGTGTTAGGCCATATAAGGTTAGGAAGTTGTAGTTGCACTGAGATGGCATGGGTGATGGTCTGCACTAGTTTGACAGATATTTAAGAAGCTTAAAGTTTTCTGCTCATAAGTGTTTATGTTGGAATGTCTTATTTAAACACTTACTGCAATTAAATGTCTTTTCATCATCCACCTGTGAATAATTTGTCTCGAATAGGAACTCTCTTACGTTGATGGTCGCCAGAGGGAATCTTCATGTTGATGTCATGTGGGGAGGCCCCTCAATGCTGTATCATTGAGAAAAGGAAACCACTGGTTCCCCGGACCCCACGAGCAATTCCCTCCCATCCACCACCCACCCCCACCTGCCCCAGGGCCTGTATGAGGCTTTCAGATCCCTTACGCACTGCAAATACATAGACCGGATGCCAGCGTGCATGTGGAGCTCAGGTAGGAATCAAGCTAGTTTGCGCCACTGCATCATCGTAATGGTGCTTAGCGAGTTGTCATCACCCTCATGCCTGTCAAAGAAACTCTCTAACACAAAGCGCCAAGGCCCATCACTTCGGTGTGGCAATGTTGCAAGATATAGAAGGAATTTTGGGGAGGGGAGGGTGATGGAACCCACAGACACAAACTCCTCATGGGTGAATCGCCTGGTGATCAAAGCCTTCTTTGCTGACCTCGCATGTCTCATTTGGGTGCTAGGCCTCCGAGGCCTGCTTGGTATTCCTCGGCTCTTTCTCTTCTTCCTCCTCCTTCTCTTCTTCCTCCCCCTGCTGGTTTTCCTTCCCAGCAATGCCCGGCTGGTCAGCCTCCAAGTCTTCCTCCTTCTCCTCCTCCAATATGTCACTTCTCTGTGGAGCAGATTGTGCAAGGCACAGCACAGGACCACTATGTAGGATGAGATCACAGGACTGCATTGGGAGGCCCTACCAGAGCAGTCCACACACCCAAATTACATTTTGAGGAGCCCAATGCATCTCTCCACTGTTGTGTGGGTGGATACATGGGCCATAATATATCAGGTTCCTACCTCAGTCACAGGCCTCCTCACAGGCGTCATCAGCCATGTCCGAAGTAGGTAACCTATGTCACCCACGAGCCACCCCTATGGACTGGCTCCTCTTCAAATGCCTCTGGAATGTCCGAGCTCCAGATAATGAAGCTGAATGTTTCGCGCTGATGTGCATAATGTTTATATTATGGTCACACACTAGCTGAATTCAGGGAATGGAACCTCCCTTCTGTTGACGAATCTCCATGGATTCTTTCAGGGATCCTTGAGGACGATGTGTGTGCGGTTGAAGGTCCATTTTTGGGCCATGTTATAGGGGGATCCTGCGCGGAGGCAGGTGCGGATCACATTACTCACCTCATGCCCGACTTTATAAAATCTGGCCTATTGTGTACAGTTCTGGTCACCACACTACCAAAAACATGTAGATGCTTTGTAGAGGATACAGAAGAGGTTCACCAGGATGTTGCCTGGTCTGGAAGTTATTAGCTATGAGCAGAGGCTGGATAACTTCTGTTTGCTCTCACTGGAATGACAAGAGGTTTAGGGACAACCTGAGAGAGTTTTACAAGATTATGAGTGGCATGGACAGAGTGTATAGTCAGATGCTCTTTCTTAGGGTAGAAAAGTCAAGTACTAGAGGACATAGATTTAAGGTGCATGGGGAAATGTTTAGAGGAGATGTGAGAGGCAAGTTTTTTACACAGAGAGTGTTGAATGTCTGGAGCATGCTGCCCACGGACATGTTGGGAGTAGATATGATAGCGTCAATTAAGGGGTAGCTAGATGAATACATGAATGGAATGGGAATGGAAGAATACAAACTCTGAAAGTGCATGCGATTTCAGTATAGGCAGGCATTATGATCGGCGCAGGCTTAGAGGGCCCAAGGGCCTGTTCCCATGCTGTACTGTTCTTTGTTCTTTGTTCTTAAGGTTAATACTTGATTTCTACCAGTCCTTTTTGGAGTTAAACAGGCATCTGAACTATGCAACTATCTCTTAGAAACAGAGAAAATAGGAGTAGAAGTAGGCCTTTGGTCTTTCAAACCTGTATTGATTGTCATAGGGGCAAGAATATAAAAACATAAAAGCTTCCATACATGCGTGAAATTGAAAAGACAGGTGAAGATAAATGTAGGTCCCTGAAAGTCAGAAAAAGAGAACAAAGAAATGATCTGAATATCTAAAAACTTGAAACTCTCGATCTTTTCTATTCCTTGCTGATGTAGACAGGGCTTTTTTCCACTATGCTTCCTGAAGTTGATGACAATCTCCTTCGTTTTGTTGACATTGAGAGAGAGATTGTTGTCATTGCACCAGTTCACCAGGTTCTCTCCCTCAGTCCTGTACTCTGTCTTGTCACTCTTTGAGACCTGACTCACTGCAGTAGTGTCATCAGCAAACTTGAAAATCTAATGAGAGGGGAATTTGGCCACACAGTCATCGGTAGATAAGGAGTATAACAGAGAGCTGAGAACACAGCCTTTTGGGGCACCAGTGTTGAGGATGATCATGGAGAAGATGTTGTTGCCTCTCCTTACTGACTAGAGTCTGTAGGTTTGGAAGTTCAGGATCCAGTCACAGAGGGAGGAGCTCAAGTCTATGCCACAGTGTTTGGAGATGAGTTTTGTAGGAATAATGGTGTTGAAGGCTGACCTGCTATCAATAAATAGGAGTCTGACATATGTACCTTTGTTATCTAGGTGTTCCAGAGTTGAGTGCAGGGCCAGGGAGATAGTGTCCACCTGTTGCAGCAGTAAGTGAACTGTAGTGGATCCAGGCAGTCTGGGAGGCTGGAATTGATTTGTGTCTTAACTAGCCTTTTGAAGTACATCATAATGATGGATGTCAGAACTACTGGAAGATGGTTATAAAGGCACGCTGCTTGGCTTTTCTTCGGTACTGGGATGGTCATCTTCTTGAAGCAGGTAGCAACCTTAGAATGTTGTAAACAGAGGTTGAAAATATCTTCATATATTCCTGTCAGCTGAACAATACAGGATCTGAGTGCACGACCATCTGAGTATTGCATCCGGGCCTGTTGCTTTCCGTGGGTTGACCAATGAGAAGGCTGCTCTGACATCTGCAATGGTGACCCCCAGACACAGATTTATCAAGGCTTCCAGGGTAAAGGGCATGCTCTCGCTGACCTCTTGCTCAAAATGAGCGTATCAGGGAGTACATTGGAGCCAGCGATTTTACATATGTTCATCTTGTAGTCTGACATGCTTTGCAGACCTTGCCATAGTCAGCAGGAGTCAGTATAGCTAGCCTGGGACTCTAGCTTGTTTTGGTGCTGTCTTTTGGCATCTTTGATGGATCTCCTTAGATCATATCCAGCTTTCTTTTATAGGTCAGGGTCACCTGACATGAACACCTCAGACCAGGACTTCAGCAAGCAGTGGATATCACTGTTCGTCCATAGTTTCTGATTGGAAAACGGATGGATTTGCTTCTTTAGCACACAGTCTTCTACACACTTACGAATGAAGTCAGTCACTGTAGCGATGTACTTGTTCAGGCTGGTCACAGAGTTTTTAAATACTGAACAGACCACTAACTCAAAGGGTCTTCCAATTCCTCAGACCAACATTGCACGGCTTTATTTGACAGATTCTCCTGTTTCAGTTTTTGCTTGTAAGCTGGAAGCAGGAGCATGGCCTTGTGGTCTGATTTGCTGAAGTGTGGGTGGGTGATAGAGCAGTAGGCATGTTTGACATTTGTATAGCCGAGGTCCAGGATGGTTGGGCCTCTGGTGGAACAAGAAATATGTTGGTGGTAACTTGGTTGGACACTCTTGAGCTTGGCCTAACTGAAATCCCCGGCCATGATGACAAAAGCTTTGGGATGTTTTGTCACAAGGCTATTTGTATTGGTGTATATTTCGTCCAGTGAGATCTTTATGTCTGCATGAGGTGGGATGTGAACTGCAGTCAGGATAATGGAGTGAACTCCCACGGAAGGTAGTTGGTGTGGCATTTTAGTCAGCTATTCTAGGTTTGGGGAGCAGAAACTCTCTAGTGATGCTCTGTCTAGGCACCACAAGGTGTTGATAAAGAAGCAGATCCCATCTCCCCTACACTTGCTTGAGGCCACTATGTGGTCCATTTGGTGGATTGAGAAATCCTCTGGTTGTAGGACGCAGTCTAGTGAAGCAAAAGCAAGCTACGTCTCTGTTAAACAGAATACGCAGCAGTTCTCTTTGGAAAGCGAGTCTGGCTTTAAGTTCACCTAGCTTGTTTTCCAGAGATTGAACATTTGCAAGTAGTAAGCTTGGGAAGAGGGTCGTGGGACCGTGATGTTTCACTCTCACCTGCACGTTTTCCATGCTTCCTGAAGTGACTGCTTCTTTACGAGCCTGAGACAGTGAGAGTAGTTTGTGGTGGTAAGGGTATAGTTGTGTCCAATGAGGTTTTCCACTCCGGTCGGTGTGGGGATGGAGGATTTGTTGCCTTGCTTGCGGTTCTTGTGTCAATAGATGGGTCTGTGCAGTCGGTATTCCGGGTCGCTGTCAGGCTGTGGTTTGGCTTCACCTGTTAGAGGATGTCCAGACCAGGCTCGGCGTGGATGAGTCCAAGGTAAGTAGGTGACATGCCTGAGTTCGCAGTCACCAACGAGCCGATAGTTTGGTCCATGTGTTGGTGTCCATTGGGTCAATGTCAGGTTGGGGTCTTCCTTCAGAGGTCAGAGGATCTCTAGATCTCCAAGAAAATTTAAAAGAGCAGTATTAGTGATTAGTGAAAAAGTTATATGAGAGTAAACTTGCTCATAATATAAAAACAGATAGCAACATTTCTACAAATATATAAAAGGTGAAAGGGTGGCTAAGATAAACATTGACTCTTCAGAGGACTGTAAGAGGGATTTAAGAATGGGAAATGAGGGAATGGCCAAGGCATCAAATAGGTCTTTTCATAGAAATCATAGAAACTCTACAGTCATGAAAAAGATCATTCGGCCCATCAGGTCTGCACTGACCACAATCCCACCCAGGCCTTACTCCCTCCTACATGTAAACCCACCAATCCCTCTAACCTACACATCTTAGGACACTAAGGGAAATTTTTAGCATGGCCAATCAACCTATCCCGCACATCTTTGGACTTTTGTGTTGATTTTCACAGTGGAAGACACAAATACCATGCCAAAAATTGATGACAAGGAACCTATGGCAGGTGAAGGCTTAGAAACAGTCATTATCCCTAAAAAAGTCACATTGGGCAAGCTAATGGGGCTAAAGATAGACAAGTTTCCTGGTCCTGATGGAATGCATCCCAGAGAACAAAAAAAAAGATAGCGGGGAAAATAGTAAATGCACTAGTGGTAATTTACCAAAATTCACTAGACTCTGAAGTGAAAAGCAATAGATGTGATGCCACTGTTTAAAAAAAAGGAGGTAGACAAAAGGCAGATAACTGTAGGCTGATTATTTTAACTTCTGCATTGGGGAAAATGCTTGAATCTAACAACAAAGAAGAAATAGTGAGAAACCTAGATATAAATTATCCCATAAGAAAGGCACAGCATGTGTTCATGAAGGGCAGGTCATGTTTAATTAAATTACTCAAATTATTTGAGGGCATTACATGTGCAGTGGGCAATGAGGAACCTATACAGGTGGTGCATCTGGATTTCCAGAAGGCATTTGACAAGTTGCCACACCAAAGACTGCTACATAAGATAAAGGTGTATGGTGTTATGGTAATGTATTAGCATGGATAGAGGATTGGTTAACTAACAGAAAGCAAAGAGAGAGGATAAATGGGTGTTTTTCTCGTTGGCAATCAGTGACTAGCGCTATGCCTCAGGGATCAGTGTTGGGACTGCAATTATTTACAATTTACATCGGTGATTTGGAGTTGGTTACCAAGTATTGTGCATCAAAGTTTGCAGATGGCACCAGGATGAGTGGCAGAGCAAAGTGTGCAGAGGCTGCTAAAAGTCTACAAAGGGATATAGATAGTCTAAATGAGTGGACATGGGTCTGGCAGATGGAATGCAAGGTTGGTAAATGTGAGGTCACCCATTTTGATAGGAATAACAGCAAAATGGATTATTATTGAAATGGTAAAAAGATTGCACCATGCTGTTGTGCAGAGGGACCTGGGCGTCCTTGTGCAAGAATCACAAAGAGCTGGTTTGTAGGTGCAGCAGGTAATTAAGAAGACAAATGGAATTTTGTCCTTCATTGCTAGAGGTTTGGAGTTTAAAAACAGTGAGCTTATATTGCAGCTGAATAAGGTGCTGATGAGGCCACTCCCGGAGTATTGTGTACAGTTTTGGTCTCCTTACTTGAGAAAGGATATACTGGCACTGGAAGGGGTGCAGAGAAGATTCTCTAGGTTGACTACGGAGTTTAGAGAGTTAGCTTATGAAGAGAGACAGAGTAGACAGGGGCTATGCTCATTGGAATTCATAAGAATGAGAAGAGATCTTAAAGAAACATATAAGATTATGAAGGAAATAGGCAAGAAAGCAACAGGGAATATGTTTCCAGTGGCGGGAGGAACTAGAACCAGGGGGCATAGCCACAAAATAAGGGGAAAATATTTAGGACTGAGTTGAGGAGGAACTCCTTCACCCAGAGGGTTGTGAATCTTTGGAATTTGTTGCCCAGTGAAGCAGTTGAAGCTGTTTCATTGAATGTTTTTAAAGCAAAGATAGATAAATTTTTGAATAGTAAAGGAATTAAGGTCTATGGTGAGCCAGTGGGTAAGTGGAGCTGAATCCATAAAAAGATCAGGCATGGTTTTATTGAATGTTGGAGTAAGCTCAAGGGGCCAGATGGCCTGCTCCTGCTCCTAGTTCTTATGTTCTTATTACAATGTGGAGTATCTCAATATTTTTTCATAGCTGCACGCACGGTGTCTTCGATAGAGAACTTGTGCAAAGCCTTTGAAGTAGATTCAGCCCATGCCTGCACCTTTTTGTCCAGAATGTTGCTTTTTTGCATAATAAAATCAAAGAGAGCTACTTAGAATGTGTCATTTATAAATCCCACAACATTGATCAGAAATTCAACTGGATTAGCCACGTAAATATATATACTGGGTCTACTGCAGTCTATACTGGGTCTACTGCAGTCTATACTGGGTCTACTGCAGTCTGTACTGGGTCTACTGCAGTCTATACTGGGTCTACTGCAGTCTGTACTGGGTCTACTGCAGTCTATACTGGGTCTACTGCAGTCTATACTGGGTCTACTGCAGTCTGTACTGGGTCTACTGCAGTCTATACTGGGTCTACTGCAGTCTACTGGGTCTACTGCAGTCTGTACTGGGTCTACTGCAGTCTGTACTGGGTCTACTGCAGTCTGTACTGGGTTTTGTTTGCTACTGCAGTCTGTACTGGGTCTACTGCAGTCTGTACTGGGTCTACTGCAGTCTGTACTGGGTCTACTGCAGTCTATACTGGGTCTACTGCAGTCTGTACTGGGTCTACTGCAGTCTGTACTGGGTCTACTGCAGTCTATACTGGGTCTACTGCAGTCTGTACTGGGTCTACTGCAGTCTATACTGGGTCTACTGCAGTCTATACTGGGTCTACTGCAGTCTGTACTGGGTCTACTGCAGTCTGTACTGGGTCTACTGCAGTCTATACGGGTCTACTGCAGTCTGTACTGGGTCTACTGCAGATGTACTGGGTCTACTGCAGTCTGTACTGGGTCTACTGCAGTCTATACTGGGTCTACTGCAGTCTGTACTGGGTCTACTGCAGTCTGTACTGGGTCTACTGCAGTCTATACTGGGTCTACTGCAGTCTGTACTGGGTCTACTGCAGTCTGTACTGGGTCTACTGCAGTCTGTACTGGGTCTACTGCAGTCTGTACTGGGTCTACTGCAGTCTGTACTGGGTCTACTGCAGTCTATACTGGGTCTACTGCAGTCTGTACTGGGTCTACTGCAGTCTGTACTGGGTCTACTGCAGTCTGTACTGGGTCTACTGCAGTCTATACTGGGTCTACTGCAGTCTGTACTGGGTCTACTGCAGTCTGTACTGGGTCTACTGCAGTCTGTACTGGGTCTACTGCAGTCTGTACTGGGTCTACTGCAGTCTGTACTGGGTCTACTGCAGTCTATACTGGGTCTACTGCAGTCTGTACTGGGTCTACTGCAGTCTGTACTGGGTCTACTGCAGTCTATACTGGGTCTACTGCAGTCTGTACTGGGTCTACTGCAGTCTGTACTGGGTCTACTGCAGTCTATACTGGGTCTACTGCAGTCTGTACTGGGTCTACTGCAGTCTGTACTGGGTCTACTGCAGTCTGTACTGGGTCTACTGCAGTCTGTACTGGGTCTACTGCAGTCTATACTGGGTCTACTGCAGTCTGTACTGGGTCTACTGCAGTCTGTACTGGGTCTACTGCAGTCTATACTGGGTCTACTGCAGTCTGTACGGGTCTACTGCAGTCTTACTGGGTCTACTGCAGTCTGTACTGGGTCTACTGCAGTCTGTACTGGGTCTACTGCAGTCTATACTGGGTCTACTGCAGTCTGTACTGGGTCTACTGCAGTCTGTACTGGGTCTACTGCAGTCTGTACTGGGTCTACTGCAGTCTGTACTGGGTCTACTGCAGTCTATACTGGGTCTACTGCAGTCTGTACTGGGTCTACTGCAGTCTGTACTGGGTCTACTGCAGTCTATACTGGGTCTACTGCAGTCTGTACTGGGTCTACTGCAGTCTATACTGGGTCTACTGCAGTCTGTACTGGGTCTACTGCAGTCTGTACTGGGTCTACTGCAGTCTGTACTGGGTCTACTGCAGTATGTACTGGGTCTACTGCAGTCTATACTGGGTCTACTGCAGTATGTGGTGATTTGACCAACTCAGCTCCCCTGGCTCACAGTCCTGAGCGACACTGCACCCCGGTTCTCCACCATGCTGTATCAGGAGGGTAATGGCAATAAGTAAACTCTAAGCCTGCTCCTATTGAATAATCTCCTCAAACCACCAATTGTAGATATCCTCTCATTTCACTCCATACAGTTAAATGAACCACACCAAAGAATAGCAGCTGTGGTCCAACACAAGTAGATTGGCAGGGGAAAGCCAGCACTGGAAACCACTCTCAAATTAAGCTTTGATCATCCAGGCTGACAGTGAGACCTTTAAACTCTTTCCAGACCAGTCAAGGTTTCAGTGCAGCCATCCAACCCCAGAGGGATCACAAAGACCATCCAGACTGCTGTTGTGGTGCAGTCCAAACAATGACTCACATTGTTGAGAAATGACTGCAAACTGAGCTTGAAGGTTGGATGAGAGAACACCATCCAGCCAATGACAAATTTATTGTTTGGCTCTGGCATGGACTAAATAAATAAAAAGCAGTCACAGTACGTTTGTGATAGAGGAGTGGATATTGAACCCAATGACAAGATATACCAATCAAGTGAACTGTGCATTGAATTGTGTTGAGCTTTTTGTGTATTGTTGCAACTGCACCCAGCTCCATGAATTGTGAGTACTCTATTACATTCTTGATATGAGTCTTGTAGATATGGAAAGGCTTTGTTGAGTGACTGTATGAACCATTTACCACTGCATATCTCATATTTGTCTACGTCAAATAGCCATTGTGTTTACAGTTAAGCTTGAAGATGTTGATAGTGAAGGACTCAGCTATGCTGGTACGATTGTAAATCAAGATGTGGCGATGCATTGGAGTAGGAAAAGTAAGAAGTCTCATAGCACTAGATTAAAATCTAACAGGTTTATTTGGTAGCACGAGCTTTCAAAGTGCTACCGCTTCATCAAGTGAGTGGCCACCCATCTGATGAATAGCAACATTCTGAAAGCTAGGCGGCATGATGGCACAGTGGTTAGCACTGCTGTCTCACAGCGCAAGGGACTCGGGTTTGAATTCTAGCCTCGGGTCACTGTCTCTGTGGAGTTTAAGAATTTCCAAGTCATGTTGCAGCTTTATAGAACTTTAGTTAGGCCATGCTTGGAATATAGTGTTCAATTCTGGTCGCCACACTATCAGAAGGATGCAAATGTTTTGGAGAGGATACAGAAAAAAATTACCGAGATGTTGTCTAGTATGGAGGGTACTAGCTTTGTGGAGAGGCCAGAGAAACTTGGTTTGTTCTCACTAGAAGGACGGAGATTGAGGGGGTGACCCGATAGAAGTCTACAAAATTATGAGAAGCATGGATAGTCAGAAGCTTTTTCCTAGGGTGGAAAAGTCAATTACTAGGAGCCACAGGTTTAAGGTGCAGGGGGCAAGGCTTAAAGGAGATATACATGGAGATTTTTTGCACACAGAGTAGTGGGTGCCTGGAACTCGTTGTTGGGGGAGATAGTGGAAGTAGATACAGTAGTGACTTTTAAGGAGCATCTTCACTAATATATGAATAAGATAGGAATAGAGGGACATAGTCCCCAGAAAGGTGGGGGATTTTAGTTAAGTTGAGCAGCATGTTTGGTGCAGGCTTGGAGGGTTGAAGGGCCTGTTCCTGTGCTGCAATTTTCTTTGTTCTTTGCATGTTCTCCCTGTGTCTGCATGGGTTTCCTCCTGGTGCTCTGGTTTCCTTCTATAGTCCAAAGGTATGTGGGTTACGTGGATTGGCCATGCTAAATTGACCCTTAGTGGCAGGGAGACTAGCTAGGGTAAATACTTGGGGTTGTGGGGATAGGGCCTGGGTGAGATTGTATTTGGTTCAGACTCGATGGGGCGAATGTCCTCCTTCTGCACTGTAGGTTTCTATGATCCTATGAACGTATGCAAATTAAATGGGAGATGTTTGCTTCTCACAAAGCGGTACTCTTTACACAACATTGTAACTCTCAGACATGCACCCATAATCCCTTATAACCTTTCACATGTCTATCCTGCTTGGCCAAAAGGGACACAAGTTGTAGCTGCAATTATAAGTAGTAATCTTGACATTCTGCCACCTCTGAAGAGTTTCACACAATGATATTTTTATCCAGCTCAGGCTGCAGGAGTCATGAGTAGGGAGTCATTTCACATTCATGTAACATCACCAAAAGCACAACACTGTTTGACAACTTACAAAAAAGACTGTGTCATGCACCTGTTTCTGAAAGCTCCCTGAAGTGATATACCAGAGCTCTAATAATTACCTCCTAAGAAAAGGTAACCATCTTCCTTTGTGTAAAGTATAATTAATGGGTTTTCCCTTCGTCCACCCATCTTTAACTGTATTTTTGTTGGTGTTATCTTGAATTATCTCACATTTCCTACCATTCAACTCTTACATCTCTTTCTGGATCAATATTTGAATCCAAAATGCTTGGCTTCTTTTAAATAGGCAAACTTTATGGATAAATCTTAGGAGACCAAGGTTACCCTCTGAGAACTCTGGCTAATGGCATCAGTTTGCATGATGCTTGTATAAAAGTATATCCTTGGCCATGTAGTGGGGTAACAAAAAAAATGAGAAAGACATTATTAACCATAAGCTTTGATGTTATGATGCCCATGAAAGCAACAGAGAAATCATTGATAAATCTCCCTTTAAGCTTTGTAGAATGAGAGCTCCCTTACTGAGTGAGTGGAGGCTCGTCCAATGGGAAGTGGTCAGCAGGGGTTTTTAAACTTGCTACTCAACTGGGACCGAGGTTATAAATCCTGAATGGAGACTGCCTAGCTGTACACTCAGACATGGTCCTTCTCTTTGGTGCTCAATAAAGAATGTTTGGTGATGTGAATCTGGTGTTAGGCTCAATTACTGCATTTAACATAGAACGTAGAACATAGAACACTACAGCACAAACAGGCTTTTCGGCCCACAAGTTGCACCAATCATATTGCTATCTACCAAGCCTACCTATAACCCTCAATCCCATTAAATACCATGTATTCCTCCAGAAATCTCGTAAAAGAGCCCGACAAGTTCGCCTCCACCACCATTGACGGCAGCCGATTCCACTCACTTACCACCCTGTGAGTGAAAAACTTACCCCTTGACATCTCCTCCGTACCTACTCCCTAGTACCTTAAAACTGTGTTTTTGAGAAAACCTTTTAACTCATCCTTTGGCACATGTTGTTCTGGGATTCCCAGTGATTTCCATGTTGACCTCTTCAAAGGAACTCAAGGTCTTCTGGTTGTAAGGTACAGGCATGAGGCTTATCTACTGCCATTCGCTGTGTAACGTGTTTTCTATAGATTGTTAAGCTGTGTTGTGTTTTTGATAATATTAGATGAATATGAAATAACTCCATAGTACTTAACTGCAGCCTGGGCTAAAACGTTTTAGGATAAAAATATTTCAGTGCAAAACTCTTCCGAGGTGGCAGAATACAAGATTGCTACTTATAAATTGCAGATACGACTTGTGTCTCCTTTGGCCAAGCAGCTGGACAAATGAAAGATTGCAAGGAATTCTGAGTACATGTGTGACAACTACAATATTGTGTAAAGAAACAATTTAATGGGAAGCAAATTTCTCCCATTCACTTTGCATAAAGTACTTGCGATTAGATTCACCTTTTCTTTATTTGTTGACAATCCTTCAGCAAGAAACTTTGGGTGGGATTTTCTGGCCATGCTTGCCCAAAAACTGGAAAATACCAGCTGAGGTCAAAGGATCTTTGCATGGTCCATCCCCCACCTGCTACAATTCTGTAGCGGTTGGGTGGGAAAATTCTCCCCCCCACTCTCCTGTTAACTCTGTATTTCTCTCTTCACGCATGTTACCAGAACTTGCTGAATATTTCTAGCGCTTTCTGTTTTTATTTCAGATTTCTGGTATGCACAGAATTTTGCTTTTGCACTGGGAAGCTAAAAGGATTACAGCTTGCTGAGTTATCATGTGCTACATTAACAACTGTAAGACAGTAATTAACCCTAATACTATTGCATCTTTTCCAGCATGTACTCTTAATCTTGAAAGATTATAGGTAGTCCATCTAGCATGATATATAGTGGTTGGCGCTGCTGCTTCTCAGCACCAGAGACCTGGGTTTGATTCCTAGCTTGGGTCACTATCTGTGTAGAGCTTGCATGTTTTCCCTGTGTCTGCATGGGTTTCCTCCGGCTGCTCTGGTTCCCTCCCACAGTCTGAAAGACATGCATTTAGATGCATTGACCCAAACAGGCATGGACTGTGCCAACCAGGGGCAATTCATAGTAACTTCATTGCAGCATTAATGTAAGTCTTACATGTGACCAATAAATGAACATTACAGATTACATCTACTGCCTTTTTGCAGGACAATAGCCAAAGAAAATTGCAGCACAGGAACAGGCCCTTTAGCCCTCCAAACCTGTACCGACCATGCTGCCTGAATGAACTAAAACCCCCTTCCCTTCTGGGGACCACACCCCTTTATTCCCATCCTATTCATGTATTTGTCAAGACACCCCCAGCAATGAGTTGCAGGCACTCACGACTCTGTGTAAAAAATCTGCCTCATAAGTCTCCTTTAAACCTTGCTAATGGCACCTTAAACCTACGGCCCCTAGTAAATGATTCTTCCACCCTGGAAAAAAGCTTCTGACTATCCACTCTGTCCGTGCTTCTCATGCTTTGCCGCAGGGATCGGTGCTGAGTTCTCAACTGTTTATCATATATAGACGATTTGGAGGAGGGGACTGAGTATAGGGTAACAAAGTTTGCTGATGACACGAAGATGAGTGGGAAAGTGAATTGCGTGGAGAACGTGGAAAATCTACAGAGAAATTTGGATAGGCTGAGTGAATGGGTGAGGATCTTGCAGATGGAGTATAATATTGGCAAATATGAGGTTATCCACTTTGGAAGAAATAATGGTAAAATGGAATATTACTTAAATGGTGAAAAATTACAACATGCTAACGTGCAGAGGGATCTGGGGGTCGTTGTGAACGAATCACAAAATCTCAGTCTGCAGGTGCAGCAGATGATCAAGAAAGCGAATGGAATGTTGGGCCTTTATAGTGAGGGGGATAGAATGTAAAAGCAGGGAGGTCTTGCTGCAACTGTACAGGGCACTGATGAGGCTGCAAATTGGAGTACTGTGTGCAAATTTGGTCCCCTTATTTGCAAAAGGATATATTGGCCTTGGAGGGAGTACAAAGAAGGTTCACCAGGTTGTTACCAGAGATGAGGGGGTTAGCTTATGAGGAGAGGTTGAGTAGATTGGGTCTGTACTCATTGGAGCTTAGAAGGCTGAGGGATGATCCTATAGAGACATATAAGATAATGAAGAGGCTAGATAGGATAGAGAGATTCTTTCCACTTAGAAAGGAAGCCAGAACTGAAGGGCACAGCATCAAAATAATGAGGGGAGAGGGGTGGGTCAGTTTAGAACAGAGTTGAGGAGGAATTTCTTCTCTCAGAGGATAATGAGTCTCTGGAATTCTCTGCCCACTGAAGTGGTGGAGGCTGTCTCATTGAATACGTTTAAGTCATGGATAGATAGATTTCTGACAGACAAGGGAATTAAGGGTTATAGGGAGCTGCCGGGTAAGTGGAATTGATACACTTCAAATCAGCCATGATCTTATTGAATGGCGGGGCAGGCTTGAAGGCCGAGATGGCCTACTCCTGCTCCTATTTCTTATGTTCTTATGTTCCCATAATCTTGTAGATTCTATTAGGTCACCCCTTAACCACATCATTCCAGTGAGAACAAAACAGTACTTCTGTGCTGTTCTCTTTCTTTAATACAGTTGTCAGCATGTGGTTAGATTACATTTCATGCAACTTAATTTCATGAAAACTATGGAATGAGAATATTTACAAAATGTGTTTTCAGGGTAATTTATATTTGTGGCAGATAGATTCTAATTCAAATCACTTTGGTTTACTAGCATGCAAAGCTCCAGTGGTAGCTGGAATTATGTGGTGGTGCTCCACATCCAAGGACAGCTTGGAGACTTTGCTGGAGTAAGTTAGAATGTTTTTATGTAAGTGTACTTAAAATGTAAATCTTCAGTTTACACCACTCGAGCCCAGCATCTGGGATACTGCCAAGATATCCTGCTCCTTGTTTTGTAGTATCCAGCAGCATGTGTTAGAACATAGAACATAGAACACTACAGCACAAACAGACCCTTCGGCCCACAAGTTGTGCCGAACACATCAAAACCTACCCAGCCATAGACCTATCTATAACCCCCAATCCCATTGGATCCCATATACTCATCCAGAAGTCTTTTAAAAGACCCCAGCGAGTTCGCCTCGACCACCACCGACGGCAGCCGATTCCATTCACTCACCACCCTCTGAGTGAAAAACTTTCCCCTAGCATCCCCTCTGTACTTGCTTCCCTGCACCTTAAATCTGTGCCCTCTCGTCGCGACCATTTCAGCCCTGGGAAATAGTAAATAGTGTGTTGTTCTAATTTTACACACCGCTAAATGATTGAATTTCCTGATGTTGACAAGTGTTTTTCTTTCCTGAATATTTGGTTCAATGTTCCCAATAAACAGTCATGAATCCTGAAATAAAAACAAAAAATACTAGAAATGGAGAACAGGTCAGTTAGCTTCTGAAAGAGAAACAAGAGTAACCATTTTCTAATAAGATAAACTGGAAATATTTGTTGATCTTTCTCTGCACCTTAGCTGTGACAGTACATTACATTCTGCACTCTCTTCTTTCCTTCTTGATGAATAGAGTGCTTTATCTGTGAAGCGCGCAAGAAACAATACTTTTCACTGTATGCTAATACATGTGATAATAATAAATCAAATCAAATCAAATATTTGCGAAGAGCTTTGATGAAGAGGCCCCAGCTCCGTCTCTCAAGTGGAAATAAAGGGTTTCCATTTTCTGAAGTGTATAGAAAAGTTTATCTTATTTCCTTAACCAGTATTTATCTCTTAATCAGCCAGACTAAAACTGATTGGCGGCCACGTTTCCTACAATACAGCAACAATTTCATTATCAAAACGATTCACTTCTAGACCTCCTGAAGTTGTAAAAGATGAAATATAAATCAATTTATGTCTTTTCTTTCTTTATATTTATGCTCAAGTTGTGCAGAACATATCTGGAACCAACAGTACTCTTTGACTCTCTCAATTCTCCCTTGTAACAAAGCTATTAGAGACATAGAGTCATAGAACTTTACAGCAAGGGAATAGGTCCTTTGACCCCACTTATCTGTGCAGTCTTTTTTCTTAAAACCCCTAAGCTAATTCCAATTGCCCGCATTTGGCTCATATCCCTTTATACCAATTGTACTCATGTAACTATCTAAATGCTTTTTAAAAGAAAATTGTACTTGCCTCTACAGTTACCTCTAGCAGCTTGTTGCAGATACTCACCACGTACTGTGTGAGAAAATTGCCCTTCTGGACACTTTTGTATTTCTCCCCTCTCACCTTAAACCTATGCCCTCTAGTTTTAGACTCCCCTACCTTTGGGAAAAGACATTGACTATTTAGCTGATCTCTGCCTCTCATTATTTCATAGACCTCTATAAGATCGCCCTTCAGCCTCCAATGCTCCAAAGAAAAAAGTCCCAATCTATTCAGCCTCGTCTTATAACTCAATCCATCAAGTCCCAGCAACATTGAGGTAATGATGCAGCTCTATAAGACTCTTGTCAGACCCCAGTTGGAGTATTGTGCCCAGTTCTGGTCGCCTCACTATAGGAAGGATGTAGAGGCTATTGAGAGAGTTCAGAGGAGATTTACAAGGATGCTGCCTGGATTGGGAGGCAGGCCTTATGAAGATAGGTTGAGGGAGCTGGGACTCTTCTCACTGGAGAGACGTAGGTTGAGAGGCGACCTGATAGAGGTTTATAAAATGTTGAAAGGAATAGATAGGGTGGATTCTCAGAGACTATTTCCACGAGCTGAAATGGTCACTACGAGAGGACACAGATTTAAGGTGCAAGGAAGCAAATACAAAGGAGATGTCAGGGGTAGGTTTTTCACTCAGAGGGTGGTGAGTGAATGGAACCAACTGCCATCGGAGATTGTTGAGGCAAACTCACTGGGGTCTTTTAAGAGACTTCTGGATGAGTATATGGAAAAGAATAGATAGGTGTGTGGATTGGTAGATGTGATCGGCGCAACTCGTGGGCCAAAGGGCCTGTTTGTGCTGTATTGTTCTATGTTCTATGTTCTATGTTCTATATTCTAACATCCTTGTAAATGTTTTCTGCACTGTTTTTAGTTTAATAATATCCTTTATATAATAGGGCAACCAGAATTGCACACTTTATTCCAAGTGTGGCCTTACCAGTGTCTTGTACAACTTCAACAAGACGTCTCAACTCCTATATTCAATGTTCTGACCGATGAAATCAAACATGCCAAATGTCTTCTTCACCATTCTGTCCACCTGTGATTCCAGTTTCAAGGAGCTGTGAACAAATACCGCTAGATCTCTTTGTTCTATAACTCTCCCCAGTGCCCTACCATTAACTGAATAAGTCCTGTCTTGGTTCAATCTACCAAAATGTATTATCTTACATTTGTCTAAATTAAATTCCAGATGCCATTTGTCAGCCCACTGGCCCAATTGATCAAGATAATTGATCAAGGAATAACGATCAGAGGTAGTGTTATAATATCAAACTTCAACCTCAGTAAATACAATTATCCACTCAAAGCATGGGATAGCAGAATCACTTCTAATGGGTGATGCTGTTCACTGTTAGAGATCTTAGCTTAGTTGGCTAGCTAGCTTAAGTGTGATGCAAAATGACACCATGTTCAAATCCTGTATTAGCCGTGGTAGCTCATGGAGACTTGGCTCCTTCTCTTGCCCCACATTAGCAGAGTAGTGCCCCTCAGCATTGTATAACCAATTATCTCTCATGGAGAGATGCCAATGGTCCTTTGTGATTTTAAGGAATTAGCCACAGTCCACAATTAAAGATTGTTCATAATCTTTATGCATTCTACGTGATAGGGTCTTCAAATTTCACTGCATCCACTGGCAAACCAAGTAATAATTTCAAGCCAGCTAGTAAAATAATGAAGTGCTGGACTGTGTGTCAGAAATATAGATGTATCCAAAAGTAATCTCAACTGAAAAATAAAGAAGCGCTAAATATGACAACCTGACAAAAGAATTATTATAAACCAAATGTCAATCTGTCAACCAATTCAAGAATTACAAATTAGTCATTCTTTTTCAATACCTTTTAAAACAACAAGTTCTATAAATGGCAATTTTGATGATAAATTGGAGGTCTTTGAGCCATCCTGTCAACCTAAATTATTATATAGAGAGGAATCACCTTTCCATGTCCCATCAGGGGAAGTTTTATGCCAAATCTTCAATGTCCAGACTCATCTACCACCACCGTGGCAATATCCTTTGCCTTCTGTCCTTGCAACTCCCACTGCTCCTTCAACACTAGACTGTCCCCACTGTCTTCCCATGCTTGGTCTCTTGGAGCGGCATTGTGGCACAATGGTTAGCATTGCTGCCTCAGAACACCAGGGGCCCAGGTTTGATTCATGGCTTGGGTCACTGTGTGGAGTTTACATGTTCTCTCTGTATCTGCATGGGTTGCCTCCAGGTGCTCCAGTTTCCTTCCACAGTCTGAAAGAAATGAACAAGCGCTAGAGTGTGGTGACCAAGAGAATTTCACAGTAACTTCATTGCAGTGTTAATGTTAGCCTTGTGACTAATAAATTAACATTTCTACATATGGCTCCACAAAGCCCTCTTCTTTTCAGCTTTCCATTCTCACTATCACCTTCCATTACCTTTGCTAAAGTTCCACGTCCTCCATGATCATTTTGTTGTCATGTAGTAACAGTCTAAGACATCATTCTCCAAGTGAAGAGCACTATTTTCTTCTTATAGTTGAAATTAATATAGACCTGTTCGTTCTTTGCTATACCTCCATACCTGCTCATCAAGATGTAAATGACATTGTTCAACTTTGCACATGCGTTTGTTGTGTTGACAACGATCTGAACATAACAAAAGAATACACAGATGAGGATCAGGATCAATATTTTTAGAAACATTTACTGATTATTTTATTGGTCACAATTTACTTCTGGAAAAGATTATCAGTTACAGCAAATGGGTTCCCTTCCATGTCAGGAATATATCATGGAATTGCAGCTTTGTCAAAAGTTTGTGAACAAAACATATTTTCCGTACATTGCGTAATACACCAGAAAGTACTGACAAGGCAGGCAGATGGAAAGCTACAATGGATAAACTGGTACAGATTGTCTTCCTGCAACACTGATAGTTCATTGAAGTTGTGGACCAAACTGAAACAGAATATGGAGAGTTTGTCACACATACTTACATAGAATATAGAACATAGAACAATACAGCACAAACAGGCCCTTCGGCCCCCGAGTTGCGCCGATCACATCTACCAATCCACAGGCTTATCTATAACCCCCTATCCTATTCTTTTCCATATACTCATCCAGAAGTCTCTTAAAAGACCCCAGTGAGTTTGCCTCAACAACTTCCGACGGCAGTCGGTTCCATTCACTCACCACCCTCTGAGTGAAAAACCTACCCCTGACATCTCCTTTGTATTTGCTTCCCTGCACCTTAAATCTGTGTCCTCTCGTAGTGACCATTTCAGCTTGGGGAAATTGTCTCTGAGAATCCACCCTATCTATTCCTCTCAACATTTTATAAACCTCTATCAGGTCGCCTCTCAACCTACGTCTCTCCAGTGAGAAGAGTCCCAGCTCCCTCAACCTATCTTCATAAGGTCTGCCTCCCAATCCAGGCAGCATCCTTGTAAATCTCCTCTGAACCCTCTCTATAGCCTCTACATCCTTCCTATAATGAGGCAACCAGAACTGGGCACAATACTCCAACTGGGGTCTGACAAGAGTCTTATAGAGCTGCATCATAGAACATAGAACAATACAGCACAGAACAGGCCCTTCGGCCTTCGATGTTGTGCCGACCAAAATAAAAAGCAATGCCCCTCCTAACTAAACCATTCCCTTCTCATCCATATACTTATCAACTAACCTCTTAAACGCCACCAAACTTGGCGCATCTACAACAGCTGCAGGCAGGGCATTCCACTCCCTAATCACTCTTTGAGTAAAGAACCTACCTCTGATATCCGTCCTATAACTCATACCCCTTAATTTAAAGTTGTGTCCCCTCGTGCTAGCTTTTTCCATCCTAGGAAAAAGGCTATCACTGTCCACCCTATCCAAACCTCTAATCATCTTATATGTTTCAATAAGATCCCCCCTTAGCCGCCTCCTTTCTAACGAAAACAACCTCAATCCTTCAACCTCTCTTCATAGGACCTGCCCTCCATACCAGGCAACATCCTAGTAAACCTCCTCTGTACCCTCTCCAATGCCTCCACATCTTTCTTATAATGTGGCGACCAGACCTGCACACAATACTCCAAGTGCGGCCGCACTAGAGTTTTGTACAGCTGCAACATGATGCTGCGGCTCCTAAATTCAATCCCCCTACCAATAAAAGCTAAGACTCCATAAGCCTTCTTAACAACTTTATCCACTTGACTGCCTACTTTCAGGGATCTATTGACACATACACCAAGATCCTTCTGTTCCTCAACACTATTAAGAGCCCTACCATTAGCCCTATACTCTACACATTTATTGTTCCTGCCAAAGTGCATTACCTCACACTTTTCCACATTAAACTCCATTTGCCACCTCTCGGCCCAGCTCTGCAACTTGTCCAAGTCACTCTGTAAACTAAAACACCCCTCTTCACTATCTACCACTCCACCAACTTTAGTATCATCTGCAAATTTACTGATCCATCCCTCAATACCCTCATCCAGATCATTTATAAAAATTACAAACAGCAGGGGCCCCAAAACAGACCCCTGAGGCACACCACTCGTCACCGAACTCCACGATGAAAATCTCCCATCAACCACCACCCTCTGTCTTCTATCTGCCAGCCAATTTCTAATCCAATTAGCTAAATCACCCTCTATTCCACACATCTGCATTTTCTGTCATCATTACCTCCTGACTCCTAAACTCTATTCCTCGATTAATGAAGGCCAGTACACCGTACTTGACCACTTCCTCCACCTGTGAGGCCGATTTAAGAGTCCTATGGACCAGGACCCCGAGATCCTTCTGCTGTACAACACAGAGAAGACTCCTACCCCTTATATTGTACTCCTTCATCCCATTATTCCTGCCAAAATGGACCACTACACATTTATCTGCGTTGAAGTCCATTTGCCACTTCTCCACCCAGTCTTGCATCCTGTCTATGTCCCGCTGCAACTTTTGGCATCCCTCCAGACCATCCACAACACCACCGATCTTTGTATCGTCGGCGAACTTGAAAACCCATCCCTCCACTTCCTCATCCAGGTCATTTATGAAAATGACAAACAGCAGGGGTCCCAGAACAGATCCCTGGGGTACTCCACTGGTTACCGACCTCCATGCAGAACAAGACCATCCACAACCACTCTCTGCCTTCTGCCGGCAAGCCAGTTCTGGATCCACGAGGCCAAAGCCCCTTGGATCCCATGCCCTCTCACCTTCTCCAGAAGCCTTGCATGGGGGACCTTATCAAGCCTTACTAAAGTCCATGTACACTACTCCACCGCCCTTCCTTCATCAATGTGTTCAGTCACATTTTCGAAGAACTCAACTAGGCTCGTAAGGCATGACCTGCCCTTGACAAAACCATGCTGACTATTTCTAATCAGTAAAAACTTCTCCAAATTTTCATAAATCTTATCCCTCAGAAGCCTCTCCATCAGCTTACCAACCACTGAAGTCAAACTCACAGGTCGGTAATTTCCTGGACTATCCCTGTTCCTTTTCTTAAAGATAGGAACCACATCCGCAATCCTCCAATCCTCCAGAACCTCTCCCGTTTCCATGGACGATGCAAAGATCATCGCCAGGGGCTCTGCAACCACTTCCCTCACCTCCCACAATAACCTGGGGTACATCCCATCCGGTCCCGGCGACTTGTCTGTCTTGATAGAATTTAACAGATCTAACACATCCTCTTTCCTAACATCCACATACTCAATCTTTTCCGTATGCCGCAAACCTGCAGTGCTAGAACATAGAACATTACAGCACAGAACAGGCCCTTCGGCCTTCGATGTTGCGCCGACCAATATAAAAAGCAATGCCCCTCCAAACTAAACCATTCCCTTCTCTTCCATATACTTATCAACTAACCTCTTAAACGCCACCAAACTTGGCGCATCTACAACTGCTGCAGGCAGGGCATTCCACTCCCGAACCACCCAGTTCCCAAATCTCCCAGTTCACTTTCCACCGTGAATACCGAGGCAAAGTACTCGTTAAGCACCTCTGCTATTTCTTCCGGATTCACACAGGCTTTTCCCCCTTCACCTTTTATAGGCCTTATCCCTTCTCTTCTCATCCTTTTACTTTTCACATATTTGTAGAAGGCCTTGGGATTCTCCTTAATCTTACCTGCCAAGGCCTTCTCATGATCTCTTCTGGCTCTCCTAATTTCCTTTTTAAGTTCCCTTCTACACATCTTATACTCCTCTAGATCCCTAACATCCAATAGCTCTCTGAACCTTTTATATACCATTTTTTTCTTCCTAACTAGGCTCACCACTACCTTCATGCACCAAGGTTCCCGTGTCCTACCTGAACCTCCTTGACTCCTCGGAACGTTGTCTTGCAGTGCCCCAGACAAACATTCCTTGAAAAACCGCCATTTCCCTTCTGTACTCTTCCCCAAGAACACCTCCTTCCAGTTTGTGCGTCCAATTTCCTGCCTAATGTTTTCATATTTCCCCTTACTCCAGACATACACCTTCCTAGCCTGCCTGATCCTATCTCTTTCCATCGCTATCGTGAAAGAGGTAGAATTATGATCTCCATTCCCAAGATGCTCAACTACCGTGAGATCCGACACCTGCCCTGGCTCATTAGCTAGCACCAGGTCAAGTACAGCCTCTCCTCTTGTAGGCTTTTCCACGTACTGTGTCAGGAAACCTTCCTGAACACACCTAACAAACTCCACACTCATCACAACAACTCTATTATTTCGACATCTTTCTAGGATCTGTTTCCCTATCTGCACCTCAACTTCCCTGCCGCTGTTGGGCGGCCTGTAGAATACACCCAGCAAAGTTATCGAGCCTTTGCTGTTCCTAACTTCCACCCACAGAGACTCCGTAGACAATCCCTCCCCGTCTTCCACCTTCTCTACAGCCATGACACTGTCCCTGATCAACAGTGCCACACCATCTCCTCTTTTGCCCCCAACCCTGTCCCTCCTGAAGCACCTGAATCCCGGCACCTGAAGTACCCAGTCCTGTCCCTGAGACAACCAAGTCTCTGTAATGGCCACCACATCACACTCCCAAGCAGCGATCCACGCCCTAAGCTCATCTACCTTATATACTACACTCCTGGCATTAAAATAGACACACCTCAGCCCCTCAGTCAGGATATTTCCCTTTTCCACCACCTGCCTAACCGCCCTCTCAGAGTGCCTACAGTCCTTCCCTACCTGGGAACTAACCTCCTTTTTCACCATCCCATCGGTATTCCCAGCCCCCAGCTTTTCTAGTTTAAAGACTCCCCAGTAGCCCTAGCTAGCCTACCCGCCAAGGTACTTAACTGCGTTGGTTAAGCCATGGGAAAATACTGGACTGTGGAGCAGGTTCGAACCCGCACCGAATGGCTCCTCTTGCTCCCGACTTCTATGTTGGATTCACTGGTTCATGGGCTCTCAGTCTTGCCCCTTCTGTGGCTTTGTGGAGTCCATGCACCATGTCTATATTTAAGAACAAACAAAGAAGTTTCTTGATAGATTGAGGTAAATTTCTTGAAGATTGACATCTGTGATGCTGGTCAACTCATGGTTGATATGGATCATCTTCTTGGCATTTTAGATTAAC
The DNA here is from genome assembly GCA_024679065.1 of Sphyrna mokarran. NCBI lineage: Eukaryota > Metazoa > Chordata > Chondrichthyes > Carcharhiniformes > Carcharhinidae > Sphyrna > Sphyrna mokarran. The sequence goes on from JAGIQG010000001.1 coordinate 36,693,787, forward strand.
GATGGTTGTGAATGCTTCCTCCTCACTAGTCAGTTAACTGCCCATCACCATTCACAACTGGATGTGATGGCACTGCAGAACTTTGATCGAATCCAATGGTTGTGGAATCACTTCTTTCCGTCTATTGCTTGCTGTTTCCACTTTTTGGAATATGAGAAGTCAAGTGTTGTGTCTATCAACAGTTTTGATAGTTCATTTTTAAGTATGCTTGCTGCTACCCGTGGCCGACCATCTTTCACTTTTCATTGCATCAGGGATCATCCCTTGGCTTGATGGTAATGGTTATGCGAGAGATATGCTGGGGTTATGAAGTTACATCATTAATTGGCAACGTAGGCTACTGAGTAGGCTGCTTGCATGGTTCTCCATCATGTCAGTGAGACATATGAATGAAATTGGGCATTTGCAGTAACCGTGACCCCCTGAATAAGATTAAAGACATTTAATGCATGCCAAATATTTCATAACTAGTTGCAGAAGACTCTTAAATAAATATTCATGTCTTAATAAAACTGTCATCAACTTCAAATGGCAAAAATAAGTGTAATAGAACATAGAACATAGAACATTACAGCACAGAACAGGCCCTTCGGCCTTCGATGTTGCGCCGACCAATATAAAAAGCAATGCCCCTCCAAACTAAACCATTCCATTCTCTTCCATATACTTATCAACTAACCTCTTAAACGCCACCAAACTTTGCGCATCTACAACCGCTGCAGGCAGGGCATTCCACTCCCGAACCACCCTTTGGGTAAAGAACCTGCCTCTGATATCCGTCCTATAACTATCACCCCTTAATTTAAATATTTATACTTATATTATTAATGTAAACTTGGGTTGGATTGGACCTCCACAAGTTTTCCTATATTTGGACCGAGTGATGTACAGATGCTACGCAACACTGAGGTTTCCATCCAGTAGTCTGTTCACTTCCTACATTTGAAGTGTCCCAAATCAGAAAATGCCGGCCGTGTGTACATGTTGATCTAAATATTGACATCAACTTTGCAAAGCAATGCTGGAGAACTGCACCAGGGGTATTCAACCAAAATTCTTGCATAAATTTCCTCTTTAGCTGGTAAATTTCATCTCCCACGTTCCTGATCTGACGGACACCTGATGCGGAGAGGGGAGGGGAGGGATGGCGACTTCCTCATGAACCTGCTGCTAGGCCTGACGAAACGCACTATTTACAGGTCCAGGAAGTGGGCAACCGAGGGGGCTGTCTATCCTGACTGTCTGCCTCTCTACCGCAGTTACGTTCGTGGCCAAGTGTCCCTGGAAAGGGTGTATGCGGTGTCCATGGGCACAGTTGATGCCTTCTGTGCCCATTGGGCACTGCAGGGCCTGGGGTATATTATTGACTCTAATAATCACATTTTAATTTGACATTTTTAAGTTTCCTTTATACTTTGATTTTGTTTGGACTGTTCCCCTTCCTTTTGGGCAACCACCCCTTTTACTTTGTCCCGATTTAACTTGAGTTTGTTTATTTGGTTTAACCTTAAAAGAGGCCAACTTCTTTGTTTCTTGGCATTTCTTCCAAAAATCCAACAATTTCTTGCACAGAAATCTCAGCTAAGCCCAGAATTAGAAGATGTAAGCTGGGTGTTAGATGTGGCTTTTTTCACTGATATCACTGGTCACCTGAATTTGTTAAATGAGTCATTGCAGGAGAGAAGTCAGCTTTTGCCCATGCTAGTTGCTAACGCAAGAGAAATCATACTGCACCTGTAGTTAATATCCACTCAGTCATGTAACTTCTTTCCAAATTTGAAGACAGGCTGGAAAAACATTGAGACAAAGGATATTAATGTGATCCATTAGCACACATGTAAGTGCCCTCCACACTGATAGAATGATTTGAAAAGCATTGTTCTTCCAAGCAATCTGAAGCCCTTTCTCTCATTGCTCTCAAATCCATCTGAATTTGCTCTGAACAAATTTGGCATAGTATGTCAAAGGCTTGGTGTTGATCAAGGGAGGGTTGAGGAGGAATGACTTTATATTCGTGAATGAAGATGAAATTTACCAGCTAAAGAGGAAATTTATGCAACAAGTTTGGTTGAATACCCCTGGTGCAGTTCTCCAGCATTGCTTTGCAAAGTTGATGTCAATATTTGGATCACCATGTACACACAGCCGGCATTTTCTGATTTGGGACACTTCAAATGTAAGAAGTGAACAGACTACTGGATGGAAACCTCAGTGTTGCATTGCATCTGTACATCACTCGGTCCAAATCTAGGAAAACTTGTGGAGGTCCAATCCAACCCATGTTCACATTAATAATGTAAGTGTAAATATTACATTTATTTTTGACATTTGAAGTCGATGACAGTTTTATTAAGACATGAACGTTTATTTAAGAGCCTCTGCAACTTGTTATGAAATATTTGGCATGCATTAAATGTCTTTAATCTTATTCAGGGGGTCATGGTTACTGCAAATGCCCAATTTCATTCATATGTCTCACTGACATGATGGAGAACCATGCAAGCAGCCTACTCAGTAGCCTACGTTGCCAATTAATGATGTAACTTCATAACCCCAGCATATCCCTCACATAACCATTACCATCAAGCCAAGGGATGATCCCTGATGCAATGAAGAGTGAAAGATGGTCGGCCACGGGTAGCAGCAAGCATACTTAAAAATGAACTATCAAAACTGCTGATAGATACAACACTCGACTTCTCATATTCCAAAAAGTGGAAACAGCAAGCAATAGACAGAAAGAAGTGATTCCACAACCAATGGATTCGATCAAAGTTCTGCAGTGCCATCACATCCAGTTGTGAATGGTGGTGGGCAGTTAACTGACCAGTGAGGAGGAAGCATTCACAACCATCGTTAATCTAAAATGCCAAGAAGATGATCCATATCAACCATGAGTTCACCAGCATCGCAGATGCCAATCCTCAAGAAATTTACTTCAATCTATCAAGAAACAACAGAAGGCACAGGATACTGCAAAGGCTAGAGTCCCTGATCACATCCTTGCAGTAGCAATGAACACTTGTGCTCCAAAATTAACTGTATCTTTAGCTGAATTGTTCAGTACAGTGACAACACTGGCATCTAGTCAGCAATTTGGAGAATTGCCCAATTGTCTATAAAAAGCAGGACAAATCCAACCTCAACTAATTACCACCCCATCAGCATCCTCTTTGTCATCAGCAAAATGATGTAAAGTGGGGTCAATAGTTCCACTAAGCTGCGTTTACACAATTATGAATTGCTCAGTTTGGATTCCGCAAAGGCCATTCAGCTCCTGACCTCATTTCAACTGTGGTTTAAATATGGACAAAAGAACTGAACTCGAGTTGAAGTGAGGTGAGATGATAACAAGACAATATTGGCCAAGTGTGGCATCAGTGGTTCTAGCAGCATTGCGGCACAGTGGTTAGCGCTAGGGACCAGAGTTCAATTCCTGGCTTGGGTCACTGTCTGTGTTGAGTTTGTCTCCCCATGTCTGCATGCGTTTCCCCCAGGTACCCTGGTTTCCTCCCGCAGTCCAAAGATGTGTGCGTTAGAGGGATTGGCCATGTAAAGTTGATCCTTATTGTCAGGGGGACTAGCTAGGATAAATGCATGCATGGGATTGTGGTCGCTGCAGATTAGATGGGCTGAATGGCCTCCTTCTGCGTTGTAGGATTCATTAGCAAAACTGGAATCCATGGGAATTAGGGGAAAACTCCACTAATTAGAGCCATACCTAGCACAAAGGAAGATAGTTCTTTTGGTGGATGTTAGTGGTTCCTAGGCGTTAATCACTTCAGTTATGGGACGCCACTGCAGGACTTTCTCTGGGTAATTTCCTAGGTGCAACCATCTTCAGCTGCTTCATCAATGACTTTCCCTTTGTGATAAGATAGGAAGTGTGGATGTTTGATGTTGATTGGGGTGGCTTGATGACACAGTGGTTAGCACTGCTGCTTCACAGCTTCAATGACCTGGGTTCAATTCCTGGCTTGGGTCACTGTCTGTGTGGAATTTGCACGTTCTCCCTGTGTCTCTGTGGGTTTCTTCCGGGTTCTCTAGTTTCCTCCCACAGTCCAAAGATGCATTAGGTGCATTGGCCATGCTGAATTGCCCCTTACCCTCCTGGGATGCGGAGGTTAGAGGAACTACCGAGTTATGGGGTTAGGGCCTGGGTGATACTGTGTGTTTTTGCAGTATAGGATTTCTATTCAATTCCATTGCACAATTCAATTCAGCATCATTCACAATTCCTTATATGCTGAAGCAATCTATATCTAATTATGGTAAGGCCAGGACAAAATTCAGGCCTTGCTAATAAATGACAAGTAACATTGAACAAACAAAGAACAAAGAACAAAGAGCAACACAGCACGGGAAACAGGCCCTTCGGCCCAACGAGCCCACGCCGCCATCCTAACATCTTAATGACATATCCTTGACTTTAGGCTATGCCTATTGTTGAAGATTCCCATATAGGGGCCAATATAGGGACAATTTGTTACCCAATCAGCCTAAGAGCACATTTTTGGGATGTGGGAGGAAACCGGAGCACCCGGAGGAAACCCACGCAACCACGGGGAGAATGCGCAAACTCCCGCAGACACAGGCCCAAATCCATGTGTCAGCATAGCAACAGCGATAGTCTCTGAGCTGTGTTGTTGCCCATCAGATGGTCCAGTTTAAGCATACACTGACGACGTGAAGCACTAGGCAACTCCTGAAGCAACCTCCAAGAGCAGCTCTCGCACGACATGCCACATGCATGCCCCTTGTTGGTCAACAAGGTGGACCGAATTGCCTGCGGAAACAACAATTGACACCAACAAGTGCCAGGCAATGACCATTTTACCAAGAGCGAATCTGACAATCTTCCCAGGATCTTCAATGACATTTCCGCCACTGAATCTCCCACTATCAACATCCTGGAAGTTTCCATTGACCAGAAACTGATTTGGATCAGCCATGTATACACTTTGGCTACAAGAGCAAGCCAAAGGCTGGAAATTCTGTGATGAGTAACTCACTTCCTGTCTCCCTGTAGTCTGTCAACTACATGACAGATGTGTGAAGGAATCCATTCCACCTCCCTGGATGAGTGCACCTCCAACAAAAATCGAAAAGGTCAACATCATCCAGAACAAAGCAACCCAATTCACTGTCACCCCATCCACCACCTTAAACATTCACACGCTCCACCACTGACGCACAGTAGCAGCAATACATATAATTTTCAAGGTGCGTGGCAGCAACTCACCAAGGCTCTTTTAGTAACAACCTCCAAACTCACAACCCCTGCCACTTGTAGCAAATGCCTGGGAACACCAACATCTGTAAGTTGCATACCATTCTGACTTGGAAATGCATCCTGTTCCTTCACTGTCACTGGTTCAAAAACTTAAAACTCCCTCCCTAATGTCAATTCAGGTGTACCTATGGTTCAAGAAGGTCACCACTACTTCCTCAAGGGAAATTAAAGATGAGAATAAATGCTGGCCAGCCAGTGATGCTTGCATTGGATGAAAAAAAACTAAATTACTGGACTATTTGGAAGCTTGTATTAATGTTCTGGGTTCGTAAATTCAAATCCCACCATGACAGATGGGGAATTTAAATTTAAGCAACTAAGTAAATCTGGAATAAAAGACTATTATCAGTGATGGTGATGATGAAAGTACAAGTCATAACAACTCATTTACTTCACTAATCTCCTTCAGAACAGAAAATGTGCCATGCTGCTCCTGTCTTATCAAATGTGACTTCAGACCCACAGCAATTTGATTAGTCAGCGAGGCAATATTTGAGGAGACCCAGCAAAATTGCAGTCGTTGTAATTCACAGAGAAGCTGTTTTTGGATATATATATATATGTAGCACAATATATGTAGCACAATGTAGCACAAAAGGCAATGATTGTTCAAAGCCAATTTTCACTGCCCAGTTTTGGCTGCTGTGTTCCTCAGGGCAGTATCGTTGGTCCAACTATCTCCTGCTGCTTTATTCACATTCCTCGCTTCATTCTTAAATCATTGGTGAATCTATAGCTTTCACCACCACTTATTCCACTAATAATGAAACAACAGTGTTGAGGAGCAGAAGGATCTTGGGGTCCGGGTCCATAGGTCTCTTAAATCTGCCCCGCAAGTGGAGGATGTGGTCAAGAAGGCATATGTTGTACTGGCCTTCGTTAATAGAGGAATTGAGTTTAGGAGTAGGGAGGTAATGCTACAACTTTATAAGACCCTTGATAGACCCCACTTGGAGTATTGTGTGCAGTTCTGGTCGCCTCACTACAGAAGGATGTGGAAGCTATTGAGAGATGGTTAAGGGACTGCCTGAGGAATATCACATTCAGGGCAACTGTGATATTCCTCAGGCAGTCCCTTAACCATCTATACCTCTGTCCTGTCGTTCACACATTTTAATCACTTAAGGGGCACTCTTAGCATCTTGTTCAGCCTTCTTCACCCTCATTTACCTTCCCTATGTTCAATTACAGTACCGCTCCCGCCCCCGGCCATCATAGTCTCAATCTCTGCTGATTTTCTTTGATCTTAGCTCTGACAAAGGATCATCCACACGCGAAACATTGGCTCTATTCTCTATGCACAGATGCTGTCAGACCTGCTGAGATCTTCTAGCATTTTCTGTCTTTCGTTTCAGATTCCAGCTTCTGCAGTATTTTGCCTTTAATGCTAAATGTAGAGAAGTGTTGTGACATCATGGGTAGCTTGTCCACCTCTGAGCTAGAAGCTATCATGTGACTTTCCAGCACAGGGCTGGCTCATAAAGTGGTCAAACCGATTATATATCAACTTGTAAATCTTTCCAACATATGCCAATGGCAGATGGTCAGCCATGGGATGCAAAGAAATTGGAACCTCTACCATCACTATCAGTAGCATTTTCATACATGTGAAAGTGTATGTTGTCACAGCAGCTCCTTGGTGGGCTCAGTTAGCTCAGATTTTTGCCTCCAGCATAGGATTTAATGCCCTTTCTACGCAGGGTAGACTCATGGCCTGCCTTTTTGCTTTGCCCGTGATGGAGGTCCATGGATTCTGGGCCAAACCTGCCTACAGACAAAGAACTGAAGAAGTGTTATACCATTGTTCTAATAGCAAAGTTCTGAGTTCTACATAAAGCAGGTAGAAACCATTAGGATTAAACCAATTGGACTCACCACATTAACACAAGAGCAGGTCAGAGGCTAGGAATACTTCATTGAGTCACTCACTTCCTGACTCCTCTGAGCCTATTCACCATCTATGAGGCCTGAAAAGATTGCTTCCATCGGCAACACTCAGTAACAGCAGTGTATACTATCTACAAGATGCTCTGTAGCAATTCATCAAAGATCCTTAGGCAGCACTTTCCAAACCCACTATTACTTCCATCTAGAAGGACAGGGGCAGCAGATACATAGGAACACCACCAGCTGCACATTCCCCTCCAAGCCACTCACCATCCTGACATGGAAATGTGTCGCTGTTCCTTCACAGTTGCTGGGTCAAAATCCTAGAATACCCTCCCTAATGGCATTGTGGGTTAACCCACAGCACATGGACTACAGCGATTCAAGAAGGCTGCTCACCACCACCTTCTCAAGGGCAACTACGAATGGGCAAGAAATGCTAGTCTGCCAGTGATGCCTGAGTCCTACATATGAATAAAAAAAATACAATCTAGCACTTATTTTAAACATCGTTATCCCAGATTAACAACTGATTTAATGTAAAGAAAGAAATATTTAGTTCTATTTCATTCCTCTCAAGATATTAGTATAAAATGTAGAACATTTTTCCGTACGAAAATATTCTCAGCATTTGACATATTTGATGTTCTCATCTCTGGAAATGTTGCTGCTTTGTAGCCTTGGTAACAAAATAGCTTGGATTGAATCACATTAAACAGCTTTATTATTGCTACAACTGGTAGTACTCATGCAGAGTTGTCATACAAAATTTCATGTCAAGCAGAACAAAAACAGAAAATACTGAAAAATCTCAGCAGATCTGATTGTATCTATGGGGAAAGAATAGAGCAAATATTTCAAGTCTCGATGACTCTTCATCAGAAAGGAGTAAACTGTTCCTCCTTGCACTATTTTGATGAAACCATAGAAACTCTACAGTGCAGAAGGAGGCCATTTAGCCCATCGAGTCTGCACTGACAACAATCCCACCAACGCTCTATTTCCCTAAATCCTCATATCCACCCTGCTAATCTCTCTAATTTACACATTCCAGAACGCTCAGGGGCAATTCATGGCCAGTCAACCTAACCCACACATCTTTGGACAGTGGGGGGAAAACCAGAACACCCAGAGCAAACCCACACAGACACAGGGAGAATGTGCAAACTTCCCAAGGCAGGAATCAAACCCAGGTCCCTGGAGGTATGAGGCAGCAGTGCTAACCACTGTATCACTGTGCCGCCTGTATTACTGCAGTTTTTACTATTTTTGCAGTAAATCCTTGTGTGTGTATTCAAACCAAGTCATTATCCCATTTAATGAGCAAACTGCTTCAGTAAAGTGGCTACAGTGCTGGTGTGAAAATTCACCAGCCCATGTTGTTAAATCAGCCAGCAACCAGATATGAAAAGCTGTAAGAAAGGTGTTTTTATAAAAACAAATTTTCCACATTTTCCACCTGGCAAGCGAAATTCCCAGGATTTAAAGAGAATAGCACAAATTGTGGCTGAAGGATACATGAAGTGGTTCTGAGTTTGGCTTTGTTCCACTACCATAAACAATTTGTTTTGTCAAGCTGTTAAGAATCAGGGTACAGTCAGAAGTCTCACAACACCAGGTTAAAATCCAACAGGTTTATCTGCAATCACAAGCTTTCAGAGCGCTGCCCCTTCATCAGATGAGTGAAGAGTTTGGTTCACAAACACGGCATATATAAATACAGACTCAATAGCAAGATAATGGTTGGAATGCAAGTCTTTACACTGCAGACAATGCGAGTGGAGAGAGGGATAATTACAGGTTAAAGAGGTGCAAATTGTCTCATGCTGGGCAATTCGTAGGATTTTGCAAGCCCAGGCTGAATGCTGAGGGTCACAGATACTGTGACATGAATCCAAGATCCCAGTTGAGGCCGTGTGTTTGTGAGCACAACTCTCCACTCACTTGAGGAAGAAGCAGCGCTCCAAAAGCTAGTGATACTAAATAAAACTGTTGGATTTTAACCTGATGTTGTGAGACTTATTACTGTGCCTACCCCAGTCCAATACCGGCATCTCCATATCATGAGAACCAGGGTGACCAACTGTCCGTATTTTAAGGGATTTTATCCTGCATTCCGTAGGATGATGCCTGTTATACTTTATATCTAGGATATTGGAAACTGAACCTGGCTTTTCAGGCTCTTCTCTGGCTTTTTTGCAGTGCTGGTCACAAGAACAAACCTATTTCCCCCCATATACCGTTCCTATAGTCACCAACAGGTGAGCAGGTCTTATGAGGAGAGGCTGAGGGATTTGAGGTTGTTTTTGTTAGAAAGGAGGCGGCTAAGAGGAGATCTTATCGAAACATATAAGATGATTAGAGGTTTAGATAGGGTGGACAGTGATACCTTTTTCCTAGGATGGAGAAAGCTAGCACGAGGGGACACAGCTTTAAATTAAGGGGTGATAGTTATAGGACGGATATCAGAGGTAGGTTCTTTACCCAGAGGGTGGTTAGGGAGTGGAATGCCCTGCCTGCGGCAGTTATAGATGTGCCAAGTTTGGTGGCGTTTAAGAGGTTAGTTGATAAGTTTATGGAAGAGAAGGGAATGGTTTAGTTTGGAGGGTCATTGCTTTTTTCATAATTGGTTGGCGCAACATCGAAGGCCGAAGGGCCTGTTCTGCGCTGTAATGTTCTATAACACACCTCCCACACCCCGTCCCCCATGCTGCTCCTATAATCACCATCACACCTCCCCTACCACCTCCCCCACACTGCTCCTATAGTCACCAACACACCTTCCCCGCCCCCCCCACTGCTCCTATAGTTACCAACACACCTTCCTCACCCCCCTCCCCCACACTGCATCAATAGTTAACAACATACCTCCCCCACCCCATTCCCAACGCTGCTGCTATAGTCACCAACACAAATGCTGCTCCTGTAGTTCCTCCCCCCATGCTGCTCCTATAGTGTTCCTATAGTCACCCACCTCCCCCGCCCCCTCACACCACCTCCCCCACCCCCTCCCCCTCACTGCTCCTATAGTCACCAACACACCTCCCACCCCCTCCCCCACACTGCTCCTATAGTCACCCACCTCCCCACCACTGCTCCTATAGTCACCAACACACCTCCCCCACCCTCCCCCATGCTGCTCCACCAATACACCCCCCCCCACCCCCCCCCACTGCTCCTATAGTCCAACACACCTCCCCAACCCTCCCCCACTTGCTCTATAGCCCCTCAGCTAGTCACCACACACCTCCCCACCCCCTCCCCCATGCTACTCCTAGTCACCACACACCTCCCCCCACCCCCACCTCTATCACCAACACATCCCCCCCACACCTATAGTCACCAACACACCTCCCCCACCCCCCCCCCCTGCTTCCTATAGTCACCAAACACACCTCCCCCAACCCCCTCCCCCCCCATGCTACTCCTATAGTCACCAACACACCTCCCCCACCCCCTCCCCCCCTGGCTACCTATAGTCACCAACACACCTCCCCCACCCCTCCCCCATGCTACTCTCTAGTCACCAACACACTCCCCCACCCCCTCCCCCATGCTCCTATATAGTCACCAACACACCTCCCCCACCCCCTCCCCCGCGCTACTCCTATAGTCACAACACACCTCCCCCACCCCCTCCCCCCATGCCTCCTATGTCACCAACACCCTCCCCCCCCCCCCCATGCTACTCCTCCTCACCCCTAACTCCCCCAACACACCTCCCCCACCCTCCCATCCCCCACCAACACACCTCCCACCCCCTCCCCATGCTACTCCTATAGTCACCAACACACCTCCCCCACCCCCTCCCCCAGCTACTCCTATAGTCACCAACACACCTCCCCCATCCCCTCCCCTATGTTGCTCCTATATTTACCAACACACCTCCGTCACCCCCTCCCCCACGCTACTCCTATTGTAACCAATGAACCTCCCCCACTTCCTCCCCCTACACTGCTCCTAAACTAACCAATGAACCTCCCCCACCCCCTCCCCCATACTGCTCCTATAGTTAGTACCCAATGCACCTCTCCCACCCTCTCCCCCACGCTGCTCCTATAGTCACCAACATACCTCCCCCACACTGCTCCTATAGTAATTAACACACCTCCTCCACCCCTCCCCATGTTGCTCCTATAATCACCAACACACCTCCCTTACCCCCTCCTCCACGCTGCTCCTACAGTCATCAACACATATCCCACTCTCCCTCCCCCATGCTGCTCTAATAGTCATCAGCACCCCTCCCCATCCCATCCCTTCTCCTATGTTATTCCAATAGTCAGTAAGCCTCCTCCACCCCGACACTGCTCCTATAATCACCAGCACATCTCCCTCACCTCCATGCAACTCCGCTTTGATCCCATTCCCCACCCCCGCACTGCTCCTTTATTCACAAGAACCTCCCACCCAAGTGGTACAGTGGCACAATAGTTACCAATGTTGTCATATTACGCTAAGGACCTTGTTCTGATTTCTGTATTGCGTGACTGTCTGTACTGAATCTGCACATTCTCTCCCTGTCTGCTTAGGTTTCCTCTGGGTGCTCTGATTTCCTCCCACGCTCCAAAGACCCACTGCTTAGGTAAATAGGCCATGCTAAATTCTCCCTCAGTGTACCCAAACAGGCACCAGAGTGTGGCAGCTTGAGGATTTTCACAGTAACTTCATTATAGCGTTAAGCTAAACCTGGTTGTGACACTAATAAATAAACTTCAAACTTTAAACCTTCCTCACTCCATGCTGCTCCACTGGTCACCAGCACACTTCCCCACCCTTTGGTCCCATAGTCACGTGTGCCTTCTTTTACTTCACAACTCTTGGTCACCTTGTTGAAAATAACTTCAGGAACTACTGAGGCTTGCATTTCTGAGAATTAGCTAATGATGCAAGGGTTCTGAGCATCTTTGGATTCTTCTGCTGTTGGGTTAATGTAAGTAACTTTGACGTAAACTAATTTATGTGGAGTTTCAGCTGATTTCCGGCAAACTTACAGTGGTGAGGCGGCAGAAGGACTAAGGAAATTCAACAACATTCTGTTCAAGCTGCCTTTGATCATTAAAACATTCCCCAAGCCGTTGTGAATAGAAGCATCAACTATTGGTTATAAAGTCATTAACTTCTCCATCCTTTTAGTTCAGCAGGTTACTTTGAGAGCTAAACACATTCACACAGTTTGCTAAGGCCAGTAAAACTGGAGCAGGCATAGCTGGACTCTATCCAGGCCTTTACTTCACAATAGTCTATTCTGAGACTGGCTGCCAGTGGAATGTTTCCATAACATTAAGAGCCTTGTCCACACATTATTCACTTGAGAGCTGGCACCTCTGCAGTACCTCGCACCTGATATTTTGTTTCAATTCAGTACTTGATTTATTTGAGTAATAACAGTTCAAAGTCTTATCCTCATGAACAAGAATGTTACAGGATGACAAGAACAAGAACGGCCAATAGATCATTGAAACCTACCCACCAGGGAGCCTCACTGCCCATTTAAAAGCATCCAACAGTTTTGTTTTTGGTTGACCTGGTGTTATTCTATAACTGCTGTGACTGGAAAATCGTTCAGAACAGATATCTTTCTTTGAATAAACAGGGTCTTTCCTGTCAGTTTTCACATTTATTTTGACTGACATGCATGTGTGTAATTTTCTCCAAATTTTCTGGTATACTCTTGTTACGACCAACTCCAGACAGGGTATCCCAAAACTTATTGATCTGGGCAAGACTTTACAATTTGTCACTGTCCAGCTTGTTACAAATCGGAGTGTGGAGGGATGACAGGCTCAGTGACTTTACTCAAGCCACCCTCTGCTGGTAGCTACAAAGTTTAGTCTAACAAGGTGCCCTTTCCTTTCAGTTATCTTTTTCAGACTCAATATTTATGTTTAAAAATTGAGTCAATTCAACAAGTTCAGATAGATTAAGTTTATTAACTACGAAAAAGTAAGGAAAAGTAGTAACACATATGTACTTACAGATTAAAAGCAAATATAAATTAAAAGTTATAGATATGTCCTTAAATTGAGAGGATTAGATGGTGACAATGTTTGGCTCTTTGGGGATATCCTCTGGGCACTCCGGTTTCATCCCACACTCCAAAGATGTGCAGGTTAGATGGATTAGCTGTGCTAAATTGTCGCTTATTGTCCCAAGGTGTGTAGGTTAGAATGATTAGCCACTGTAAAAATGTAGGATTAGGGGAATATGGCGGGGAAAGGGCTTGGGTAAGATATTCTATCAGTGAGTTGGTGCAGACTCAGTAGGCCAAATGACCTCCTTCTGCACTTTACAGATTCTGTGATTCTATGAAATGTGGCAGGTGTGATTCTTTTCAGTAAAATTTGCTTCTTCTGACGAATAAAACTGTGATTCAGTTGTGTAGTAATCCAATCGAGAGATTTCAGTTCCTTTTTCCAGTTACCACATTGCCTTCAGTGCGTGTAATAACTTCCAGCTGCTATTTCTCAGCACACGCTCACAGCAGCCTACTGACCAACAGATTTTTGAAAAATTGTTTTACTCCATCCTTAAAATTACAAAGCCAATGTTCAGAGTGGACTAGGCAGACCCAAATCCAATCCTTGCTTGCTCCAAAAACCAAATTCACAATCCAATTGAATCCAATTCAAGGTCTAAATCTATTCCTTGATTGCTCCAGAAACCAAATTCATAATCCAATTGAATCCAATTCAAGATCCCCATAAAGAAGACAAACAAGATCAGAGCTAAAGCATTGCATCCCATCTTGGGCTTGAAATGAGGGACAGGATTTTCTAACCCTCCTACCAGCAGGATTTTCCTGCCCCACCAATGACATACTCCACTACAGGTTTCATGATGACATGAGGTGAATTCAAAGGGAAATCCCATTGACAGTAGTGGGACCAGAAGATCCTGCTGCTGGCCAATGGAGGGCTGTCTCATGCCACTGAGAAACAGGCTGCAAGACAACGGCTAGAGAACATTTCAGTGCTCATCTTATCAAATCTCTATCTCAAATGTTTCAATGAAAGCATTTTTTGAATGCCAGAGAATATAGCCCCAATTTACTCAGCTTGTCATGAGAGGACAATTTTCTCATCCAAGGGACAAATCTAGTGATCTTTGATGGACTGCCTCCAATGAAAGTAAATTTCCCTTTAAATATGAAGTCTAGAATAGCACACATATTCTAGATATGGTTTCACCAAAGCCATATACAATTGTACCAAGGCTTCTCCCTGCTGCTGTCAGACTTTTGCTTACCTTCCATTAAGTTGATGTTTCTATACAGTCTAGCTATAATTGTAACATTTTGCATTCTTTCGTTTCCTTCTTTATGAACAGTATGCTTTGTCTGTATAATGCGCATGAAACAATACTTCTCACTCTATGTTAATAACATAATAATAATAATAAATCAAGTTAAAGCAAAACTTTGCTCTAGTCCTCTAGCAATAATGGCCAACATGCGACTTGTCTTCCCAATTGCTTGCTATACTGATATGCTCATGTGATTTATGGACAGGAATACCCAAAACTCTCTGAACATCTACGTTTATAAGTTTCATATCTTTTTAAACTATTCTGTTTGTCTTATGTTGTATCACATTATAAAGTTAATTACACTCTAAAGAGTCGAGTAAAAGACTTTTTAGTTGCACTGATGGTGTTTTGTTGTGCTCGTCTAATTTTTTTTCTGCTGAACTGCACCATAATTTTGCTGAAGTAAGGGAGGTTCCTTCTTTGCAATTTCCTGATTAAGAATCAGTAACATTTGAAACACAGATAACTACAAAGGTCAATGCATGTCACTTGTCCAATAATATCATTAACAGCATCCAGAGCAAAGACAGCCAGGCGAAGTTCAGCTACATGCTATTGAAAGTGTGCTGGCAAAGAGGATAGTTACTGATTATGGATCTGAAGCTGTTAACAAGTGGATGCAGAGGAACTAAGGCCAACGGATATGAAACTTCCTAATTGCATTTCCTCGCCATTTTTTTCTGCCGATGTTTACTTCCTATTTTGATACCTAGTTAAATAAAGGCACGATTTCTGACTTCCATCTGATTGGCTGCATTTACAGTGTGTTCCCATTAGGAAGCAATTCGGATAAAACTGTTGATGGAACCTTGTTCCCATTTCATATGCAGAAGTTTGGCAGAGGTGAAAGGATCTCCGTAAGTGAGCAAAGTAAGCAAAAGAAAAGTGCAAATATTTAAAATTACTTTTTTTTTGTAAGCATTTCAGAAATCGACCATACTCACAAAGGAATGAATGGAAATGTTAGTGAATGAAAATAGTCAGATCAGAGAAATTGCAGAAATGAGAAAAGTTCCAAATCAGAGAGTGAGAAAATGTCTGCTATCAGATGGCCATCTTCTTTTCTCCATGAGGATGGTGGAACAGACCTTTCCCAAACAAAGGAATATATTTGGGTCTTAATCAATCATGCACTTCATAGAAAGTTTAGGGAAAAAGGAATGAAACTGGGAATTGGTGGTTTGAAATCAGCATTGGCAGCACATGTTGTTTGGGAGCTGCAGTTGATTACTTGGTGCACAAAATGGTGTCTGGGACACACATGCACTTTTTTGGGAAAAATCGCATGCAATATTAATGAAAGCAATAGCATGCATACAGTGGACATCCACTGGAGATCTGCAAATCATGACATCATGCAGCTGTTGTGGACAGTGTGGAAGGATGTTGTAGGTTACAGAGGGATATAGCTAAGTTACAGAGCTGGACTGAGAGGTGGCAAATGGAGTTTAATGCAGTAAGGTATGAAGTGATTCACTTTGGAAGGAGTAACAGGAATACAAAGTACTAGGCTAATGGTAAGATACCATTGGATGAGCAGAGAGACCTCTGTGTCCATCTGCATAGATCCCCAAAAGTTGGCACACTATCAGGGTTGATAGGGTTGTTAAGAAGGAATGCAGTCTGTTAGCTTTTATTGACAGAGGGATTGTGTTTCGGAACCATGCGATCATGTTGCAGCTGTACAAAACTCTGTGCGATCTCACTTGGAGAATTGTGCACAGTTCTGGTCGCCACATTATAGGAAAGATGTGGAAGCATTGGAAAGGGTGCAGAGGAGATTTACCAGGATATAGCCTGGTATAGTGGGAAGATCTTATGAGGAAAGGCTGAGGGACTTGAAGCTGCTTTTATTAGAGAAAAGAAAGTTAAGAGGTGACTTAATAGAGGCATATAAAATGATTAGAGGATTAGATAGGGTGATCAGTGAGAGCCTTTTTCCTTGGGCGGTGATGGCTAGCACAAGGGGACATAATTTTAAATTGAGGGGTGATAGATATCATGTTGGTGTTAGATAGAATGTTGGTGATAGATAGACTCACCAACATTAAGGACATTTAAATGGTCATTGGATAAACATATGGATGATATTGGAATAGTGTTGGTTATATGGGTTTTAGATTGATTTCACAGGTCGATGCAATGTCGAGAGCCAAAGTGCTTGTACTGCACTATAATGTTCTATGTTCTAAAAGGAGCATGTAATCCCTTACCTTGCAGTATAAATATCTCCCACTTTCTATGCCTTTTAGATTTGATGAAGAGTTATCTGCATTTGAAACATCAGCTCTTTAATTTCCTTACAGATGCTGTCAGACCTACTGAAATTTTCTCTTTTGGTTTCAGATTCCAGCATCCACACTAATTTGCTCTTATTCACATATATTGCTGATTTGATGCCTGTGCTGTTTTGAAGATCAATGCCCCAGCTAGTTCAGTGCCTTAACTTTCCACAGCTGAGCACATGTTGAGGACATAAGAAGTCTCACAATGCTAAGTTAATGTCCAACACATTTATATGGTAGCTCAAGCCACAAGCTTTCAGAGCATTGCCCCTTCATCAGGTGAGTGGGAGTTCTGTTCACAAACAGGGCATTTAAAGACACAAACTCAATTTACAAAATAATGGCCAACTTGTCCATGTCCTTTCTTTAACTCCTAAGCTAGAACCAATTGCCCACGTTTGACCCATATTCCTCTTTACCTATCTTACCCTTGTAACTGTCCAAATGCTTTTTTATAAAGACAAAATTGTAACTGCCTCTTCTACTATCTCTGGCAGCTTGTTCCAGACACTCATCACCCTCTGTGTGAAAAAAATGCCCCTCTGGACTTTTCTGTATCTCTCCTCTTTCATCTTAAACCTATTCTCTCTATTTTTAGACTCCTTTACCTTTGGGAAAAAGATATTGACTATCTAGCTGTCCTTTGCCTCTCGTTATTTTATAGACCTCTTGGTGTTGGTGTGTTGTGCTTTTCCCCTTACCTGTCAAAGAGCTCTTCCACAATGCTATCTCAGTGTTTACTGCATGGCTGCTGGATGACTGCCGGCTTTAAGTGGAGGAGATTTTAAATGGCCTTGGAGGATAACTATAGTGTTAGAGCTGAGAGAGCTAAATGCATTTAGAGCAATTCTAAATTTGAGCAAATGAAGAAAGACCTGGTGAAGAAGTGAGACAATGGTTTGAATGAAAAGACATAAAAAGGGACCAATGCTCCTTAATCTACATTCACACATTTTCCTGATAAGGGCGGAATTATTTCCAATCCTCACGGCAAATTGCTCCAAAGATCAATTCTAATGACCAATCAGCATCCTTCCACAAATTACAGATAAAAGCATATTAAGTAATGATGAATCATGAATGTTAAGAAGCATCCTAATTCTTGTCTTATTGCAAAGCATGGTTGGAGTGAAAGGAATAGCTGTGTATCCTTACATTGGAGTTACTGCAGTGTAGTGAGACTTGACACAGGATTCCAACACAATACTAAGAGGGAAAAAACCCTGAGATCAGATTTTAGCAGAAGTAACTTCAATCTCCCATGTCAAGAGGGTGCAGGAAGAATATCAAAGGTTACTTGTAATGACATCTGCACGGAGACCAAAGAGAAATCAGCTGCCAAACAAAAGTACAGCAAGTGTACTTTGTATAGTTTATCCAAGAATACATTGCCTTGAAATGCACAAAACTGAAAATTATTGATTTATTTTTGTATTGTGTATGGAATAGATAGAACATATTAATTTAGATCAATGAGCTCAAAATTGGCTTTCCCAACTTTTTTGGTGTTCGAGTTGTAATTCAGACATCCCTGTGCTGGTTCTGTACTACAACCATAGACTCATACCGGAGTCAGCTATCCCTCTGCTATCTCTCTGACTCTAGGCACAAGATCTCAAGAACCCACTCCAAAATCAGCATCCTTCCACAAATTACAGATAAAAGCATATTAAGTAACAATGAATCATGAATGTTAAGAAGCATGCCAATTCTTGTCTTTTGCAAAGTATGGTTGGAGTGAAGGGAGTAGCTGTGTATCATTACATTGGAGTTACTGCAATGTAGTGAGACTTGACACAGCAACACCTCCAGCAATTCAGCCTAAGAAATAATCATTGAAGGTAACTCTATCTGGCACCAGGACTTTGAATGGCATTTTTGCGGGGTGCATCTTTCAGCTCAACATTGAAGCGTTGAAGAATAATGCAAACATCTTTCAGTGGAACTGCTTGGTCCAACTGAGAAAATCTGGAGTCATGTAAGGGGTTGTGTGAAGTCAGGATTACGTGCATTTAATTGTTCTTGACGCATGCAGAGAATGTCCACATAGCTGTCCTTCTGAAGAAGGCACACTATTTGAGCAACGCTGCAACAGCCAACAGCTCCTGAAGGATGCAAGATGGCACTGTGGTTAGCACTGCCGCCTCTCTGTGCCAGGGACCTGGGTTCAACTCTGGCCTTGGGATCCCTATGAGGAGTTTGCACTTTCTCCCTATGTCTGTGTGGGTTTCCTACGAGTGTTCCGGTTTTCCCCCACGGTTCAAATATGTATAATTAGATTGATTGGCCATGCTTAATTGACCCTTAGTATCCCAAGTTAGAGGAGTTAGTGGGATACAGTTAAAGGGATAAGGCCTTGATAAGATGCTCTTTCAGAGAGTCAGTGTTGACTCGATAGGCCAAATGGCCTCCTTCTAAACTGTTTCAATTCTGTTAAGGCTGATGATGCTATGCCTATCAAACATGTGCCTAATTCTTGTGAATTTTCCACGGTTTTCCAGGTATTATTCAAAGACGGAGTTGATCAGAAGGGCAGCACCAATTTCCTGCATGCACCAACAGCAATTAACTGCATACAATCTTGATGTTATACAGCTCCAGCCCCTAGAGTTGTCCTCTTTGAGGGATTATATTAGTTGTTGGTATAAGGAATAAACTAAAAATGAGGCTCTATTTCTTTTGTCTAGTAGGTGATTTTCTATTACCCCAAAATCAACCCTAAATAGTTTTAAAACAGCTAAAAACCCATACATAGATTAATCCTGCTCAGTTTGTACTCACTGTTTTAATGCCACCCATTTTCCCAGGGAAGACAAAGGTATTTGATGCCCCTGGAATCTAGAACAGGCAGGAGTTCTATAAATCTGCACAGAACAAGGAATTGGGATTTCAGATAGACATCAGAGCCATTTCCCTAACTTTGCACCTTTTAATACTATTTCTTGGCATTTTGCAAAGAAAAATGGCCAGCAGGTCACAACAGCTCTACTGGGTATGATGGCCATTGGTGGGACTGTAGCAAGATTTAAAATGAAATGAGCTGCGATGTATTCGATTTGAAGATCAGACCGGAGTATTGACAGGACCAATAGGGGTTTGGGGATGATGGGGTGGACAAAGTGAAAAGCAAAGGATGGATAACCTTCGAAGGGTTGCCTTCGATGTGCACAGGGAAATAAAAATGAGGTTATCCCCCACTTGCCCAACCAACCAGTTCACCACTCTTATCACCTAGCTTTTGACTTGATTTGATTTATTATTGTTACTTGTATTAATATACAATGAAAAGTATGATTTCTTGTGTGCTATACAGACAAAACATACTGTTCATAGAGAAGGAAACGTGAGAATGCAGGATGTAGTATTACAGTCATAGCTAGAATGTCAAGAAAAATTAACTTAATGCAAGGTAAGTCCATTCAAAAGTCTGTTAGAAGCAGAGAAGAAGCTGTTCTTGACTTGGTTCATACATGACCTCAGACTTTTGTATCTATTTCCAGATGGAAGAAAGTGGAAGAGAGAATGTCTGGGATATGTGGATCCTTAATTATGCTGGCTGCTTTGCCGAAGCAGTGGGAAGTGTAGACAGGGTCAATGGATAGGAGGCCTGTTTGCGTGATGTTTTGGGCTGCGTTCACTTCCTTTTTGTAGTTTCCTGCAGTCTTGGGCAGAGCAACAGCCATACCAAGCTGTGATACAACCAGAAAGAATGCAATGGGGGAGGATGTTACATAGTACTTCCAGTATGTGGATCTGGATAAGGAGCAGAGATGTATAATTCCAAAGGCCTTGATCAAAGAGGTAGGTCTCGGTCTGAGAGGGGCAATAAGGGAAAGGGAATCAGAGATGTGGAAGTAAATTCTAGAACTTAGGGCCTTGGCAACTGAACGGTGGAGTGATTAAAATCAGTGATGCTTTCCTTGGTTCTCCTCTTCCCATTGATATACTTACAGAATATCTTCAGGTGGCACAGTAGCACAGTGATTGCACTGCTGCTTCACAGCTCCAGGGTCCTGGGTTCAATTCCCAGCTCGGGTCATTGTCTGTTGGGATTTTGCACATTCTCCTCATGTCTCCGTGGGTTTCCTCCGGGTGCTCTGGTTTCCTCCTACAGTCCAAAGATGTGCTGGTTATGTTGATTGGCCATGTTAAAATTGCCCCTTGGTATCCTAAGATGTGTAGATTAGTGGGTAAAATATGTAGGAATATAAGGGAAGGGCCTGGGTGGCATTGTGGTCAGTGCAGACTCGATGGGCCTCTTTCTGCACTGTAGTGTTCTATGATTCTCTCTGCTTTTATCAGCTGGGGCTTTTACATATTCCCTTCTTGTTCTCTTAATTGATTTCTTGAGCTCCATTCTTCATTTTTTCTACTCCACTAATGCCTCCACAGACTTACTTCCCTTATACTTGCTAAAAGCCTCTTTTTTTTTCTCTCATTGTATTCTGAATGTCTCTGGTCATCCATGGTTCTCTGATTTTGTTACATCTTCCTGTTAATCTAGAGAGAAGATGTTGGGTCTGTACCCTCCCCATTTCATCTTTGAACACCTGCCACTACTCTTGGTAG
Source organism: Sphyrna mokarran (assembly GCA_024679065.1). NCBI lineage: Eukaryota > Metazoa > Chordata > Chondrichthyes > Carcharhiniformes > Carcharhinidae > Sphyrna > Sphyrna mokarran. Next base: position 36,715,129 of record JAGIQG010000001.1, read on the forward strand.
AATTCTCCACAAGTAACTCAGTCTGTCTTAGCCAGATCCTGCTCAGTTTTATTAAAATTTACTCTCACCCAGTCCAAAACCTTTTCCTGCAACTTGTCAATTTCTTTGTGCATAACAAATTTGAATTGAACCATGTTGTGATCACTATCACCAAAATGCTCCCCCACAACACATCAACTATCTGTCTGGCTTCATTCCTCAGAATTAGGTCTAGCATAGCTCCTTCCCTTGTTGGATCCTCTATAGATCGACTTAAGATGTTTTTCTGTACATATTTTAAAAACTCTATTCCATCCAAACCCTTAACATGATGGTTATTCCAACTGATGTCGGGAAAGTTAAAATCACTCGACATAATTACTCATTATTATTTTTACATCCTTCTGCAAATTGCGCATATATTTGCTCTTCAATTTCCTGCTGACTATCTGAGGGTCTATACTAAACACCTAACATTGCAGCTGTCCCGCTTTTATTCCTTAGCTCTATCCACAAAGTGCCATTTGATGCTCCCCCCGCCCCTCCAAGAATCATCTTTCCTTACTGCAGTAAGTGCCTCATTAACTTAGCACCCAGGGGAATCCCACACAAACACAGGAGGAATGTGCAAATTCCATTCAGATACTGAACCAATCTTGGAATTGAACCTGATCCTGGCACTATGAGGCAGCAGTGCTAATCACTATGCCACTGTGCTGGCCCATGTTTAGTATAGGACACAGTATCCACAGACTGTGGGAAATATCTATGACTTGACAAAAGATTTTATTGGCGATTTGTAACTATAAGTTAAATTTAAACATGTCTGCAGATCGAAAAACAAAAACAGGAAATGCTGAGTACACACAGATAAAGAACCACAGTTTGTATTTATATAATTCTTTAAATGAAGAAAAATATTCCAAGATACCAAACAGAAGCATGATTGGACAAAATCTAATACCAAGCTGAGAAAGGAGAAATTCGAAGAGCTGGGACTAGGGGGCGGTGGGGGTGGGGGGTGGGGGGTGGGGGGGGGGGAGGCGTGGTGGGGGGTGGTGGGGGGGGGGTTAAATGCTTGGTCAGAGTTTTGCTTTAAGGAGGGTTTTAAAGAAAGTGATTAGGCAGCAAGGCTTAGAGGAGTGTTACTGATAGTTTCAGCTGCGTCCTTTCAGTTCTCCATGCCCAATATATTCATATGTGCATGAGGCAATTTAAAATAATCCAGCTGCAAAGTCTCTTGTACCTAAAAAGGAAAAGTTAATTTATTTTCTACACTCTAGCTCTGGAAGTTATTTAAGACAAGATGATACCACACACACACACACACACACACACACACACACACACAATCATACTCACAACACACACAGGGCAGTGGAGAGAGTGGTGCTGAAGGTGTAGAGCTGAGTGTTGGCAGTGTACATGGTGCAATATGCCTAGTTTTGAATGATCTTGCTGAGAAACATAGAACATAGAACATCACAGCGCAGAACAGGCCCTTCGGCCCTCGATGTTGCGCCGACCAATTAAGAAAAAAGCACTGACCCTCTAACCTAAACCATTCCCTTTTCATCCATAAACTTATCTACTAACCTCTTAAACGCCACCAAACTTGGCGCATCTACAACTGCAGCAGGCAGGGCATTCCATACCTTTACCACCCTCTGGTAAAGAACCTACCTCTGACATCCGTCCTATAACTACCACCCCTTAATTTAAAGCTATGTCCCCTCGTGCTAGCTTTCTCCATCCTAGGAAAAAGGCTATCACTGGCCACCCTATCTAAACCTCTAATCATCTTATATGTTTCAATAAGGTCTCCTCTTAGCCACCTTCTTTCTAACGAAAACAACCTCAAATCCCTCAGCTTCTCTTCATAAGACCTGCCCTCCATACCAGGCAACATCCTGGTAAACCTCCTCTGTACCCTCTTCAATTCCTCCACATCTTTCTTATAATGCGGGGACCAGAACTGTACACAATACTCCAAGTGCGGCAGCACTAAAGTTTTGTACAGTTGCAACATGACGTCGCGGCTCTGAAATTCAATCCCCCTACCATTAAAAGCTAAGACTCCGTATGCCTTCTTAACAACCTTATCAACTTGATTGCCAACTTTCAGGGATCTATGCACATGTACACCAAGATCCCTCTGTTCTTCAACACTATTAAGAGTTCTACCATTAGCCCTATACTCTACACATTTGTTATTCCTGCCAAAGTGAATTACCTCACACTTTTCCACATTAAACTCCATTTGCCACCTCTCGGCCCAGCTCTGCAACTTGTCCAAGCTCTGCAACTTGTCCTCACGCCACGTTTCCTGTAAATACTCTCCCAGTTTCTGTTTCGCTCTTCAAATGCTGCAAATGCTTCAAATGTTTCATTCTTCAAATGCAACTACTGAATATTTTCAAAACTTTTTATTGTTATGAAAATGATATACCCCTGGCCACTGTAGAGATAGTAGTGCAGGATGATAAGAGAAACTATTGTTCCTGGATTCTAGTGGCATGTTGCATATTACTCTGCCAGCGAGGGCGATTGGACATCAGAAATAATGATCTCGCCAGCAAGATTTGCATTTTCCAATTCACGCCGGATTTTGCACTCATGTGGGCAATCCTACACATAGCTAACACTTCAAAATTCCACTCTCCTCCACTGCTGCACAGATTCTGGCTGACACCCTTAGTATTTCCAACAGTTTTACTTTTATATCATGGCTATATCCTCAGTTACTGCAAAGATAACCATGCAAGATGATAAGTGAAATTATTGCCCTGATGAAAATTGTGAAGAACGGCATTTCCACTAAACAGAAGGGAGATTGCCACATGCGCAATGCCACCCCATCACCTACCTCCTATCACCAGCTTCCTATTGCCATTACCCAGCCTCTCACCAACAGCCAACTTCCCAACACTTCCCCCCTATCAGGGGCCTCTGTGAATGTCCACCCCCTGTTCTCTCCTCCCAATGGCCAACCCCAATCACCACCCGCCAACATGGCCAGCCCTGATCATCTTCCTCCTTCTTGACCCCACTGATCTCTAGTGCAGAATGTGCAGTGTGTTTTGCCTCCATCACCACCGATTGGCCTTGCCCCCAGTATGCCCCACTCTCTGAGGTCCCAGTGCCAGTGTGCCTAGCTGGCACTGCCTGATGCACAATGCCTTGTGCCCAATTCTTGGGGATGGGGAGGCCTCTACGAAGTGATCACACTTCTTCCTGTTTGATGGGGACCAGCTTACATCCCTGCTGTAGGAAGCTGTCCGGCAGGGCAGAGACATTAGTGAGCCTGGATGATACCAATCCTGCCTTGCCAATTATATTGAAAGGTGAGTTTCAATATGGTAATCAACCTCAAGCTGATTTCTGGCCAGAGGCCGATTATGTTAAAAAAATGGTCTGGGAGAGTTGCAACTGAGTAGATACTAGTCGCAAATCCCACCACAGGCCCCCTGCTGATATCTCTGGTCTGCTGTGCTCCTCAAACAGCGCAGCAGGCTGGGAAATCACCCTCACCGAGGCAGTTGACGGAAAGCAAAAGCTGCCTTACCAGATGAAGAAAAGGGCTGGTTTTGGATTAGGCGCCAAGTGGAATGCTGGCGAGGGCTGAACCTCTGATGAAATTTGGATGAAGTAAATTGTTAGGTAGCCTTGACAAAATTCATAAAAGCCATTTCACTGTAATACAAGCAAAGAATTACTTGCAGGTTTGCAATCAGGATTTTCAATTCAGAGTTTGTCTGTGTTTGTCATGGTTAAGAAAGAGATGATTAGTCAAAAATATCAACTGTTCCTGAGTGAACTGTGTTGACAATCCACTGCAGGAAGTGAGGCTTGGTGTGTTATCCTCAACAAACTTAAGTGCCTTGTTCCATTTTTCATTTAGAATTCCCACAACCTATTTTCATCAACATTAATAATTAGTTAGCTGTTACCCAAAAAAACCTCATCAGCTAAGAATCCAGTATAATCTTTGCAAAGGTATATGGACGACCTGAAGTTATAGACAGCCATATTTTTATCGATTCATAACCTGCAGTGAAAAAGTAAATAGTTGCTAACAATGATGCTGATGGCGAACAGAATTTATGAATATTTATGATTGATTCTCTCTAAAAGCAATATTCAATTAATATTCATTCTCTCCACCTTCTTCTGCCAGGAAAAAGAGACAAAAGTCTGAGGTCATGTATCAACTGACTCAAGAACAGCTTCTTCCCAGTTGTCATCAGGCTTTAGAATGGACCTACCATGCATTAAGTTAATCTTTCTCCACACTCAGCTATGACTGTAAAATTATGTTCTGCACTCTTTTGTTTCCTTCTCTATGAATGGTATGTTTTGTTTGTACAGCAGGCAAGAAACAATACTTTTCACTGTGTGCTAATACATGTGACAATAATAAATCAAATCAAATTCAAAGAAATGCAAAAAGATGAAAATATTTGTTGAAGTTTCGTTAAACATTAGCACTGCTGCTTCACAGCGCCAAGAACTTGGGTTCAACCCTCAGATGGGGTCACTTTCTGTGTGAAATTTGCTCATTCTCTCTGAGTCTGCATGGATTTCCTCCAGGTGCTCCAGTTTCCTCCCACTGTCTGAAAGACGTACTGGACTAGGAGAATTTCACAGTAACTTCATTGGAGTGTTAATGTAAACCTTATTTATGACCAATAAATAAACTTTACTTGTGAAACCTATGCGACACAAAACATGCAATGGAACTTTATATGAAAATTTGATTTAGTATCAGTGCAGCTCTATATACTGAAGATGGTCAGTTAGCTCAGTTGGCTGGACAACTGGTTAGTGGTGCAAACAGTGCGGGTTCAATTTATAGCTGAGGCTATTCATGAAGATCTACCTTCACTACCTCACCTCTTGCCTGAGGTGTGGTGACCTTCAGGTTAAGTCACCACCTTTGAGGGGCAGAGAAGACATTGGTCATTTGGGACTATGGAAACTTTGCTTACTTTATTTACTGAATATCTTACCCGCAGCAAGAGGAGCAGGTGGACTCAAATGTTTATTGGCACATGGTTTCTGCACTAAACCCTACAGGAAGAAAGTTTTTATTAAGGAAAAACCTTATTGGCAATTATTAATTTAAAGTACAAACTATTAAGGTTAATACCTAACATTCCTCTAGCTGAGATCATTACACTGTCTTTCCTAATTGAAAACCTGTTGGACTTTAACCTCGTGTTATCCAACGCTGATATCTCCACATCATTTCCCATGGATTGCAGGACTTCTGGGTCTTATCTTCTTCGTGGTTCCTTGAATCTGGCCTCTTGTTTCATAACATTCTTCAGAGTTTTAATTACGCAACTTAGCTCTGATATACATGTAAAATCCCTTTCCTATTTCAAGACTCCAACTTTTAGTTCCAATATCTCCTAGTCATTGTAGTTACATTTCACAGCTGTCTGTAGACAGATTCTTCTCACTCTCCTGAGCTCAATCATGTCCAACTTTTACTCTCTGAGGGCCTATTTCAAAATCAGGGCCGATGAGCAAATTTTAGAAAGATATGATTTGGCACAATATTAAACATTGTTTATTTTTACAAATGCTGACATATGAAAAGCAACACACTGCTCAGCAAAAAAAAAATTAAAAATATGTGTAATAAAGATGATAGATAAATTGTGACAGGGTGGGCTCTCCTTACTCACATATTCAACCTCCCTCTCGCACAACCATTCTCTCATACACCCTCATTCACTCACCTATCCTTACGCATCCTCACTTAATCACCCATTTTCACATCCCCAGCCTTACTCATTCACCTACCCTCACTCACCCACTCTCACTTACACTCAATCACCCATCCTCACTCATCTTCACACACTCACCCATCCTCACAAACACTCACTCATCCTCGCACACTTACTCACATACTCAAATACCCTCATTTACTTGCTACCCACCAATGCATACGTCCTGACTCACCCTCTCTCGCGCACATCCACTCACTCATGCTCAGACACACTCAGTCACCCATCCATCCTCACACACATCCGCTCACTCACTCATTAATCTTTACATACACCCTCTCATCCTCACACACTCACTCACCAATTCTCACATACACTCTTCACTCATCCTCCCTCACACAATCATCTACTCGCCCATGCTGACACACATTCACTCACTCGGTAATCCTCTCACACACACACACACACACACACACACACACACACACACACACACACACACACACACACACACACACACACACACACACACACTCTCACTTCCTCAGCCATCCATTCTCACACATGCTCACTTTCACAAATTCACCAAATCAGCTGGGGAGGGGAGGGGAGAAGTAGTAAGTGTGATGAAACTGCAGGAAAAACCTAGAACAAAGCTTGAGGCGTAGCCAAGCCCAAACTCCATTGTGAGGAGTGCCAAGAGTGGGAATGGCTGAGAGGGATGTGAGGAGAGCTGGGAGGAATGAGGGGAGAGCCAGTATGGACATGGGGAGAGTGGGAGGGACGCAGCCAGAGGACCAGGACCTATGGGTAAGCAGCCATACCAATGGAAAGCATGGTGAGTAGTGGCCCCACACTCCCGAGGATTGCTCTACCTTCACATTCTCACAGTTCCCAGTCTTCACTGCTTATCCAATCACAGTCTGTTTCTCTCCAGTGCTTGCAATGATAGGCAAATACAGGAAAGAACCAGGCTGTGATTGGAGGAGCAGTCCTCTGTGGAAATCTGCCAACTCACTGATCTGTTTTCCTGCTATTTTCATCCATCGACCCAGAGGCCGCACAGAGGGGCTTGCGGGCTGCGTTATATCCCAGGAGCCTAAGGGTGGGACAAGCCTGCTCCAGTCGAAAGCAGCTTCCTGACAAATACTGCTCACATTTTCTTGAGGTAATTGCTTTAGTCCTAATACCAGTTTGTAGCACTGACCTGGATTTTGATGTTAATCCCTAACCTTGTGATAATTACATTAATACACCTTTGGATTCTTTCATAAACATCAACCTGTGACAATTATCCATAAACTATACATGTCCAGTAGAAACATTAACTTGCAGGCATGGATTGTATTATTGGGAAAAGAGAATGGGGCATTATTTGCATAAAGGGTGATCCCAAACTCAGCAGGACCTTTTGAACTCATTGCTGTGTTCATACAAAACCGATTTTCACTGGAATGAGGGCTTATCCTGCACTGTGTGAGTTTTTTTTTATAATCGATGATATCATAGAATCCAGTGCAGAAGGAGACCATTTGGCCATTAAGCCTGCACCAACAATAATATCACCCAGGCCCTATCTCCACAACCCCATGTATTTATCTTTCTAATCCACTTGACACTAAGGGGCAATTTAGCATGGCTAATCTACCTAACCTGCACATCTTTATATTGTGGGAGGGTGCCAAAGCGCTTGGAGAAAATCAACACACACATGGGGAGAACATACAAATTCCACACAGATAGAGACCCAAGCTGGGAACCCAACCCAGGACCCTGGCACTGAGAGGCAGCAGTGCTAACTATTCACCATGTTGTGCAGTAGCTGTGAATGCTGATAAAGAATGGATGCTGCCTGCATTGGGCTTAATGAGCGTGGGTTAATCCTGCATTGCAATCTCTCCACACTCATGTTTGGGGGTTATTAAATTCTCTAGTGCCCATGTCAAAGACAATTTGTATAATGTGTGAACTAGCAGATACATGATGATATTTTTGCTTTTTCTGGTGCTTCAGAAATTTTTAAAATCACTGACTAGGCTCAAGTATGAGAATATAGGAGGCATGGTTAGTAAGTTTGCAGATGACACCAAGTTTGGTGACAGTGGATAGTGAGGAAGGTTATCTCCAATTGCAGCAGGATTTTGATCAATTGGGTCAGTGTGCTGATGAATGGTAGATGGAGTTTAATTTAGACAAATGTGAGGTAATGTATTTTGGTAGATTGAACCAGGCAGGACTTACTCAGTTAATGGTAGTGAACTGGGGACAGTTACAGAACAAAGAGATTTAGGGGTACATATTCATAGTTCCTTGAAAGTGGAGTCACACGTGGACAGAGTGGTAAAGAAGGTATTCAGCATGCTTGGCTTCATCGATCAGAACATTGAATACAGGAGTTGAGACTTCTTGTTGAAGTTGTACAAGACATTGGTAAGGTCACACTTGGAATATAATGTGCAATTCTGGTCACCCTATTACAGAAAGGATATTATTAAACTAGAAAGAGTGCAGAACAGATTTACTAGGATGCGACCGGAACTTGATGGTTTGAGTTATAAGGAGAGGATAAATAGACTGGGACTTTTTTCTCTGGAGCTTTGGAGGCTGAGGGGTGACCTTATGGAAGCCTATAAAATAATCAGAAGCACTGACGAGGTAAATAGTCAATATCCTTTCCCAAAGGTAGGGGAGTCTAAAACTAGAGGGCATAGGTTTAAAGTGAGAAGGGAGAGGTACAGAAGTTTTCAGAGGGGCAATTTTTTCACACCGAGGGTGGTGAGTGTCTCTGAAACAAGATGTAGTAGTAGAGGCGGGTATGATTCTATCTTTTAAAAAGTATTTAGATAGTTACATGGGTATGATAGATATAGAGGGATATGAGCCAAATGAGAGCAATTGGGATTAGCTTAGGGTTTAAAATAAAAGGCAGATTGAACAAGTTGGGCTGAAGGGTTTGTTTCCATGCTGTAAACCTCTATGACTCTAAGTCATCATGAGGAACTTTACACATTGCTGTTGATGTATTCAAAGGTTCAGTGGCACAGTGATTAGCAGTGCTGCCTCACAGCATCAGAGACCCAGGTTCAATTCTGGCCTTGGTTGACTGTGTGGAGTTTGCATGTTCTCCCTGTGTCTGTGTGGGTTTCCTCTGGGTGCTCCACTTTCCTCCCACAGTCTGAAAGACGAGCTGATTAGGTGCATTGACTGAACAGGCATTGGAGTGCAGTGATTAATTCCACAACAACTTCATTGTGGTGTTAATGTAAGCCTTATTTGTGATTAAAAAATAAACTTTACTTTAGACTCATCATTTCCTCTGCGTGGAAGAACATTTCATGTTATTATTGAAAATCGAATTGGACTGTCCTGATGAACTTTGAAGTGAAACAGTATTTGAAATGGCATCATTACAAAAGTGATGAATTATGCATTGAATGTATTAATGCAGCAATTAATTAGTTCAGTGAGCAAGCCCATATTGCAACTCGGGTTAACATCTTATTTTAATATGACTCCTAAAAATGCTGAATTTATTTTCAGGTTTTGGCAAAGTGAACTGAGATCATTGTAAAATGATAATTTATTTTGAGTATTATTTTAATTGAGAACACCCTGACCATAAGTAATTCAATTCTTCCGCAGTTTCAATGTTTCTTGTTATCATTCAATCATATTCTTTATGAGTTGTCTGTGATACTTGGCGTATTCCTTTCCAAGTAAATATCCCTAGATACTCAACCATCTGTTACCTATTTGATGGTAATTATGAGTGGAATTATTTCAGACTCATTTCAGTTTGCTCGATCGTTAGAAATGACTCAGAAACCATTTCTAACCTTTAGCAAACTTGGCAGGGATCTCTCATAATCTGATAGAAGCAGCAGGACATTGTATGTATAGAAAGTAATCTCATGGTTCCTTTCACTTGATGCTATTCCACTGTTATTACACTGTTACACAGAGATTGCTGGTCATGGTTTTCAGGAGTTTTGTAATGAGTAGAAATTGGAGGTTATAAATGTGGTGTGATCCGTGATGTGCAATGCTTCCATAGAATCACAGAATTGTTACACTGCAGATAGAGTCCATTCACCTTGTTGTTTAACAAGGGGCATACACGCGATGGATTGTGAGAGGGCTGCACTTGGATTTTTTTCGAGAGTATCCTAGTGCTTCACGTCGTTAGTGTACGCTTGACCTGGACCATTTGATGGGCAACACGACAGCTCAGTGACTATTGCTGTGCTGTGCAGATACATGGATTTGGGCCTGTGTCTGTGGGAGTTTGCGCATTCTCCCCGTGCTTGCGTGGGTTTTCTCCGGGTGCTCCGGTTTCCTCCCGCATCCCAAAGATGTGCTCTTAGGCTAATTGGCAAAACAAATTCTCTCTAAATTGTCTCAAATTTGGTTTTTCATCTATAAACATAGACAGGAATCATGGGTAGAGATGGGAACATCGGGGCAGCGGCGCGGGCTCATTGGGCCGAAGGGCCTGTTTCCCACGCTGTTTTGTTCTTTGTTTTTTGTTCATCCCACCATGCTGCACCAACTCTCCAAATGGGCAATTCATTCAGTGCCTTCTCGCCACAATCCTGTGCATTCAACCTCTTCCAATGCCCTAAGTGAACCTACTTCCACCCCACTCTTCGGCAGTGCATTTCAGATTTCACCCTGATGTGACAACATTTTTTCTCATGTTGCTTTTGCTTATTTTGCAAATTATTTTGCCTAAATTGTAAACGAATATTCTGGTTGGTCCTATTACATTGTGAGCGAAGAGATTTTAGCTGAGGTCAAAGAGCCCAACATGGAAGAAGGCATTGCTGGATCAGGCTCTGGAGACTAAATTGGGTCCAGTGGCTCACAGAAACTAGCAGCAGGAGTAGACCATTTGGCCCTTCAAGCCTGCTCCATCATTCATTTTAATCATAAATGATCATCCAATTCAATATCCTGATCCTGCCTACCATCATATCCCTTGATCCCTTTAACCCCTAGAACTGTATCTAATTTCTTCTTGAAATCAGTCAACATTTTGGCCTCAACTATTTTCTGTGCTAGTGAATACCACTTCCCTTTGGGTAAAGATATTTCTCCTCACCCAGTGCTAAAAGATTTACCACTTATCTTCAAACTATGACCCCTAATTCTGGTCTCCCCCTCCATGGGAACATTCTTTCTGAATCTACTCTGTCTAAACCTGTTAGAATTTTATAAGCTTCCGTGAGATCCTCTCTCGCTCTTTTAAACCCTAACCAAATTAGCCTTGTCTCATATGACAAAACTGCCATCCCAGAATTCAGCCCGTAAGTACTTGCTGCATTCCATCAATAACAAGGACAACCTTCCTCAAATAAGCAGTCTGCTCTCCAAACTGCACACAATATTCCAGATGTAGCCTCACCAACAGCCTATACAATTGCAGCAAAACATCCCTATTCCTATATTCAAATCCTTTCACTACAAATGTCAATACACCTTTGTAGGATCAAGTGTCAGTCAGGGAACAATTAGGGGACTGAGATCATAGAATAAAAGATTTCGGTGAGCAACAGAAATGGACATGGAGTAATGCAGAGTAAAAATAATTTAGAATAATTAACGTTGGGATGGGCAGTTTTGATGGGGTATGAACAGATCTGGCCCAGGTAAACTGGAATCAAAGATTGGCAGGAAAAATTATAATGAAACTACAGGCTGCCTTTGAAAAGGAAGTAGTTTGGGTACAATTGAGGTACATTCCCATGCGAGGGAAAGGGAGGACAAACAAATTTTGATTTGATTTGTTTTGATTTATTATTGTCACATGTATTAGCATTCAGTGAAAAGTATTGTTTCTTGCATGCTGTACAAAACATACCATTCATAGAAAAGGAAATGAAAGAGTACAGAATGTAGTGTTACAGTCATAGCTAGGGTGTAAAGAAAGATCAACCTAATGCAAAATAGGTCCATTCAAAAGCCTGGTGGCATCAGGGAAGAAGCCATGTTTGAGTCAGTTAGTATTGACTTGAGAATTTTATATCTTTTTCCTGATGGAAGAAGTTGGAAGAGAGAATATCTAGAGTTTTTATCCAGGTGCTTTGGTCCACCTTGTTGTCTAACAAGGGGCATACACGCCATGGTTGTGAGAGGGCTGCTCTTGGATTTTGAGAATATTCTAGTGCTTCATGTCGTTAGTGTACGCTTGACCTGGACCATTTGATGGGCAACACGGCAGCTCAGTGACTATCGCTGTGCCGTGCAGATACATGGATTTGGGCCTGTGTCTGTGGGAGTTTGCGCATTCTCCCCGTGCTTGCGTGGGTTTTCTCCGGGTGCTTCAGTTTCCTCTCACATCCCAAAGATGTGCTCTTAGGCTAATTGGCAAAACAAATTCTCCCTAAATTGTCTCAAATTTGGTTTTTAATCCATAGATCTATAAACATGGACAGGGTTCACGGGTAGAGATGGGAACATTGGGGTGGCGGCACGGGCTCGTTGGGCCGAAGGGCCTGTTTCCCGTGTTGTTTTGTTCTTTGTTCTTTGCTTGGATTCCTTAATTATGTTGGCTACTTTGCTGACCCAACTGGAACTGCAGACAGCGTCAATGGAATGGGGGGGAGGTGGGGTCAGTGGGGGGGCCAGTTGGAGGAGGAAAAGAAGAGAGGAGGCTGGTTTGCATAATAGATTGGGCTGCATTCATGACCTTTTGTTGTTTCTTACGGTCTTGAACAGAACAGGAACCATACAACCAGAAAGAATGCTTTCCATGGTGCATCTGTAAACGCAGAACTCACTGGATAAAGAAGGGAAGAGAAAGTAAGGTGAAGCAGGAGAACACTGATTGTGACAGATAAATGAAATATACTATAAATGAGAACCAGGTTGAAAGTTCAGAGAAAAAGTAATGATAATATAAGAGATGCAAAGTTAACGTAAAACATAATCAAAAGTAAAAGGGTTAAAGGTTGAGAAAGTGATTTATGCATGGAGATAGAGGATGCGGCTGACGTACTGAATTAATACATTGTATGTCTTTCCCAAGGAAGAAGATGCTACCAAAATCATGATAAAAGTGGAGGTAGTTGAAACACTGATGGGCTAAAATTCATAAGGAGGAGATATGAGAAAGGTTGACATTGATAAATCACCAGAACATAATCAGCTACCCTCAAGGATACTGAGGGAAATGAGGTTGAAATTTTTGAGATACTGGCTCTAAATTTCTAGTCATCCTTAGATACAGGAGCTAGAGGATTGGAGAATTGTACCTGCTACATTCTTGCTCAAAACAGAGGTAATATGCCCGACAAACACAGGCCAGTCAGTTTAATCTCATTGACAGAATGACTTTTAGAAAATAAAAATGGTCACTTTGACAAGTGTGGGTAAATTAAGAAGAGCCAGATTTTGTCAAAGGCAAGTTGTGTTTCATCAATTTGCTGGAGGTTTTTGATGAGGTAGCCAAAAGAGATGATAAGGAAAATGCAGTTCATATGGCATATAAAAAGCAATTGTCAAAGTGATACATAACAGGTTTCTAGGTAAAGTCAAAGTTCAAGGAATTGGGCAGCACAGTGACGCAGTGGTTAGTACTGCTGCCTCATAGCACCAGGGATCCGGTTTGATTCCCAACTTGGCTCACTATCTGTGTGGAGTTTGTATGCTCACTATAAGTCTGCATGTGTTTCTTCTGGGTGCTCCAGATTTTTTTTATTCATCCCTGGGACATGGGCGTTGCTGACAGGCCAGCATTTATTGCCCAAATCTAATTATCCTAATTAATTAGGTGGTGGCGAAGGTGAATTGCTGCAGTCAGTCCATGTTCTGTGAGTTGACCCACAATGCCGTTAGGGAGGGAACTCCAGGATTTTGACCCAGCAGCTGTGAAGGAATGGTGATATATTTCCAAGTCAGAATGGTGAGTGGCTTGGGGGGGGAATTTGCACATGGTGGTATTCCCATGTATTTGGACTATACGAGTTTCCTCCTGCAATCCAAAGATGTGCCAGGTTGGTTGGATTGGCTGTGCTAAATTTCCTATTAGTGTCCAATGATATGTAGGTTAGGGAGGTTAGTGAGGTAAATATCCCATGGATATAATCTGGGTAGGGTGCTCCATTAGAGAGTTGGTGCAGACTTGATGGGCTGAACAGCCTGCTTCTGCACTTTAGGGATTCAATAATTTCCAAAGTTCTATGATTCCTATGAATGAAAGGGACAGTAGCAGAATGGATACAAAATTGGCTGAGTGACAGGGAATAGAGAGTAGTGGTGAATGCTAGTTTCTTCAACTGGCAGAAGATGTGTAATAGGGTTTCTCAGTAATATAGGATAACTGATTTTATTGATCCACATTACTGATCAGGCTTGAATGAACAAGGCTGAATTTCAACATTTTCAGGTGACACAATATTTCGAAATATTGTGAACTGTAAGGAAGATAATGATACATTTCAAAAGGACATGGAGAAGTTGTGGTATTGTCAGATGTGTGGCAAATGAACTTTAATGCAGAAAATTGTGAAGCAATACAGTTTGCTAGGAAGATTGAAGAGAAGCAGTATAAAATAAAAGATACAATTCTTAAAGGCACACAGATGCAGACGCTGGGAGAATATGTCTACAAGTTGTTGAAGATAGCAGGTTGAAAAAGCAGTTGAAAAGGCAAGTGGGATTCTAGCTCAGTGATGGAGTATAATAGTAAGGAAGTGGTGATGAACTTTTATAAACACCAGACACTACTTCTTCAATATCTTGCCATCTCTGTCACACAGAAGGACAAAAGCAGCAGGTTTATGGGAACATCACAACATGCAAGTTCACTTTCAAGTCACACATCACCTTGAATTGGAACTATATTCTGTAACTTCACTGTAACTGGGCCAATATCCTGGACCTCCCTCCCTAGAGCACCTACACCACAGGGACTGTTGTGGTTCAAGAACATGGCTTATCATAACCTTTTTAAGGACAATTAAGGGTGGGCAATTAATACAGAGGAAGAGCTTGTAGTGCAGAGGATAGCACACCTGCCCCAGAACCAGAAGCTTTGGGACTCGATGGCCAAGGAAGGCACATTCATAATGTAATCAAAAAGGCCAAGTGTCAATGTGTAAAATTCTTCCAAAATGCCAATGGTAAGTGGAAAGAGTGGGAGAGACTCCTGATTATCCATGCTTGATGTGGAGTGGCTCCCTTCAAGCTCTAAGCCTCGGGTGACTAGTGACTTCTTCTCATGACCATGCCATGAGTGAGGATCATGTTCTGTAATTATAAAAACAAATGCAAATGGTGCTGCGGATAAAATAAACGAGAAGAAGTATGGGGTGAGTTGTAAATGGACACTAGTAGATCTCGTCAGATTCCCACTGGCAACTTAAGCTAAAATTACCCCCCCATTGCTCCTTTAAAGGGAAGTATGAATGTGTATTTGAAGTAGGAGATGAAAGAGGACTCCAGGGATGGATTGGTTTTTGAACGGATTGGTTGTACAAGGAGCAAGCACAGATATAATGGGCTGAATTGCTAACTTCTGTGCAGTGAAACTTCATTATTACTGAGTCATCCAGCTGAACATCTCAACTAATGTAAAAACGAAGTTGGCAGAACAATTTGTTTGCCTTTATTCTTTCATAGTTTTTGGAGCCTAATTCTCAGCAAGGAGACTATTATCTGATCTGAGATTAATGACTTATGTCCATATCAAAAAACAACGTCAAGTGATTTCTATTATTTGCCTGTTTTGCAAAATCATTACCCAGATCCTTGACCTTTTATTCCAGATGCAATAACTTCTGTTATTTCTTTCATTAATAACGCCACTATTATCCCTTCCCTTAGCATTGCCTTGGCAAATTCGATATTGCCGACTCGGTACTATTTATTGCAAACATTTTGATTTCTACTAATCATCTTGGATCTTGTGATAATTGTGTTTTTGCTTTTTTTATTTGACTGGAATTGGCAACGCTTCAAATGCAATCATGACCCCTGGAATCAAGTAGTCAGAATCAATTGTTTATATTTGTCATATGACCATATTTGACATTCAAGCACTTTTCTGATAAAGAGAGAAAAGAATACAGGGACAATTTGTACTGTTCCTGCAACTCAGAGTTGGAGATAATTTCAGTGGTGAAGAGGTTGTCTAATTCTGATCACTAAACTACCCGAAGGACGTGGGGGCATGAAGAGAGTGCAGAAAAGATTTACCAGGATGTTGCCTGGTATGGAGGATATTAGCTGTGAGAAGAGATTGAATAAACTGGGATTGTTCTCCTTGGAAAGACAGAGTCTGAGGGACAACCTGACAGACATTTGTAAAGTTATGGGAATTATGGATAGGGTAAACATTTGAAAGGTTTTTCCAGGGGACAAATGACAATTATATGGTCACAAGTTCAAAATAAAGATGGAAGGGCTCAGTGGAGATGTGCAGGGGGTGGTGGGGACCTGGAATGCACTGCCAAGGGAGGTGGTTGAGCCAGATACATTAGCAACATTTAAGCGACACTTACCTTGACAGGCATTTGAACAAACGGGAATAGATGTAAGTGGTTGTTTTAGATAGATAAATGTGATTGGTGCAAGCTTGGAGGGCCGAAGGGCCTGTTACTGTACTGTACTGTTCTTTGTAGTGAAATCCATAAGCACCAACAGTTAAGCTGCTGTACATCAAACCTGACCATACCAGTTGTCCATTTTTCTTCAATTTCTTTAAAAGCACCAGAGTGGAGGTTTTGGATGAATACCAAATGTACCTCGATTAGCTTAAGTGTATAAAACAACAGTTAGATCGCAGCGAGATTTCGAAGAAAGAGCCAGAGAGATTGATTGAATTATTTTCACATGATTTCAGCCTATCAACAGGGCAGCTAAACTTTTCGTATTGGAGATGGTAGATTTCAGGATGACCATTTCACCCGCTAGTAAGCAATGTTATCTGGACACCTCTAAGTCCGTGTGTATCTTGAATGGAATGAATGGGACAGATTGGTGTTGCCTACTCTGAAATCTCAGAGTCATTCCACTGCAAAAACAGAAAATGCAACATTAGCGCAACATTATAACAACAGTAACGTATACAATATTAACATGCAAGAAACAATATTTTTTAGTATATGCTAATACATATGACAATAATAAATCAAATCAAAATCAAATCAAATCATTGAGTCTTCCGTACTGAAAAAAAATACAGAAGAGTGGTTCATCCAGCTGACAATTCCTTAACTTCCTACATTTCTCATGTAAAAATCTACTGTAGATGATTTATTTCAGAAGCTGGACTATATATCTTTTCAAATACCTTTTCCCCTTTCTGTTTTAACTTGGCTATGTAACTAGTCTGTTCTTCCCTTATATTTGTAGTTGAAGGTGTTTGGTGAACTTTTTTATATCTGTGTCAGTAGATGCAACTTGAGGACACAGTCCACATTCCCCCCCCTCTCAGCCAACATCACCTACCCCACCCTGTCACTGACCTTCTCCATTTTCCTTGGCATTAACATTAAAGCAATATGTAAAGCACTTCAAGCTGTTTTCTGTATGTGAGGTGTTGTTGTTATATAACTGGCTATCATGTCACCTGACAGTCATTTCATTAAGAAAACAAAACTAAAATATCATTGCCTTTTTTTTCTACTGGATATTATATTCATCTGAAAGAGCCATTGCCTCCCCAAAACAATAAAATTTAGCTGGGAGTTACTTGAAAACTGTTCCCACTCCACTGCTGTAATTACACAAGAATTGCAGTGAAAACTCTGATTACTGACACAAATGGAGTTTCCACTATATTTCTGGCAATGTTGGAGAGTGGAACCAGCTCCAAGAACATCCTGATGTTTTCCAGCGACTTTTATTTTCCAACAGTCCAATTTTCATCTTTAATATTCTGTTAAATGCTCACTTCATTTCACTAAGGATAAATAATGTGGACTCATTGCTTCAATCAGTAGCTTTTCCTGCCAGCACGATGTAGCAGGTATTTGAATTTGGGAACTATGGACACTACATCGCATACAGCACAATAACAGCAAAGATGCAATGGTAGGTTTTCTCGGTCTGAGACTTTATATTGCAGAGAATGTTGTATGTATATGTTTATGTAGGAATTGTGTAAAAGCATTTCAGATGTAAGATTAGGATGGTATTAGGGAAGCACAGTGGCATAGTGGTTAGAACTGCTGCTTCACAGTGCCAAGGACCCAGATTCAATTTTGGCCTTGAATGTGTGCCTGTATGGGGTTTACATGTTCTCCCTGTGTCTATGTGGCTAGATATAGCACTTGGAGTGAATGGGGTCAAAGGTTTTGGGGAGAAACCAGGATTAGGCTATTGAGTTGGATGATCAGCCATGATCATAATTAATGTTGGAACAGGCTTGAAAGACCAAATGGCCTCCTCTTGCTACTTTCTTCTATGTTTCTAATGTCATAAAATGTCATTGAATCATGCAGTGCTGAAGGAAGCCATTCAGCCCATCAAGTCTGCATAGACCACTCGATAGGCCAAATAGCCTCGTTCTGCACTATAGGGATTCTATGATTCAATGATTCAAATGCTGAGCTGAAGGAGCCAGCCACCATGACCTCCCACTCATTCTCTATTGACTGTTTGCTCTGGTTGGTTCTTGCAAGAGAGTCAAGTTTATATATTCTCTAAATCCTCTTCTAGTCCTGGCCTATTTACCATCTTGTCATGTAAGCAGAGTAATATATTGTAAGTTTAAATTTCACATACACTATGACAGACATAAGAGGAACCTATTAAATTATTAACTTAATCTACACTTTCTTGCCTTTCACTAAAGTTTGGAACCAGAATATACCCATAACTTATCCCAATTTGTCATTGTGAAAGCTGCCTTTACTCAGTCTTATATTCAATCTCATTTCCTTCATACCATTTACACAATTAGCATTCCAGTAATTTGATTTGATTTGATTTATTATTGTCACATGAATTAGTATACAGTGAAAAGTATTGTTTCTTGCACGCTATACAGACAAAGCATACCATTCGTAGAGAAGGAATTGAGACTGTGCAGAATGCAGTGTTACAGTCATAGCTAGGGTTTAGAGAAAAATCAACTTAATGCAAGGTAGGTCCATTCAAAAGTCTGGTGGCAACAGAGAAGAAGCTGTCCTTGAATTAATTGATATGTAACCTCAGACTTTTGTATTTTTTTCCCAACAGAAGAAGGTGGAAAGGAGAATGTCAGAGTGCATAGAATCCTAAGTTATGTTGGCTGCTTTGCCGAGGCAGCAGGAAGTGTAGCCAGAGTCAGTAGATGAAAGGCTAGTTTATCATCCTATCTGATGAATACTCTCAAAAAAACTTTACTGTCTTTTTCAATATGTGCTCTTTCCTTTCAGAAATCAAACATTCCATATGATTCAAGATTTTAGTATGTTTCATTTGTTTGTGCATTAAATCCCATTGTCACAACTTTCATTATGAATCTAAATTCTCAATAGCTATAGCTCAAAGTTTGTGTCTTCTATTAGCATTCAGAAGCTGGGTTGCCTTAAGAAGTGTAACCCAACACAGGTAAAGAGTTGCTCCAGCAATTTTGCACCACCTTAATAAATATTATTTTAGAAAATTCCTTCATTATGTCAGCATTATTCTTGACCATTCTTTCTTTTCATAGTTCATGAAAAAAGTGATCTGCACAAATTCTGCATATTATTCTTCTAAGGTTTTGACTTCCATTCCATAACCCCAGATGACTACTAATGATGGAATATATTATTATCTGTTGCAACTTCATTAACAGTCCCCAGATTTCACGCTATCTCTTTATTTGTAGATCACTTCATTCATGAACACGTAACAGTAAGGACTGTCAATAGAAAGTCATTAATTTTTAACTTTTTAGCATTTATGGACATAGAACGAAAACAACATCTTCACATATACATTACCTTAGATAACAACCCATTATCGGTAACCCAAATAAATAAACATCGCTTTTATAGAAATTATCCCAAATTCAAATAGTGACAGCTAAGAATATATTTAGTTTAGCTTTCTTCAACAAGTTTTATGTTTTACTCAAAAACCCATCTAGGGTATCTTTTCATGACTGTTTATTTGTTAAAAAATTATATTTTTAATCCATTTAAACCTTAGGTAACTTTTCCTTTCATATGAGTGACTATTCCATACACCCAATTTATTTTGATTAATTCAATACCAGAAATAATTATATCCAGGCATGGTGGCTTCAATAAATCAAATGATCAGAAACAATGTTGCCTATAATTGGTATGAAAGTTTAGGGTTACTTTTCCACATTTTGGGCTGGATTTTATGGCCTTGCTCATTCTTAAAGAATACAACCCTGCCTGAGATCAATAGACCTTGGTCTGCCTTTTGTTTGTTCCAATTTTCATGGTTGGCAGGACAGTAAAATTCCAGCCGTTAGTTCAAAAGATAACAATGAATATCAAATAAGCTGGAATGAGATTGTGATAAACAATCTTAACATCTTGTATCTTGTTGTCTGTAATTCATGATCCACCTATTTATAAAAAGCACACTCACAAAAAATACATTTAGTTTGGAGCCAAATGTATTAATTTGGTCTAGCTGTATCTGTCAATATATAAAAACAACTTTCATAATCTCCACTATATATAAATTCTCAATCAGCAAATTGAATTTGTGATAGAATGAACTACTAAACAGAAAATAATTAAATCTTTGTCAAATGGAAAGTGGGGAGAAACAAAAGTTTTCAAATGTAATACCATCATCATTGCATCTTCAAAAAGCTAAGGAATAAAGGAACATATGCAGCTACTGCCTGAATATAAAATATTTAAAAAACATTTAGAGTTATGGTTTCTACATAAGAACATAATAGGAGCAGGAGTAGGCCATCCAGCCCCTCGAACCTGCCGGAAGACTGGAGGATAGCGAATGTGGTCCCATTGTTCAAGAAGGGGAAGAGAGACTTTCCGGGGAATTATAGGCCGGTGAGTCTTA
The DNA here is from genome assembly GCA_024679065.1 of Sphyrna mokarran. Lineage (NCBI taxonomy): Eukaryota > Metazoa > Chordata > Chondrichthyes > Carcharhiniformes > Carcharhinidae > Sphyrna > Sphyrna mokarran. The sequence goes on from JAGIQG010000001.1 coordinate 36,735,825, forward strand.
CTTCTGTTGTGGGCAAAGTATTGGAGAGAATTATTAGGGTTAGGATTTATAGTTATTTAGAGAGAAATGAATTGATTGGGGATAGTCAGCATGGTTTTGTGAAGGGTAGGTCGTGCCTTACTAACCTTATTGAGTTTTTTTGAAAAAGTGACCAAAGAGGTGGATGGGGGTAAGGCAGTTGATGTGGTATATATGGACTTTAGTAAGGCGTTCGATAAGGTAGCCCATGGAAGGCTTCTGCAGAAAATGCAGATGTATGGGATAGAGGGTGATTTAGCTAATTGGGTTAGGAATTGGCTAGCAGATAGAAGACAGAGGGTGCTGGTTGATGGGAGATATTCATCGTGGAGTTCGGTGACAAGTGGTGTACCTCAGGGGTCTGTTTTGGGGCCCCTGCTGTTTGAATTTTTATAAATGATCTGGATGAGGGTATTGAAGGATGGATTAGTAAATTTGCAGATGACACTAAAGTCGGTGGAGTGGTAGATAGTGAAGAGGGGTGTTATATTTTGCAGAGAGACTTGGACAAGTTGCAGAGCTGGGCCGAGAGGTGGCAAATGGAGTTTAATGTGGAAAAGTATGAGGTAATTCACTTTGGCAGGAATAACAAATGTGTAGAGTATAGGGCTAATGGTAGGCCTCTTAATAGTGTTGATGAACAGAGGGATCTTGGTGTATATGTGCATAGATCCCTGAAAGTTGGCAATCAAGTCGATAAGGTTGTTAAGAAGGCATACGGATTCTTAGCTTTTATTGGTAGGGGGATTGAATTTCGGAGCCGCAACGTCATGTTGCAACTGTACAAAACTCTAGTGCGGCCGCACTTGGAGTATTGTGTGCAGTTCTGTTCCCCACATTATAAGAAAGATGTGGAGGCATTGGAGAGGGTACAGAGGAGGTTTACCAGGATGTTGCCTGGTATGGAAGGCAGGTCTTCTGAAGAGAGGCTGAGAGATTTGAGGTTGTTTTCGTTAGAAAGAAGGCGGCTAAGAGGAGACCTTATTGAAACATATAAGATGATTAGAGGTTTAGATAGGGTGGACAGTGATAGCCTTTTTCCTATGATGGAGAAAGCTAGCATGAGGGGACATAGCTTTAAATTAAGGGGTGGTAGTTATAGGACGGATGTCAGAGGTAGGTTCTTTACCCAGAGGGTGTTAAGGGTATGGAATGCCCTGCCTGCGTCAGTTGTAGATGCGCCAAGTTTGGTGGCGTTTAAGAGGTTAGTAGATAAGTTGATGGATGAAAAGGGAATGGTTTAGGTTAGAGGGTCACTGCTTGTTCCTAATTGGTCGGCGCAACATCGAGGGCCAAAGGGCCTGTTCTGCGCTGTAATGTTCTATGTTCTATGCCCTGCCATTCAATAAGATCATGGCTGATCTGAAATGGAGACGGAAATAGGACGGATATCAGAGGTAGGTTCTTTACTCAAAGAGTGATTAGGGAGTGGAATGCCCTGCCTGCAGCTGTTGTAGATGCGCCAAGTTTGGTGGCGTTTAAGAGGTTAGTGGATAAGTATATGGATGAGAAGGGAATGGTTTAGTTAGGAGGGGCATTGCTTTTTATTTTAGTCGGCACAACATCGAAGGCCGAAGGGCCTGTTCTGTGCTGTAATGTTCTATGTTCTATGTTCTATGGATCAGTTTCACTTTCCCATTTCTTCCTCATAAACCTTAATTTCCTTGTCTATCAGAAACCTAACTACCCATGACTTAAATATATTCAGTGAGATAGCCTCACCATTTCAACGGGCAGAGAATTCCAGAGATTCACCACGCTTTGAGTGAAGAAGTTCCTCTTCAATTCCAATCTAAACTGCACCCCCTCCCCTTATTTTGAGGCTGTGCCCTTTAGTCCTGCAATCCTTTCTAAGCAGGAAGAATCTCTCTATCTGTACCCTATCTATCCCCTTCATTATCCTGTATGTCTCTATAAGATCCCTCCTCAGCCTTCTAAACTCCAATGAGTACAGTCCCAGTCTATTCAATCTCTCCTCCTAAGCTAACTCCCTCATTTCCAGTATCAGTCTAGTGAATCTTTTCTGTATTCCCTCCAAGGCCAATTTATCCTTTCGCAAATATGGGGACAAAACTACACACAGTACTCCGGTTGCAGCCTCACCAGTGCCTTGTACAGTTGCAGCAAAACGTCCCTGCTTTTATATTCCATCCCCCTCACTATAAAGGCTAACATTCCATTCGCTTTCTTGATCACCTGCTGCACCAGCAGACTGGGTTTTTGTGATTCGTGCACAAGGACCCCAGGTCCCTCTGCACTGTAGCATCTTTTTAAAATTGAATTAAGACAAAAGACAAGAGAATCTTTCAGCTGTAGCACACCGATTTTCACTACTTCACAACTACAGCCAGGGGCTCTTCTTCAACAGAACCAACCGACTTTCACTGAGTTGCAATCTTGTTCCTTCTCAGCTCCAACAACTGAAGAGACTCGAAAATGACCCTTCAATCACAAAAGAAAGTAATTCAACAAGTATTTACTGCAAAGATCCGTGACACAAGAAACCACACTTTTGGACACAATCCCAGACTGAAGGCTTGGGTTGTGTACCCAAAGGTTTTTATATTTACTTGATCATATGACTATGGCGTGTGTCCCGTGAAGGCAAGATGACCTTTTCTTAAAGGTAGCCATGACGGGGAGATGCCAGCGTTGGACTGGGGTAAACACAGTAAGAAATCTCACAACACCAGGTTAAAGACCAACAAGTTTATTTGGTAACAGAAGCCACAAGCTTTTGGGACGCTGCTCCTTCATCAGGTAAATGGGAGTTCTGTTCACAAAAAGGACATATAAAGACACAAACTTTATATTGTCAAAATTTATATTGCCTTTATATTGTCCACTCACATTGTATGTACCTTTAAGACTTAATTACCTGTAAAGATTCGCAATCCAACCATAATTTTGTAAGTTGAGTTTGTGTCTTTATATGCCCTGTTTGTGAAGAGAATTCCCACTCACCTGATGAAGGAGCAAGGCTCTGAAAGCTTGTGGCTTGTGCTACCAAATAAACCTGTTGGCCTTTAACATGGTGTTGTGAGACTTTTTACTTTTCTTAAAGACAGGGCTGCCCCTTTGACCCCATGAGTGGTGAGCATTATCTACAGTCCTCAGAAATCCCCAATTAGCCAAGTTTTGAGGAAGGGTGGTTGGGAATTGTGCAAAATTGTGTAAATCCAAAAATATCCAGTGTGTCATTATAGTCTCTTCCTTTCATAGAACAGCAACTAGTTATACGCACATGTTGACAAGTTTGTTTAATTTCATTCCTTCCTAAATAAAATTTGGTCTTCTGTTATACCTACTCGTCTCTCTTCTCATTCTGGTGGATAAAAGTGCTAGAACATAATTCCGAGGTCTCGAACTGTAAGGGTTCAGGCACCTCAAAAACATTCACTCAAATGGTTCACTGGTCAGGCAAAACACCTTCTCTCTCTCTCCTGCAAAGTCGGCCCAATGTGACACTTCCACTGTTTCCTCCACCTGCAGGAGAGACACACAGTCTAAGAGTGGTAGCGGAGACCACCATGTGTGGAGTAAAAGACCCCCTACACCTGGATGATCAGACTGGGTTCATGAAGGCTCAGAATAATATAACAATGCTAGAACATTATTAAATATTATTCAGATCTTTCAAAAGCAGGCAATAGAGAGCTTAGCAATCTCAATAGATGCAGAGAAAGCTTTTGAACGGGTGGAGTGGAATTATTCATTATTCACATTGCAGCATTTTGTTAAGTGGATACAAGTGCTTTATAACAATCTGCTGGTGACAGTTCTTACTAATGGTTATAGATCTGATTAATTTAGTCTTCAGTGCGGGGCTAGGCAGGGTTGCCCGTTATCCCTATTTGTTTATAATAGCTACTGAGCTCCTGGCAGCAGCAATTACACATAATTCTTCAGTATTTGGTTGTCTAGTGGCGGAAAGCAACATAGAATTGTGTTACATGTGGATAATGCCTTGCAATTCTAAGCGGGATGTCTCTATTCCGGCTATTGTAGGCAAGCTTAGGTGCTCAGACTATAACATTGATTTTGAAAAATCTGAAACTCAGGGCTCTATTTTATCATTTTGATTCTAAGCGCTGGGCGGACTTGAAAGTGGGAGTGTTTCAGTTTTAGCTTTGTTCTCAAGAGCACTCATTTGTCCTCTGCCTGTAATCATGTCAGCGAGTCCAAATCACGCTGCCGAAGCTTGTGGGTGGGGCTTAACGCACCCAAAATCCTGCAGCTCTGTATGGAGCCTCCAACTGCGCATGATAGAATGCCAGTCCCCTACCACATCTCTCCTGGGCCAAATACTGCCTCACCCTGGACGCCACAGACATTGCCCTCCCCCCCCACAACATTACTTACCTCTCTTATCCCCTCCACATACCTGCCACCAGACCGATTGTGGGGCCCCCCCTTCCCTTTCCCCCCATTGGTCACAGGCAGACAGGCAGCAGACACGGACTCCCCCACCCTTCCCCCCCTCTCAATTTCCCTCCCACTGACCACAGGCAGAATGGAAGTGGACCTCCAATTCACCACCTCCTCCCCCCCTCCCCTGCCACAAACAATCTCAAACAGAGTACAGAGCAGTCTTCCCTTCTCCTCCACAGATCTAAGCATAATGGCAGTGGACCAATCCCACCCCTCCCCCTTTCACCGATCTCAACCAGAGTGGCAGGGGACACACCTTGTTACATTCCCTTCCCACACCTCCCCACCAGTCCCCCTCACTCTCCACCCACCCCTGCCCCCCCCTCCCAATTTCAAGCAGGGAGCCACCAGATGCGAGGTAGTTACCTCCACATCAATCCTTATTGATGGAGTGCCCCAATCAATCTTATATGGAGCATATCTGTTTTGCACTGATTCCAGATGGACGAACATGGTGATAAAGGGGAAAGTGCCAGTAAAGTTGGGCATACAGCCCATTAATTCAATTTAAATGCATACAAATGCATTTAAATGGCTGTTGCACTTGCCATTTCTAGGCCTTTGTAAAGGAGGAAACAGCTTGGAGGCAGGTCTGGATCAGGCTACTCACCTCACGTCCGACTTCACCAAATTTTTGTGCCTGAAAACGGATGCAATGTAATGGTAAAATAGGCCGTTTTTCTCCATTACTGAAACTGAGTCCTCGTAGATCTCTTCTGGGCTTTCTGTGGGTGAAATTTACCATCTGCAGACCGCTGCCAATAGTGGCCTATCTAGTGCAGCAGTTGCCCCTTTATCGACTAAATCAGGGACACCAGATTTTCCATTGCACAGCTTGGCCAAGGATGTCCATAAAATCTGGGTGTTTGGCTAAAAGTAAGACTTTCTCCATAGATTCTTCAGCTGTCTGTCATGGCACTCTGATGATGATGGGTTGCTCCAATTTCTGCAGTGGCCATATCTCAAGTTTACTCTGTCAAGCTGACGAGTTTCACTTCCTCGCATTTATCGGCATCGACTGAGATTCTTAACAGGTGGTTTGCAGATTATTGATATCCTATGTTATTATCACATCCAAGCTCCAGGTATCCTTTATAGAACAGAGCTCAGAACCATGTTGTAAGGAAGTAAGCATTTATCGATTATTTTGACTATTTACAGAGATGTACCTTAGCAGAACTCCATTAGAAACTTCTACCCTCAGGTTGCAGTGACATATGATCTGACATTATTAATGATGCACTCTAGCTATTAAACCTTTATGTGCAATATGACTTGCATTTTCTCCTGGTTTCCCCCATTTAACTGTATGTAGTCTTTCAGTTTTCAATAATTCCTCTCTAATATCCTGTCTTTGGGAAATACATACACATGGATTTTAGTAAGGCTCATGAGGAAAGTAGGGAAGTGTGGAATAGAAGGAAATTTGGCCAATTGAATAACTGCTGTCTGAGGGTGGTGGTGCAGGGATAATTTTCAGACTGGAGGCCAGTTACCAGTGATGTACCACAGGGATTAGTGCTGGGTCCTCTGCTTTTTGTGATTTTTATCAATGACTTGGAAGAGGAGGATGAAGGATGAGTTAGTAAATTTGCTGATGACACCAAGATGGGTGAGTAATGGATGAGGTAGAGAGCTCTTGTAGGCTGCAAAGAGACATTGATAGGATGCAGAGCTGGGCAGAAAAGTGGCAGATGGGGTTTAACCTTGATAAATGCGAGGTGATTCATTTTGGTAGGACAAACTTGAGTGTGGATTACAGGGTCAATGGCAGGGTTCTAAAGAATGTGGAGGAACAGAGAGATCTCTGGGTTTATGTCCACAGATCTCTGAAGGTTGCCACTCAAGTGGATAGAGCTGTGAAGAATGCTATTGTATGTAAATGTTTATTAAAAGGAGGTTTGAGTTTAAGAGGCATGGCGTTATGCTGCAACAATACCAGATGTTGGTGAGACCACATTTGGAGTATTGTGTTCAGTTCTGGTCACCTCACTATAAGAAGGATGTGGAAGCATTGGAGAAAGTACAGAGGAGATTTACCAGGATGCTGCCTAGTTTGGAGGTTATGTCTTATGAGGAAAGGTTGAGGGAGCTGGGGCTTTTCTCTTTAGAGCGGAGGAGGATGAAAGACGACTTAATAGAGGTTTATAAGATGATGAGAGGGAGTGATAGAGTGGACATTCAGACACTATTTCCTTGGGTGAATGTAGCTGTTACTCGGAGGCATAACTATAAGATTCATGGTGGGAGATGTAGGAGGGAGGTCAGAGGTGAATCTTCACTCAGAGAGTGGTTGGGGTGTGGAATGCATTGCCTGTTGTGATAGTGGAGTCGGACACTTTAGGAACTTCCAAGCTGCTATTGGATAGGAACATAGAACACACCAGAATGATGGGGAATGGGATAGCTTGACCTTGGGTTCGAACTTAGCTCAGCACAACATTGAAGGGCCTATACTGTGCTGTATTGTTCTATGTTATATATGATTTCCAGGACTAATATTGATAGGACCACACTTCTGTGTTTATAGGTAACTCTTGCTAGATAATTTATATCCTTCCACTGTGGCATCCTATTATATGTCTTTCTCGTCAGGTTTCCATTTTATTTGAAGAGTGGCAAGGTCTGTATGCATCGAAGTATACAATTAGGACTAAATCTCTATTATCTATCATGCCACTAGGTGGCAAGCTGACAGGTATTGAAATGACAACATTGTATCTGCCATTCCACTAGATGGTGCAACATTATCTTTTCCACCAAATCGCATGAAATGCTTTCTGGCAAAAGTCGCCATTTTTTTCCTGAGTGAAGAAAGTTCTAAGCCCAAAATAATAAGGAATTATTTAAAAGAATTATTTTTGTTTGCTGTGGAACAGTGTACATAAATTAAACACAAATGATATATATATGTTCATATATGTATGCATATATATATATATAAAAACAAATACTTACATAAATGATACAACTTTCTGGTTGTATCATGGCTTGGCATGGCTCCTGCTTTGCCCAAAACTGCAAGAAACTGCAAAAGGTCATGAATGTAGCCCAATCCATCATGCACAGCAGCCTCCCGTCCATTGACTCTGTCTACATTTTCCACTGCCTCAGCAAAGGAGAACAGATTACAGCAAAGAAGTGTACCGACAACTAAACAATGAGGAACACTACAGATAGTTACCTGCAGATCTGACCAAAGAACACACTTGTCAACATAACACTCTGATCAAGATCTTTGATCCGGACCTTGAGAGCACCCTCCATGCTCTCATCCCACAGACTCTCTATGTTGAGATCTCTACTGCCTTCCAAAGATAGACAAAATAAACACACCCGGCCATCCCATTGTATCGGGTAATGGGACCCTGTGCGAGAACCTTTCCGGCTACGTCGAGGGCATCCTGAAACCCATTATACAAAGATCCCCCAGCTTTTGTCACGACACTACAGGTTTCCTACAGAAACTCAGCACACGTGGAGCAATTGAACCAGGAACACTCCTCGTCACAGTGGATGTCTCAGTTCTCTACACCAACATCCCCCACGATGATGGCATTGCTGCAACTGCCTCAATATTCAATGCCGACAACTGCCAGTTTCCGGATGCAATTTTACAACTCATCTGCTTCATCCTGGACCATAATATCTTCACCTTCAAAAAGCAGTTTTTCAGGAACCGCCTTGGGGACTTCAATATGCCAACTTCTTCATGCACAGATTCGAACAAGACTTCTTCACCACACAGGACCTTCAACCAATGCTATACATTAGATACATCAATGACATTTTCTTCCTTTGGACTCATGGTGAGCAATCACTGAAACAACTATATGATGACACCAACAAGCTCCACCCCACCATCAGACTCACAATGGACAATTCTCCAGAATCCGTAGCATTCTTGAACACACGCATTTCCATCAAGGATGATCACCTCAGTATCTCACTGTACCGCTAACCCACAGATAACCTCACGATGCTCCACATCTCCAGCTTCCACCCTAAACACGTTGAAGAAGTCATCCACTATGGAAAAGCCCTCTATATACACAGGATCTTCTCAGTTGAGGAGGATCACGACAAACTCCCTCAGACGCTGAAAGATGCCCTCACAAGAACAGGATGTGGTGCTTAACTCATCGATCGACAGTTCCGGCGCTCCACAGCGAAAAACCGCACCAACCTCCTCAGAAGACAAACACAGGACACGGTGGACAGAGTACCCTTTGTTGTCCAGTACTTCCCCAGAACAGAGAAGCTATGACATCTTGTCCACAATCTTTAACACATCATTGATGAAGACGAACATTTCGCCAGGACCATCTCCAATCCCCCCACTTTCTGCCTTCAATCAAACGCACAACCTCAAACAACCATTGTTCATAGCAAACTACCCTGCCTTCAGGAGAACAGTGACCACAACACCACACAACCTTGCCACAGCAACCTTTGCAAGACGTGCCGGATCATCGACACGAATGACAGCATTTCATGTGAGGTTACCAAACACCAGGTACACGGCATATACGCTTGCAACTCAGCCAACATTGTCTACCTAATACACTGCAGGAAAGGATGTCCTGAGGCATGGTACGTTGGGGAGACCATGCAGACGCTACAACAATGGATGAATGAACATCGACAATCACCAGTCAAGACTGTTCCCTTCCTGTTGACAAATAGTCACGGGCATTTGGCTTCTGATCTTTGGGTAAGCGTTCTCCAAGGCTGCCTTCATGACACATGACAGCGCAGAGTCGCTGAGCAGAGATGATAGCCAATTTCCGTACACGTGAGGATGGCCTTAACCGGGATCTTGGGTTCATTTCGCACTATCTGCCATGACTTGCCTAGGCTTGGAAAATCTCACTTACTGTCCTTACAATACATACCTCTTTAACCTATGCTAATGCTATCTCCACGCACACAGTCTATATTTATAAGACTTGAATAGCAGGTTAGCTGTAAAGACTCGCATTCTAGTCAGTATTCTGTAAACTGTGTGTGACTTTATATGCCCTTCTCTGATCAGAACCTTCCACACACCTGACAAAGGAACACCATTTCCGAAAGCTTGTGGGATTACTATCAAATAAACTGGTTGGACTCTAACCTGGTGTTGTGAGACTTCTTACTCGACAAAGTAGCCAGCATAATTAAGAACCCCATGCACCCGGACATTCTCTCTTCCACCTTCCTCCTTTGGGAAAAAGATACAAAGTCACATACTAGCTGACGCAAAAACAGCTTCTTCCCTGCTGTTGTCAGACTTTTGAATGGACCTACCTTGTATTACATTGATCTTTCTCTACACCTTAGCTATGACTGTAACATTACATTCTGCACTCTCTTGTTCCCTTCTCTGTGAACAGTATGCTTTGTCTGCATAGCAAGAAATTATACTTCTCTCTGTATGTGACAATAATAAATCAAACCAAATCAAATCAAAATAAATTTTTCCATGTCAGTTAATACCTCATCGAAGTTACCAAGGCCTCTTTTTTAAACTTTTGTGTTGAACTTGATATTTTTGTTCATAGCTGTGACTGAAAATTGTGCAATCTGAATATTTGTCTGGCAGCCAATTTCACCTGCCTAAAGCATCTAAACTATTTAATCAGCTATGCAGCTGGAATATCTTCATATTCCAGCAGTTCCCGTTAAGAAAAGCGCCAAAGAAAACACTGAACAAATTTATCAGGTAAAAGTTTACATTAGATGATCTTCTAAATGGTGAGATCCATGAACAAAAGATAAAAAATAATGAATTGTTTTGAATATTATTGCCACTTTTATTTGATACTCTATTCAGCGGCACAATGGTTAACACTGCTGCCTCTGCCTCACAGAGCCTGAGACCTGGGTTCGATTCCTGGCTTGGGTCACTGTCTGTGTGAGTTTCCTCTGGGTACTCCAGTTTTCTCCCACAGTCCGAAAGATGTGCTGGTTAGATGCATTAGCCATGCTAAATTCTCCCTCAGTGCACCCGAACAGACACTGGAGCATGGCGACTAGGAGATTTTCACAGTATGAAAGTGAGTCTGCTTGCGACACTAATAAATAAATATCAACTAAACTAACTTCAGGAAATTATTCAGTATTGATGTTTTACCTGTCATGTGTTTTGTTAGTTAAACCTAGATACAGTTACTGAGAATGAAACTGAACTGAAGCAAGAGGCTGAAAGCTTGTGGCTGCAGACATCTTAGTAGCAGTGTAACATAAAACTTCTGTTTGGGCTGAAAAAGTGCTATCATCTCTGCATATCTGTGAGATAGACAAATGTAAAAGTCATCACTCCCTGTTCTATTGTCAGGATCAAATATTCATTTAGAGCCTGAAATGGTTTTTTTAAAAAATATGTTTATAGTGTTTCAAATGATTAGCGAGACGGATACTGAATGTGTCTCTGAAACAGCTTGTTCATGGTGAGTAGGCTCCAGTACAATGTTTATAAATGGACCGCAGAGCAATAAACCCAGCTGGAGGTTATTATGGAATGGAATGCTGGCTTGTTTTGGCTGACGGCTTAGTGGGCAAATTTGGGTGAGTGTGGATAACCCTCACGTGTGGTCGGATACTGATATGAAATTAACTCACTGAATCATTTCACCGCAAAATTTTTTTTATACCCACAAAGCTTGGATCACTTCCAGTTGCGCAATGACATGTCATTCCAAAAAGACACTCAGACACACTTTGGCAGTCAAGGAAAGGGACTGAGTGCTTAGTCGATGCAGCTGCATCCCTCTCCTGCCCCCCAATGCACCACTTCCAAACCTCCCGTCAACCCATTCCCCATTTTCCCCCAGACCTGACAAGCTGACAAGAAGAAGTCAAAGATGATAATCTCTTAATAAAACAGAAAAAAAATTGACTGAGTAGCTGCAAAAAAGTAAAAACTGAGAAACCAAAATAAACCCCAATTGGAAAACAATTCTGAATCTGTATTTATAACAAAGGCCATTGGTTTTAAAGTGATCAAGTAGGCTAAATTCCTTTTTTGTTACATAATTTCAGGAATTTTACCCATGCTTTAGAAAACACATGCAATAATTCCATTTACTTTTCTTGTGAGAGATGTAACTCAATGACATATTGTCACAATGAATGTGTAATACAATGTGAATTTGTTGTAGCTTAAACTATAATTATACTCAACAATTTGCAATGCAAAACAAAAGCACACAAAGCAATCTCTGTGCAGAACCGTCACCTATCCATCTCCATTTCCCCTGCCTCACCTTCCCCCCCCCCCAGCCATGATGTTACAGCTCCAAATTACAGCCACATTTCACTGTTTTTTTTTCTCTTTTCCTTATGCCTTCACTGACAAGGCCAGTACTTACTGCCCAACCTACTTATCCTGGAACTGATTGATTTTCTAAGGCTGTCAAGAATTAACCATGTTGTTGTGATCTGGAGTCACGGGGTGGGGGGGGGGGGGGTGGTTAGACTGGTGAAGGCAACAGATTTCCTTCCCTAAAGGATATTGTGGACTTTTATGACAATTGGCAATAGTTTCATGGTCACCATTATCGAGACTAGCTTTATAATTCCACATGTGTTAGTTGTGTTTAAATTCCACCAGCTGCCATGGGATTTGAGCCCATGTTTCCAGAGCATTAGCCTGGGCTTCCGGATTATTAACCAGTGACATTACCACTACTTCACCATCTCCCCATATATTATGGATTTGATTTGATTTGATTTATTATTATCACCTGTACTAACATACAGTGAAAGGTATTGTTTCTTGCATGCTATACGGACAAAGCATACTACTCGTAGAGAAGGAAACAAGAGACTGCAGAATGCAGTGTTACAGTCATAGTTAAGGTGAAGTGAAAGATCAACTTAATGCAAGATAAGTCTATTCAAAATTCTGCTGGTGGCATGGAGAAGCTGTTCTTGTGTCAGTTTGTACGAGACCTTAGATTTTTGTATCCTTTTCCCAATGATATAAGGTAGAAGAGAGAATGTCCGTGGTGCATGAGTCCTTAATTATGCTTATTAATCAATACTTATCTGTATTTGCCCTGGGAGAGCAGTGGCCTTGTGGTAGATGGGTGTGAGTCCTGGTACAACAGTAGTGAAGTAACAATAATATATCTGTAACTAAGATTATGATCTGAACAGGAACTTACAGGTGATTTGTTTTTACAGTGCTAAAGATTGCAGGGAGAAATGTTCAGTTGAAGTAACCTTGCTGAGTTTCTGAATTACATCCTGCAGACTAAAGATATTGCTGCTACATCTACCTGTGGTAGAGTGACAGCTATCTGAGTTTAGTGACGGGAGTATCAACTAATTGAATTGTTCTGTCCTGGATGGTATTGAGATTCTTCAATATCTTTGTGGTTGAATGCTCTCTTCTAGAGAGGTTTTGAGGATTTATAAATAGATCTTTTAATTGAAGCCTTTATTGGGCCCTCGTAGTCATAGTATTAATGTAACCAGTCATCCCACCAGGTCCTATCCCCTGACCACTGCCCAATTCACAGTGGGTTGTGCCAAGATGTCCCCGGACAGTGGCGCTTTGCCCTTAAGCTGTGCTGGGGGCCCAGGGTGGCACTGCAAATGTGCCATTGCCTGAGACACTCCTCTGGCACCCAACTCTCTGGGGGACCTAACTGATCTCCCTTCACTCCAACGGCTCAGGCTTGCAACTGGGGAGCTATAGTAAACCCTGCTTGAGTGTGAAGTACTCTGAGCAGGAGTGAGAAGCAAGCGGGCTGAGAGACTTCAGTCCCATGACTGTTAATGGCATTTACAAAATATGTAAATGAGGGGCTGCGTACGTAAAACACCATTACACCTATTTCCAGTGCAGAGCTGACAGCGCCTGAAAGCTGACGCTGGGAGACAAGCTCAGAGCCAGACACCCAATGCGGATTGTGTCAACTCAGAGCTGCCTAAATCTCCTGGCATCCTATGTTAAAATATCAGTGCAGCAGGATGGGAAAATTGCTGCCATGATGTTTCAAGTGCTCATCCAAATGTTTTTTAAAGATTATAAAGTTTCTGGTCTACTTCCCAGGCTGTCCATTCCACATTCTCAACATCCTCTGATCTACAAAGTTCCACTTTGCTGATAAAAATTCTGACAGTGGATTTTCCCATCCCTGTTTTACATGTGCTAATTAACTGATTGCATCAGAAATGTGATGCCCCAAAAAGTGGGGCACATTGTCTAAATTCTCTGCCTCCCTTCACCTCTACATTGTGTCAGAGCAGATTGTCTCCAACTCATTAGGCTAAATTTTCAGGAGGAGGCAGGAAGGTCATGTCAGGAAATTTCCTAACCAGGCACATACATTTATAAAGGGCCTGCCATATTTTCAATCTGGCGAGGTAGACTTGGAGGTGGGCAGGTTAGAACGGTCATGCCAGTAGGCTAGGATACCTGTCTCTGTTTAGTGTGATATCAGTCCATTTTAATGATGAATGTCAAAGCCTCACCTCTCACACCCTTTCACAACCCCAACCAACCTCAACTTTACTCTCATATATGCCGTGTCTCCCTCATGCAATGTAAGTTCCATTGTTATTCATCCAGTATCCAATGTGGGAAGGATCAATATGTCTTTGAAATGGACATTAAAAAGAAGCTTCTAACAATCTAATTTCTATGCCTACAGAATTTATAGTACGGAAGGAGGCCAATTGGCCCATTGAGATTGCATCCCCCAGGACTTATATCTGTAGCCCCATTTTATTTTGTTCATAACACATACTGAAAAAAATTCTTCTTCAAATAAAGGCCAGGCCAAAAATATAATATTGTCAAGCAATAAATCTGTTCTAAAACAAACAAACATCTATTTTACTAAGTACCTCAAAAACATTTAATTCTTTAATAACCTCTTAAAATTGCGAATCAAATCATCTATATAGGCTTTGCTGTAATAGGTAGTTCTGGAACATTTAGTGTTTAACCAACCATTCATAATTGGCACAGCTATAGCAACAAACCCTGGGAAGTATAAATATTTGAGCCTATTGAAATAAAAAAATGTTTTTTCCTCATTGCACCAAATGCTCTGTCAATCAATACAATCCAGGAGTAAGTGGGGTTTTTTTCTCCAAGTGAAAGTTACATTTTTATTTTGGTTTAAAAGCACTGAACATTTAAATCATTCCATATTACTATTCTGGAGATCTCAACTGCTGGAATAAAAATACACCTAACTTGAAATACAGCAGCTAACTATTGAAACTCAAATAACATTATTTTGCATTTCAAAACTATCAATGGAAGAATTCCAGGATGAGGCAACATTTCTTTTGTTTCCCTTTGTAGCTGGAGATCCGCCATACTCTAAACCACTTCCACTTACTAAAGATACCTGATTCCACCCAAATCTTGGAGTGGGGGGGGTGTTAAACTGCTCACCCCCGTAATGGAGCCAGCAGGAATGGGAGTGCTGCTTGTGTATGAGCTACCCATGCTCTTATCCTGTGCCAGAAAAAAAACTGTGAGGATACCCAGAATCAGGACCCCTCTGCCATTTTTAAAGAGTAGACAAGTCTTCCTGACTTGGTGCAAATCTGGGCCATTGTGCCCAGGGTGTTTGTGATAATTAGAAGCTAAAGTCAGGAAAGTCCACCCTTTGTTTTGTAACCTTTGATTATTTCACAAAATATCACATCCCAAGAAAATCTTGGGAACAACCTTCTAATGTAAAAATACTTATCATCTTCTAACTGTGCAAAAGAAAAATGTGTCAAACAACTGTTATCTATTTGAAAAACAGAGGGATCTTGGTGTATATGTGCATAGATCCCTGAAAGTTGGCAATCAAGTTGATAAGGTTGTTAAGAAGGCATATGGAGTCTTAGCTTTTATTGGTAGGGGGAATTGAATTTCGGAGCCGCAACGTCATGTTGCAACTGTACAAAACTCTGGTGCAGCCGCACTTGGAGTATTGTGTGCAGTTCTGGTCCCCGCATTATAAGAAAGATGTGGAGGCTTTGGAGAGGGTACAGAGGAGGTTTACCAGGATGTTTGCCTGGTATGGAGGGCATGTCTTATGAGGAGAGGCTGAGGGATTTGAGGTTGTTTTCGTTAGAAAGGAGGCGGCTAAGAGGGACCTTATTGAAACATATAAGATGATTAGAGGTTTAGATAGGGTGGACAGTGATAGCCTTTTTCCTAGGATGGAGAAAGCTAGCACGAGGGGATATAGCTTTAAATTAAGGGGTGATAGTTATAGGACGGATATCAGAGGTAGGTTCTTTACCCAGAGGGTGGTTAGGCTATGGAATGCCCTGCCTGCGGCAGTTGTAGATGCGCCAAGTTTGGTGGCATTTAAGAGGTTAGCAGATAAGTTTATGGACGAAAAGGGAATGGTGTAGGTTAGAGGGTCATTGCTTTTTCCTAATTGGTCGGGGCAACATCAAAGGCCGAAGGGCCTGTTCTGTGCTGTAATGTTCTATGTTCTATGTTCTATTTATACATTTTTTTCTTCCAGTTTAAGATTCTAAAATGCTAAGAGTTCATATTTATTTTGCGCAGTAATCACAATTCCCAAGATCAATATGAATAAGTAATAAGGAAACTATTTGCTTCCGATACTTTCCAAAACAAACCTTAAAACATATCGCCAATTATTTATTCAAAGATTACAGGATTTCTAAACTCCATTATTCTATCTAGCTAGGATGTAATGATTTAAGCATCGAGCGGCAGTTATGTTTCACAATAGCACATCCGTTTCATAAAAAAGTGATGGAAATATGTACCTGGCAAATAACTATTGCATACTGACATTCAGCTGAAATAGATGACACCAAGAATAGCTTCCTATTATCCTTTATTGTAGATAATTGTTTCTTTATTGTAGATAAATCCATCAATTTGTATACAATGCTATGATATACTGGGGCAACATCATCTGTCACTGGTTGAAGGAGTACATTAGCGTATCTGTAATAGATGGCTGCTCTTCATATCAATATAATAGCCTTTTTCTAGACTTTCTGAGCTTGAATAACCTCCTGATCTTCACTACAAACTGAGCTGCTGGATACTGAATTAGTGAGGAATGAAGACTGCAAATGTGCATTATGGACACTGAATCCATCATCACTTTCACTGAAAGGTGGTTTATTGTCACTTTCTGACATATAAACCTCATTTGGTTCTTCTTCCCTGGCTTCATCCAAACTGGCAGCTTCACTAGCAGCGTCTTCTTCCTCTGTGGCAGGGTGAGACAGTGGTTAACAATGGTTGACAATGCTGACTCATAGTGCCAGGCCCGATTAGGTCACTGTCTGTGCAGAGTCTGCACATTCTCCCCATGTCTGCACAGGGTTTCCTCCAGGTGCTCCAGTTGCCTCCCACAGTCCGAAAGAAGTGCTAGTTAGGTGCACTGACAATGCTAAATTCTCCCTCAGTGTGCCCAAACAGCAAAGTAAAATTTAGTTATTAATCACAAGTAGGCTTACATTCACACCGTAATTAAGTTACTGTGAAAATTCCCTAGTCACCACATTCTGACACCTGTTTGGGTATAGTGAGGGAGAATTTAGCACAGACAACACATCTAACCAACACATCTTTTTGACTGTGGAAGGAAACCAGAGCACCCAGTGCAAACATGGGAAGAACATGCAAACTCCACACAGACAGTGACCCAAGCCAGGAATGGAGCCTATGTCTCTGGCACTGTGAGGCAGCAGTGCTAACCACTGTGCCACTGTGCTGCCCCAGGTGCTGGAGTGTGACTATTAGGGGATTTCACAGTAAATTCAATGCCATGTTAATGTAAGCCTATTTGTGACACTAATAAATAAACCTAAAACTTTATGACACTGTAACAGACAACATCAATTTAAATTTTGGAGAAACCAAACCATTCTGACACAAAATATCTCTGTTAATATTCAGATCTGCCACACGGATTCATAAGGAATTGGTTTTGCTCTGTTGAATGATGCAGAGATGTAAAGTAGATTCTCTTTACTGTGACAACGTTTTCAGTCTTGTGACCCTATAAAGGCCGAGTGATAAACAAAAGCTTCGTTCAGTTTTCAGTGTGTCTCTCTTCAGTTGCTTTTAATTGGCTTTATGTAAACAGAATAGCTATTTTTGGAGCAATAAAATTAATTGGTGTGGTAGGTGAAGTGATTATAAATGAAGCAGATGGTTAAAGTGACCTCTCCTGTAATAATTTGGCATGGTAGTTGCAGAACTTTTATAGGATAGGATATTTTTCTATTGACGAGCTTTTGGGCCAACTCTGTATTACAGTCTTATTGGTGTATTTTAAGTAACCACTATTTCTGTTTTAGCACTTCATGAATTTAAAGCAAAACTATCCAACAAAATATTTGAACTTAATTTCAATTAAAGTCCAGGTTGCCCAGTCATCACAAGTGTTTGGGGATGAAATTGTCTTTGTGCTGTTAAGAACAAATATATCAGTGCATTCAAGGGCAATTCCTTTGCTTATTTTGATTTGGTTTAATATTATCACATGGATTAGCATACAGCGAGAGGTATTGTTTCTTCCACACTATACAGATAAAGCGTACCTTTCATAGAGAAGGAAACAAGAGAATACAGAATGCAGTATTATAGTCATAAATAGGGTGTAGAGAAAAATCAACTTAATGCAAGGTACAAAGAACAAAGAACAAAACAGCACGGGAAACAGGCCCTTCGGCCCAATGAGCCCGCGCACCACCCCGATGTTCACACCTCTACCCACGATCCCTGTCCATGTTTATAGATCTATGGATTAAAAACCAAATTTGAGACAATTTAGGGAGAATTTGTTTTGCCAATTAGCCTAAGAGCACATCTGTGGGATGTGGGAGGAAACCGGAGCTCCCGAAGAAAACCCATGCAAGCACGGGGAGAATGCGCAAACTCCCACAGACACAGGCCCAAATCCATGTATCTGCACAGCACAGCGATAGTCACTGAGCTGTCGTGTTGCCCATCAGATGGTCCAGGTCAAGCGTATGCTAACAACGTGAAGCAGTAGGATACTCTCAAAAAAAACCCAAGAGCAGCCCTCTCACAACCCATTGCGTTTATGCCCCTCGTTAGACAACAAGGTGGACCAAAGCACCTGTAGGATAAAAACAAGTACATTAATATCATCATCTATTTACACACTTCCCAGGGACTCTCAAGGCTCATGATCCCTATTTTAAACCAGTTTTCTATACCCCTCCATTCCCATTCTGTTTGTGTGCCCATCTAAGTATTTCTTAAATAACTCCAGAGTACCTGCCTCCACCACTTTACTTGGCAGCGCATTCCATACCCCCACCACCCTTGTGTGAAAAAACTCCCTCAAGCATCCAAATTATACCTTATCTCCCTCACCTTAGCCCGTGACCCCTCGTGATATTTGAGTCCATCCTAGGAAAAAGCTTATCCTTGTTTACTCTATCTATCCCCTTCAAAATCTTGTACACCTCTATCAGATCTCCTCTAAGTCTACGTCTTTCTAAGGAAAACAGTCCCAATTTGCCTAATTTCTCCTCGTAACTCAGACCTTCCATACCAGGTAGCATCCTGGTAAACCTCCTCTGCACTCTCTCCAGAGTCTCCATGTCCTTCCGATAGTAAGGCGACCAGAACTGGACGCAGTATTCCAAATGAGGTCTAACCAGCGTTTTATACAACTGCAAAATTAAAGGCCAGCTCTTTAATGTTGAATGGGCTTTGGTAAGTCCATTCGAAAGTCTGAAGGCAGCAGAGAAGAAGATGTACTTGAATCAGTTGGTACGTGACCTCAGACTTTTGTATCTTTCCCCTGAGAGAAGAAGGTAGAAGAGAGAATGTTCGGGGTACATTGCTTTGCCAACGCAGCAGAAGATGTAGACAGTGTCAATGGATGGGAGGTTGGTTTGTGTGATGTATTGGATTATATTCAGGATCTATTGTACTTTCTTTCAGTCTTAGGTAGAGGAGGAGCCATACCAAGGTGAGATACAACCAGAAATAATGCTTTCTGTGGTGCATCTGTAAACATTGAAGAGAATCGTAGCTGACATGCCAAATTTCCTTAGTCTTCTGAGAAAATAATGGCACTGGTGGGCTTTCTTAACTATAGTGTCGGCATGGGGAGACCAGGACAGGTTGTCAGTGATCTGGAGATCTAAAGACTTGAAGATCTCAACCCTTCCTACTTTGCCCCCATTGATGTAGGCAGGGGCATGTTCTCCATTACGCTTCCTGAAGTCAATGACAATCTCCTTTGTTTTGTTGACATTGAGAAAGAGATTATTGTCACTACACCAGTTCACCAGATTCTGTCTCATTCCTGTACTCCGTCTCATCATTGCTTGAGATCCAACCACTACAGTGGTGTCATCAGCAAAATTGAAAATCGAGTTATAGGAGAATTTGGTCGCACAGTCATAGGTTTGGGTGAAGGGGCAAGGTATTTAGGGTGAGGGGGGCAAAGTATAATTCAAATGTTAGAGAGGTTTTTCACACAGAGGGTGGTGGGGGCCTGGAATGCACTGCCAAGTTGGGTGGTGGAGGCAGGCACGCTAGGGTTGTTTAAGGCTTACTTATATAGGCACATGAGCGGACTAGAGATGGAGGGATACAGAAGACTTTTCTAAATAAACATCAAGAGCCTTGGGGCATCCCCAGGAAGCAATTGATTCCTATGGACATTCTAACATAATTCATGGCTCTCTTGTTTTACGTCTGCGCTTCTGGGGATTCCATAAATGTGTATCTAAGTGGTGCATGTTTATAGATGTCTTTTCTTTCACTTCACAGGTAATTCGGTCTGCCTTGTTGACCAACAAGGGACATACACGTGATGGGTCATGCAAGGGCTGCTCTTGGATGTTGCTTTGAGAGTTGCCTAGTGCTTCACATTGCTAGTGTACGCTTAAACTGGACTATCTGATAGGCAACATGACAGCTCAGTGACTATCACTGTTTGCTGTGCAGATACATGGATTTGGACCAGTGTCTGCAGGAGTTTGCACATTCTCCTCATGATTGCGTGGGGTTTCTCTGGGAGCTTGAGTTTCCTCCCACACCCCAAAAACGTGCTCTTAGGCTGATTGGTGTGACAAATTGTCCCTAAATTAGTCTTCCCTCGACCTTCCCCAATAGGCGTAGACAAAGGTCATAGGTAGAGGAGGGTACTCACAATGTTAAAATGGTGGTACAGGCTCGTTGGGCCGAAGGGCCTGTTTCCCGTGCTGCATTGTTCTTTGTTCTTTGTTTTTAAGGAGATTAATAGGGGGCTGACAACATAGCTTTGTGGGCCACCAGTGTCGCGGGTGACCATGGAGGAGGTGTTGTTGTCTGTCCTTACTGATTGTGGTCCGTGGATTAGGAAGTTCAGGATCCAGTCACAGAGGGAGGAACTGAGGCCCAGGCCACAGGGCTTGGAGATGAGATTCATAGGAATAGTAGTGTAGAAGGCTAAGATGTAGTCAATAAATAGAAGTCTGACACAGGTGTCTTTGTTATCTATGTATTCTAGGAAGATGGCATCTGCTGTGGACCTATTGCGACGATAGGCAAACTTTAGTTGACCCAGGTATTCCGGAAGGTTGGAGTTGATTCATGCCATGATTAGCCTTTCAAAGCATTTCATAATGTTGGATATCAGAGTTACTGGACAATAGTCACTAAGTCATATTGCTTGACTTTTCTTTGGTACCAGGATGATGGTCGTCTTCTTGAAGCAGATAGAGACCACAGACTGTTGTAAAGAGAGGTTGAAGATGTCTGTGAATACTCCCACCACCTGATCCATGCAGGATCTGAATGCTCATCTGGGTACCCCATCCAGGCCAGTCACTTTCAGTATGTTGAGCTTCAAGAAAGCTGCTCTGACATCTCCAATGGTGACCCCAAATACAGGTTCATCCAGGGCTTCCAGAGTGGAGGTATGCTCTCGCTGACCTCTTGCTCAAACTGGGCATAGAATGCATTGAGCTCATCAGGGAGGGATGCTTTGAAGCCAGCAATTTACATGTCTTCATCTTGGAGCTTGTTACATTTTGCAGACTTTGCCATAATCGGCAGAGGTCGGTGTGACTAGCCTGGGATTCCAGCTTGGTCTCGAAATGTTATTTTCTGCAAAAGAATGAATGTGTTAAAATACCATCCAGAAGAATTGCATGGCTTAACACATGAATTTAAATATAGAATTAAGAGCAATTTCATCATACTTTGGTGTGAATGTTGGCAAATCATTCACCTGTTTGTGACTAGTAACAAAATTAGACAATGTTGTTTTGTGAGCACACAACTGTGAATGGAGAGTAAGTTTGGTAAGTTTAACAATGACACGAATGTTGGCAGTGTTGTGAATAGTCAGGAGGGATGTCAGAAGCTGCAGCGAGACATAGATAGGATGCAAGACTGGGCAGAGAAGTGGCAGATGGACTTCAACATGGATAAATGTGCAGTGATCCATTTTGGCAGGACCAATGGGATGAAGGAGTATAATATCAAGGGTAGGACTCTTAGCAATGTAGAGAATCAGAAGAACCTTGGGGTCCGGTTCCATAGGACTCTTAAATCAGCCTCGCAGGTGGAAGATGTGGTCAAGAAGGCGTATGGTGTACTAGCCTTCACTAATCGAGGGATTGAGTTTAGGAGTCGAGAGATAATGTTGGAACTTTGTAAGACCCTTGTCAGATCCCACTTGGAGTACTGTGCGCAGTTCTGGTTGCCTCACTACAGGAAGGACGAGGAAGCTATTGAGAGGATGCAGAGGAGATTTACAAGGATGTTGCCTGGATTGGGAGGCATGCTTTATGAGGATAAGTTGAGGGAGCTAGGTCTTTTCTCCCTGGAGAGACGAAGGATGAGAGGTGACCTGATAGAAGTTTATCAGATATTAAGAGGTATAGATACAGTGGATTCTCAGAGGCTATTTCAAAGGGCTGAAATGGTCACAATGAGAGGACACAGGTTTAAGGTGCTGGGGAGTAGATACTGAGGAGATGTCAGGGGTAAATTTTTCATGATGTAGAGATGCCAGTGTTTGACTGGGGTAAACTCAGTAAAGTTTTGCAACACCAATTTTAAATCCAACCAATTTATTTGATAGTAAATCCGCGAGCTTTCAACACTATGTTGTGCCTTCGTCAGGCAAATGCAGTGTTCTGATCTGCAGAGGCACTCATACCCACACAGACAGTTACAGATTGCTGATTAGAATGCGAATCCTTACATCTAACCTGCTATTCAAGTGTTAAAGTGGCTAACAATGTGTGTGAAGGAATCCTGAGCATTGGTTAGAGAATTGTGTATTTTCTCCAGACAGCACAGTAAGTGAGGTTTTTTGCTAATACAGGCAAGTTACGGGGGTTACAGATAGTGTGACATGAAGCCAAGATCCCTGTTAAGACCGTCCTCATGTGTGCGGAACTTGGCTATCAGTCTCTGCTCAGCAACTCTGTGCTGTCGTGTGTCACGAAGGCCCCCTTGAAGAACATGTACCCGCAGGTCGGACGCCGAATGCCCATGACTGCTGAAGTGTTCGCCCACAGGAAGGGAACTGTTTTGCCTGGTGATTGTTGAGCGATGTTCATTCATCCGCTGTCGTAGGGTCTGCATGGTCTCCCCAATGTACCATGCTTCGGGACATCCTTTCTTGCAACGTATTAGGTAGACAACGTTGGCCGAGTTGCAAGAGTATGTACCGTGTACCTGGTGAATGGTATCCTCACGTTTGATGATGCCGTCCATGTCTATGATCTGGCATGTCTTGCAGAGGTTGCTGTGGCAGGGTTGTGTGGTATTGTGGTCACCGTTCTCCTGAAGGTTGGGTAGTTTGCTGCAAACAATGATCTGTTTAAGGTTGTGCGGTTGTCTGAAAGCAAGAAGTGGGGGGGTGGGGATGGCCCTAGCGAGATGTTCATCGTCATCGATGACATGTTGAAGACTCCGGAGAAGATGTCGTAGCTTCTCCGCTCCGGGGAAGTACTGGACAACAAAGGGTACTCTGTCCACCTTGTCCCGTGTTCGTCTTCTGTGGAGGTCAGTGCGGTTTATCGCTGTGGCACATTGGAACTGTCGATTGATGAGTCGAGCGCCATATCCTGTTCTCACGAGGGCATCCTTCAGCATCTGGAGGTGTCTGTCACGATCCTCCTCATCTGAGCAAATTCTGTGTATACGGAGGGCTTGTCCATAGGGAATGGCTTCTTTAACGTGTCTAGAGTGGAAGCTGGAGAAGTGGAGCATTGTGAGGTTGTCTGTCGGTTTTTGGTACAGTGAGGTGCTGAGGTGACCGTCCTTGATGGAGATGCGTGTGTCCAAGAATTTTTTTTTTTTTTAAGCAACACAGCACGGGAAACAGGCCCTTCGGCCCAACGAGCCCGCGCCGCCGTCATACTATATAGTAGCAAATACATTATCCTATTTTAATATTCCTATATAATAATATATATATTAATCCTAATTTGGAAAATTTTCACCATAGGGACAATTTGTTACCCAATCAGCCTAAGAGCGAATTTTTGGGTTTTGGGAGGAAACCGGAGTGCCCGGAGAAAACCCACGCAACCACGGGGAGAATGCGCAAACTCCCGCAGACACCGACCCAATTCCAAGTGTCTGCACAGCCACATCGATAGTCTCTGAGCTGTCATGGTGCCCTTCAGATGGTCCACATAAAGCACCCATTTACGACATGAGGTACCAGGCAACCCATGAATCAACATCCCAGAGCTGTACCCGCACCACCTGCCGAATGCATGCTCAATGTTGGTCAAGTATGGACCGAATTACCTGTGGAAAAAAAGCCGTAGTTAAACAGTCCTAATATATCCCTCTATCTGCATACCGCTCATGTGGCTGTCCAAGAGACCCTTAAACAGCCCCAGCGTGCCTGCTCCCACCACCTTACTCGGCAGTGCATTCCACACCCCCACTACCCTTTGTGTGAAAAACTGCCCTCTAATATTCGTCCTATACATAGCCCCCCTCACCCTATGGCCATGACCCCTCGTCCTATCCATTTCTAAAGGTGGAAAAAGTTTACCTCCATTTACTCTATCTATACCCCTTATAATCTTATACACCTCTATGAGATCCCCTCTAAGCCGACGTCTTTCAAGGGAAAACAACCCCAGTCTATCTAATCGTTCCTCATAAGACAGTCCTTCCATACCAGGCAGCATCCTGGTAAACCTCCTCTGCACTCTCTCCAAGGACTCCACATCCTTCCGATAGTACGGCGACCAGAACTGGACGCAGTATTCCAAGTGAGGCCTAACCAAAGTTCTATACAACTGCAACATCAAACTCCTACTCTTGTATTCTATACCCTTTTCTATGAAAGCTAACATACTATACGCCTTCTTTATCACCTTCTCCACCTGTGAGGACACCTTCAGAGACTTGTGAACCTGCACCCCCAAGTCTCTCTGCGTCTCTATGCTCCGTATAGTTTTACCTTTTATCCTATAACTCTCTTCTACCTTTTTCCGGCCAAAATGCATCACCTCGCATTTATCCGGATTAAATTCCATTTGCCATCTATCTGCCCAGTCTACCAACCTGTCTATGTCCTGTTGTATTGCCTGACACTGCTCTTCTGTACCCGCCAATCCAAGCATCTTGGTGTCATCAGCAAATTTGCTGATCTCACCACCTACCCCTACTTCCAAGTCGTTTATGTAGACCACAAATAGAAGAGGACCTAGTACTGAGCCTTGTGGCACTCCACTAGTGACAGGCTTCCAGCCGGAAAAAGAGCCTTCCACTACTACCCTCTGTCTCCTCCTCCCGAGCCAGTTCTCGACCCATCTACATACCCGACCCTGTATCCCATGCGCCTTCACCTTCTCTATCAGTCTACCATGAGGAACCTTGTCAAATGCCTTACTGAAATCCATGTAGACGACATCAACAGCCTGTCCTTCATCAACTGTTTTTGTCTCTTCTTCAAAAAATTCCACTAGATTTGTAAGACAAGAATTCCCCTTGACGAAGCCATGCTGCGTATCCCTGATCAGATCGCAGCGCTCCAGATGCTCATACATCCTGTCCCTAAGGATCCTCTCCATTATCTTACCTATAACTGAAGTCAAGCTCACCGGCCTATAGTTCCCTGGGTTATCCCTCTGACCTTTTTTAAACAACGGTACGACGTTTGCTATCCTCCAGTCCTCTGGGACCTCACCTGTGTCCAAGGAAGAGACAAAGATTTGCGTCAGAGGCCCAGCCAAGTCTTCCCTCAACGCCCTTAGCAGCCTGGGGTAAATGCCATCAGGCCCTGGAGCTTTATATGTCTTTAAGCTGCCTAACAGCCCCAACACCTCTTTCCTTGTAATCCTTATTTCCCTCAACCGATCCTCAATTTTGTCAACATCAGGCACAGAATGCAACTGATTCTGGAGAATAGTCCATGGTGAGTCTGATGGTGGGATGGAACTTGTTGATATCATCATACAGTTGTTTCACTGATTGTTCACCATGAGTCCAAAGGAAAAAGATGTCATCAATGTATCTAGTATATAACCTTGGTTGAAGAGCTCGTGTGGTGAAGAAGTCTTGTTCGAACCTGTGCATGAAGATGTTGGCATACTGAGGTGCAAATTTGATCCCCATGGCTGTTCCGTGTGTCTGGATGAAAAGCTGATTGTTGAAGGTGAAGACATTGTGGTCCAAGATGAAGCGGATGAGTTGTAAAATTGCATCCAGAAACTGACAGTTGTTGGCATTGAGTAGTGAGGCAGTTGCAGCAATACCATCGTCGTGGGGGATGTTGGTGTAGAGCGCCGAGACATCCATTGTGACAAGGAGTGTCCCTGGTTCAACTGCTTCATGCGTGCTGAGTTTCTGTAGGAAGTCCGTAGTGCCAAGACAAAAGCTGGGGGTTCTTTGTACAATGGGTTTCAGGATGCCCTCGATATAGCTGGAGAGGTTCTCACACAGGGTCCCATTGCCCGATACGATGGGACGGCCGGGTATGTTTGCCAAAGCAAGGCCATCCGTGCTCTTAAGACCAACCGCAACATTGTCATCAAACCAGCAGACAAAGGAGGCGCCACCGTCATACTGAACAGAACGGACTACTGTGAAGAAGTGTACCAACAACTAAACAACGTGAAACACTACAGACAGTTACCAGCAGATCCAACCAAAGAACACACTCGTCCACTCAACACTCTGATCAAAACCTTTGATCCAGACCTTCAGAACACCCTCCGGACTCTCATTCCACGTACTCCCCGCATTGGAGATCTCTACTGCCTCCCAAAGATACACAAGGCAAACATACCCGGCCGTCCCATCGTATCGGGCAATGGGACCCTGTGTGATAACCTCTCCGGCTATATCGAGGGCATCCTGAAACCCATTGTACAAAGAACCCCCAGCTTTTGTCTTGACACTACGGACTTCCTGCAGAAACTCAGCACACATGGAGCAGTAGAAACAGGGACACTCCTTGTCACAATGGATGTCTCGGCGCTCTACACCAACATCCCCCACGACGATGGTATTGCTGCAACTGCCTCACTACTCAATGCCAACAACTGCCAGTTTCCGGATGCAATTTTACAACTCATTCGCTTCACCTTGGACCACAATGTCTTCACCTTCAACAATCAGCTTTTCATCCAGACACACGGAACAGCCATGGGAACCAAATTTGCACCTCAGTATGCCAACATCTTCATGCACAGGTTCGAACAAGACTTCTTCACCACACGAGATCTTCAACCAAGTTTATATACTAGATACATTGATGACATCTTTTTCCTTTGGACTCATGGTGAACAATCATTGAAACAACTGTATGATGATATCAACAAGTTCCATCCCACATCAGACTCACCATGGACTATTCTCCAGAATCAGTTGCATTCTTGGACACACGCATCTCCATCAAGGACGGTCACCTCAGCACCTCACTGTACCGCAAACCGACAGACAACCTCACAATGCTCCACTTCTCCAGCTTCCACCTAGACACGTTAAAGAAGCCATTCCCTATGGACAAGCCCTCCGTATACACAGAATTTGCTCAGATGAGGAGGATTGTGACAGACACCTCCAGACGCTGAAGGATGCCCTCGTGAGAACAGGATATGGCGCTCGACTCATCGATCGACAGTTCCAACGTGCCACAGCGATAAACCGCACTGACTTCCTCAGAAGACGAACACGGGACAAGGTGGACAGAGTACCCTTTGTTGTCCAGTACTTCCCCGGAGCGGAGAAGCTACGCCATCTTCTCCGGAGTCTTCAACATGTCATTGATGACGATGAACATCTCGCTAGGGCCATCCCCACCCCCCCACTTCTTGCTTTCAGACAACCGCACAACCTTAAACAGATCATTGTTCGCAGCAAACTACCCAACCTTCAGGAGAACTGTGACCACAATACCACACAACCCTGCCACAACAACCTCTGCAAGACATGCCAGATCATAGACATGGACGACATAATCAAACGTGAGGATACCATTCACCAAGTACACGGTACATACTCTTGCAACTCGGCCAACGTTGTCTACCTAATACGTTGCAAGAAAGGATGTCCTGAAGCATGGTATATTGGGGAGACCATGCAGACACTACGACAGTGGATGAATGAGCATCGCTCAACAATCACCAGGCAAAACAGTTCCCTTCCTGTGGCGAACACTTCAGCAGTCATGGGCATTCGGCCTCCGACCTGCGGGTAAATGTTCTTCAAGGTGGCTTTCGTGATACACGACAGCGCAGAGTCGCTGAGCAGAGACTGATAGCCAAGCTCCGCACACATGAGGACGGTCTTAACAGGGATCTTGGCGTCATGACACACTATCTGTAACCCCCGTAACTTGCCTGGGTTAGCAAAAAACCTCACTTACTGTGCTGTCTGGAGAAAATACACAATTCTCTAACCAATGCTCAGGATTCCCTTCACACACATTGTTAGCCACTTTAACACTTGAATAGCAGGTTAGATGTAAGGATTCGCATACTAATCAGCAATCTGTAACTGTCTGTGTGGATATGAGTGCCTCTGCAGATCAGAACACTGCATTTGCCTGACGAAGGCACAACACAGTGTTGAAAGCTCGCGGATTTACTATCAAATAAATTGGTTGGATTTAAAATTGGTGTTGCAAAACTTTACTGAGTAAATGTTTCACTCAGAGGGTGGTTATTGTGTGGAATTGGCTGCCGTCCGTGGTGGTGGAGGTGAACTCGGTAGGGTCTTTTAAGAGACTTCTGGATGAGTACATAGGTTTTAATGGGATTGAGGGTTATAGATAGGCATGGTAGGTAAAGATATGATCAGTGCAACTCGTGGGCCGAAGGGCCTGTTTGTGCCGTAGTGTTCTATGTTCTATGTACTTTTTTTGATCAACACTAGTGCTGCACTATCAGATTGAAAAACATAACAATAGAGTGATTATATTTTGTTATAAACTCTAAAGAAACAAATAATTTTTAAAAAATAAATTCAGACCTTCATTGAATTATTGAAAGAATTGCACAGCATTATTTCAAGTTTTAAGACATTTATTGTAGCAAAGAAAGCTAAGATCAACATGGACTAAACACTATTTCACTTGGCAAACTATACAATGGTTAGCATTGCTGCCACACAGCGCCAGGGACCCAGGCTCAATTTCAGCCTTGAATGGCTATGTGGAGTTTGCACATTCTCCGTGTGTCTGTGTGGGTTTCCTCTGGGTGCTCTGGTTTCCTCCCACAGTCCCAAGATGTGCAGGTTAGGTTGACTGGCCATGATAAATTGCCCCTTAGTGTCAGGAGAATTAGCAGGATAGATATGTCGGGTTGTGGAGATAGGGCCTGGCTGAAACGGTTGTCACTGCAGGTTTGATGAGCCAAATGGCCTCTTTCAACACTATAGGGATTCTATGATACTAAACTGTAGAAAAGACCAACCCCCTCCTCCCTACCCACATTTAATTTTTACAAAGACTGAAATTCTCCTTGTCACATCTTTATTCTGTCACTTAAGTGGACATTTTCTTCTTCTGGAACAAGTCCAAAACATTTTTCAGTTCTCTTTATTTTGTCTGGCCAGATTACATCCCCCAACTGATTTTCATAGCGAGGTATCAATTGGTGATCCCTCCCTCTAGCTTCGTTTAAACGCTCCAGAAATTTCATCTCTTCAATCACAATATGAACTCTCATCCACTTCCTCGAATGTCAACAATCGCTCTCCCTCTCATCTCTTTCTCTATGTTGGATTTTTACAGGCTGGTATTGTGTGTGATTTTCAGTGAGACTTTTGGGAAAAGCTGCAACCTTTTCCTATAATGTCTTCCTGTGGACTCTGCACCCTTCTCAAAGTCCAGCTAAATGACTCACATATGTCTTGCATTCAGATATAAAAGCTAATTAGTTACCTTTTGGCACTCTTAAATCTACTCTTAAATAGACATATTAAGATATAGGTATCTGCTGTACCTGACATTCCGTACATCTCCCTGTGAGACTTGGAGACGGAGGCCTAGGTTTTCAAACACAGATTGAGCGTGGAGTTGGGGGAATTCCTGCCCCACAAACCCAACTTTGACAAAATGTCGGCCCACAGACATTTTTGTCAGGTGTATGTGGGCTATACTGGATGTCAGGATTGCTGAGTCCATGGGTTGTGAGGTGTCAGAGACTGATCCAGCATGGGCTAGGTGACTCAAGTGCATATAATAAAAAGGCCGATTGAATGACTCATCTCGAGACATTATTGGCCAAGGTTAGCTCTTTGCACCTTGGAAGAGATGTTAATGCTTAAATAAATGTTGATCGGTTGTTTGTTGATCCTGGAATGGATGAACCATTCTGGGATTTCCCCATTGGTGAATTGTCATTGTGGCTGCCTATTCAAAGTGAAGTACTGAAAGCATACAGTAGGTTCTAAGGACATAATTGTGACGATGGCATTGTACTGCTACAGCTACTTGGCACAGATATTCTGCAGTGATGTAGCTGACTGCCAAGACCCAGTAGATCAGCAATGAACAATGTTCATTAATCCCATCCACTTGATCTCTTACCACCCTTTCATCAGGATGCACCCACACGCTTGGCCCTTGACCAGGTTCCTCACAGCTACACACTGTCACAGCATAACAGTGTGACTGAGAGGGAAGAAATCAGTAAAGCTGTCAGTGGCCTCAAGGCACAGCATGCTAGATTCACAGCTGCAATATACATGGCATAAAACAGTTGTACAGAGAGAGCCATTCTGTCCACTGCACCATTGCCGGTAATCATTAATACAATGCAGAAAATTATTTGTGCATGTGGGTATACAAAAGTGAACGAGAGAATTGTAATCTGAATTGCTCATGACTTTATGCCTTACATTTATTCAGAATATACACAGAGGTTATACAGGGTTAGACAGGCTAGATTCAGGAAGAATGTTCTCAGTAGTGGGAGCATCCAGAGCTAGGGGTCATGGTTTGAGGATAAGGGATAAACCTTTTAGAAATGAGGTGAGGAGAAATTTCTTCACCCAGAGGGTGGTGAATGTGTGGAATGCACTATCAAAGAATGTAGTTGAAGCCAAGACGTTGTTTGATTTCAAGAAGAAAATAGATATTGGTCTTGGGGCTAAAGGGATCAGGAATATGGGAGGAAGGGAGGGAGCAGGATATTGAACTTGATGATTAGCCTAAATCATAATGAGTTTGATGATCAGCCATGATTATTGTGAATGGCCTACTTCTGCTTCTAGTTTCTATCTGTCTATTAAACAGGTGGAAGCAATGGCTCCAAATGCCCCCACATTTCTCCAATCAGATTCTTCAGGTATTACTAGATGAAGTCCAGAGGAGCAGATCTGTAAAGAAAAACCTTGCTGCCATAACCAAGAAGGTCTGGGTATAAACTGCCTCTATTCTGAGCACCCAGGAGTGCATCAGCATTCCTAGGCTCAACGCTGGGATAGGTTCTGGCAAACTGAGAGGCCTGGTTCATCCATGCAGAGACCCAAAGGAAAGGTTGTACCTGCATGTTATAGATAAGGTGCAAATCATGGCTCCTGCTTCAGCATTGATGCTTGTTTCTGTACACGATTCAGTGTTATGCACAGAACACATGTGAATGAGCACTTTGCTACATAGAGTGAAAAGAAATATCTCTCTATGCACTATATATCAGGTTAACATAAAGTCATGTTGTCATTCCAGTCAGAATGAGATGAGATGATCTGGACTGGTAGTGGATCAGCCTGGCTGAATATATTTGTTTGTTGAATAAATAGCCATAGAAATTGCCAGGTGCCTAACTAACTGTCTGTTAGTAATAGTGAATTGCCAGTAGTTGGTGATAAACATGCTCTCACGTCATTCTATTCTTAGCTATCGAATTGTAGTCAGAGTTTTACATGCAATAGCTTCTCTTCCCACTCCCACATCGTTACCTCTGAGGTCCATCTGTTCTTAGCTTCCCTCTACGTCTCATCTACATATTACCATTTTTTAATTCATTCAAAGGATGTGGGCTAGGCTAGCATTCACTACCCATTTCTATTTGCCCTTGAGAAGGCGGTGGCCTTCTTGAACTTCTGCAGCCCATGTGATTTTTGGTCCATTATTTTTGATGATTTAGGCTCAGTGTACAGAGTAGAATTACAAAGCTTTCAGCGGATATTAACCTTGCTAATGTAGGCATGAGGATAAGTAAAGGCTTTTGGATGGTATAAACAGGATAATAAAATGGGCAGAAGCAGATGGAGTTCACAGTGAAGTGATGCACTTTGGGAAGACTAATATGAAAATACAGTACATTATAAATGACACCATTACGGAAAGTAATTGGTCTTGAGCTGGTTGGTAATGATCTCAGATTTTTGTATCTTTTTCCTGATGGAAGAAGGTGGGAAAGGCTCTTGATTGGGTTGACTGCTTTACAGAGTCAGCGAGAAGTGTAGACAGCGTCAATGGATGGAAGGTTGGTTTGCCTAAAGGACTATGGCATGTTCATGACCCTCTATAGTTTTTTACAGTCTTGGTCAAAGCAAGAGCCAAAACAAGATGGTATATATGTGGAAAGAATACTTTCTATGGTGAATCAGTCAAAAAATTGATGAAGGTCTAAGCAATTGATGTAGATTATTGATCTCCTTTGTGAAATGGTGGTATTTGAGTAATTTCTTTTCGATGAAGTCCAGGAAGGAAATGTGGTGCCTGAAGATTCATGCTGGTTATGGTCTCCTGTGAAGCACCCTCTCTTGGTTCAGTTCTTCCTGCTCTGTACTGTCTTCTTTGCTGCTCCTCCTCATCATCCAGCCTGAAAAGCAGCTCAACTGGACTATTAATGGTTACGGCAAAACTGTTTTAATGGGAGTCAAAAAACAGTACGAGAAAAATTGCTCCAAACTCATATTTCAGTAATGGAACAGAGAACTAAAAACACAAAACAAATGCCCAAAAATTCAAGCCAGCATCCTAGAAGGACCCGATTAGCACACAGATTGCTGATTACATTTATCATATAGCGAATAAAATTCTGAATAGCTTCACAAAAGGATTATAAAATAAGAATAATAAAATTCATTTCTGACCTAGAAAAATAATTAGTATATTTTCTAAATTTTCGGTGGATGGTCAGAGTTGTTGTCCAGAAGCAAATTGCAGTAGTTGACAGGTAAAATAATGGTAAAGGTGAATGTCTTTTGAGGGTGGGAGGAGATTCTGAAAAATGATTCAAGGCAGGCAAACCCAAGACAAACGGACAGGCTGCTATGTGCAGAGGTAGGGTGGGAGCAATGCACTGTATTCTAGCACTGTGTTAAAAAAACTATAACAATAAAACACAAACCATCCCTCTGGCTCTCAGTCCTCATCATTTACACAGTCCCTATTCTGCATCCATGCCAATATTTGCTCCCCATCAACAACCCTTTGCCCTTATTCCAACCATATGAATTGACCCAGCATCCTTGAACAATTTCTTGACAGCTTGGACTCCCTGCAATGCTTTGATAGCTTTCACACTTCCTGGAGAGCATTATCAGCTTTTAACACTTGTCAGCATCCACGACTTTGGCAGTCCATTTGCAGATCTTTTACAGTACCATGGCAGCTGGGCAGTTTCATGACAACTGAACAATTCCGTGACAGTTGGAGAGTTTCTTGATGGATGGACTGTTCAGTGACAGCTGGACAGCTCTTTAACAGTTCCTTGACAAGTGCACAGTTTTTTGATAATTTGACATGTTCAATTTTAACATTCTCAGAAGGGACCTTACCGCGGGCTATCCAAATTAATCCACCAGATTCAGACCTCCCTTATCTGTTCTAATCTGCACATTCCAGATTGTACAATCCTGGTCTTCCAAATACCAGTTCAGTGGAGACATCAGTGGTGATATAAATGGCCAGAGGCCCTTCATCAGGCTGAAAATCCAGGCCTATAAATTGGTCTTGCTGCACCAGAGTGATACCAGGCCTAAAGTGTTAAGCTGTAAGTTCAGACTTATTTATTATTATTTTTATATTCCCTTGATTATAGAGTATTTAGAGATGACGTAATCAAAGAGCTTAAGATGATGAACAGATTTGATGGGGTAATATGAGGGAATCTATTTCTTTTGTTTGGAGATCACCAAACAAATAGGCATAACCTAAATTTAGAGGTATGCCATTCGGGAAGCATTTCTTCACAAAAACGGCAGAAGAAATCTGGAATTCTCTTGCCCAATAAAATCTGTTGAGACTGGGTTAATTCGACATTTCAATCGTGAAATTGTTTAATTTTCATAAGGCTGTATTATGTGTTATGGGACCGGAGAAAGATGGAGTTAAGTTACAAATCTAATTGAATGACAAAACAGGCTTGAAGGGCTTCATGGTCTATTGCTGTTTTAATGCATATTTAAATATTTTAATTACTGTTTTGAATAATCTAGTATATGTCCTTAGTGGCTACTGAGCAGTGTGGAGGTTGGATAAGTATGTTGACCATCATACTAGATGCTTCAGCACCCAGTTTAAGTCTGATAAGGCTGCCATGGTGCCAGCAAATTCTATACCATTACATTTTCTTCATACATCGCATGTTTGATCCTCAGACTGATTAGTGTTTCTGTTAATAACATGCCAAGCACCATGAGGGAACTCTCCCAAAGGCAGCTAAAGTCCTGATGGCGACCTTTAGTTAACTTTGGTACTGAAGGAGTTCCGGAAGAATTTATTGCACAATTTCCTCTTGTTTACTAACTCAAGTGAAAAAGGATACCGTGGAATTGAGCACTTTTGGGTGGGAGAGGTGTGGGAAATAGGAAACATGTTAAACTAACATTTCCCATGTTAATACCTCTGAGAATCACAAATAGAAAAAGTGTCAAACTGCTGCTAAGTGATCACATTTTGAAGGGTACAGGGAAGAGGAACATGTATTACAGTGTATTTTCATTTATTTTCTAATTCTTAAGCAGAAATGCTGTATTGGTAGCATATCTAGTGTGTAACTGGCTCAGAAAAGTATGAGGATCAGGTTATAGTAGCATCATTTATTTATTAGTCACAAGTAAGCTTACATTAACACTGCAATGAAGTTACTATGAAATTCCCCTAGTTGCCACAATCCAGCATCTGTTCAGGTCAATGCACCTCGTGTTTACAGCACTGGAATAGCAACTTGAAGCTTATGAATTCAAATGAATAAAATGTACTATGGAAAGTATTAGACTTTTGCAGATTACTAATTCCCTTTACAAAGGATTTGTTACCATTCTCCAATCTGGTTTACATGCATGTCCAATCCACATAATATGGCTGACACTTAGATGTCACTTTTAACTACCAGGAAACCATTCCTCAGCTGAGCAACAGAGGAATATCAGAGTGGACATGTCCCAAAGTTCACCAAATGTACTTTTCAGGGCTACTTGAAGGTTGCCTGCTTAAATATATAAATTGGAATAGCACACAATTTGCGGGAATGTTTCGACATGAATGGACAGAGCAAACATCATGCACTCTCAGTTTATTTGTAAGGCATTGTATTTGTAAGGTATTTGTACCAGGTGTTGAGCAGTGTAAGAAGCACTGTTCAGCACTGTGAAGGAATAAGAAGTCATTCACCTAGTCTGATCATTAATGTACCTATAACCATTGGCTAAGAGATGCAGTTTGCCACCAAAATGGATCATCCCTTAAAAGGCCTTTCATCAACAATAATCAGCATTTATGAAATAGTATAATGCTGCAAAATGCCTAAGACACTTCAGAGGGTTTTTAAATGCATAGAATCCTACAGTGCAGAAGGAAGTGGGCCATTTGGTCCATCGAGCCTGCATTGACAACAATCCCACCCAGGCCTTATCCCCATAATCACAAGTATTTATCCCACTAAAAGGCACTTCAGCATAGCTAATCTATCTAACCTGCACATCTTTAGACTGTAGGAGGAAACCAAAGCACCCAGAGGAAACCCATGCAAACACAGGAAGAATGTGTAGACAGCCATCTAAGGTCATAATTGAACATGGGTCCCTTGGGGGGCTGTGAGGCAGCAATGCCAACCACTGCTAACTATTATGCTGCCAAATTACCAAACAAAGTTTTACATTGAACCACATGAAGAACAATCAGAAGCTGTGTATAAGAATGGTTTAAAAGAGTGTTTTAAAAGCTAGAGAATTCCAGAGACTGGACAGCTGAAAATATGATTAGAATTAAGCATGCACCCACGGACAATTAGGAAGGCCACATGATTTTCATCTATTGCCATCCAATTCCTCAGATAGTAAAAATGATGGCTGGTAGTCTCCCATGGTCCTGCTGACAGGTTTGACAGTGGATGGAGATGGGAAAAATTTGCCCAAAGGCTCAAAAAATCAGTTTAAGGGCAACATGAATTTCCTGTGGGATCTTCAGCTGATGCCCACCATGGCTGATTGGTAAACCGGCTGGAAACCAGCATGTAACTGATTTGCATTCCACTAATGGAATGCAGTTGAAAACCTGACCACCCTTGCCCAGTTTTCTCTGGTGGCAAGAGGAACACAGGTCTTGAACAATATGGCGTGCAGATATCAGGACTTATTTGAACAATGCTTGGGATTGCCTGAGGAGTTCGTGATGGAGACCACTGGCACACCTGGACCTCAGAACACCACAATTGTGGTTGAGGAGAGCATGTACAGGTGGATTTTTCAGATATGGCGTCCTGGAGCAGGTCCATCTTCCAGCCTTAGAGTGCTCCCAGAGGTCCATTTTCATTTTCAGGAGGTCCATCTTATTTCCTCAATTGTTGGTGTCTATTCAATGTATTACATGGATAGGATAGTGGATTATATCAGGCCTGCACCACCAAAGAATGTGGTGTAAAATATCTGATTGCATAATTAATAATGCATGGACCAGCAGATATGGCACATTTTTCCATTTGTCTTCGCAGCAGGAAACACTTCACATTCCCATTTCTGCGACAAGACTTAGTCCCAGATGGGAGAATTTTGAGAACAGAATTGTAGAAAGTTTACAGGAATAGGCCACATGTCTGTGCCTTTCTAAAAATGAGCCACTCAGTCCAATTTCGCTTTCCACAGTTCAGTTCATAGCCTTCAGATTGCAGCACTCAAGCTTCATACCCTGACACTTCTTAAGTGAAATAAAAGCAAAATACTATGAATGTTAGAATCTGAAACAAAAACAGAAAATGCTGGAAAACCTCAGCAGGTCTGACATCATCTGTGGTGAGAAAATAGAACCAACGTTTTGAATCTAGATGACCCTTAGACTCACTCTTTTAAGTGAGTTGAAGATTTCTGTTTCGAACTCCCCTTCAGGCAGCTTGTTCTACATCCCTAAAAACCTCTGGGTGAAAACAGTTTTTCTTCAACTCCCCCCCCTCTAAATCTTTCTCCCAAATACTTTACATGTAATTCCATGCATCCTTCCCCCTCCCCCCACCCACCCCACCAAGGCACTGAGCTCTCTGCTAAGTAAATAAATCCTTTTGATCCACTTTATCCTGGTCCCTCACGGTTTGGTATATCTCAATCAAATCTGCCCTCAGCCTGCTCCCCCAGTTCTGGAGAGAGCAACACAAGCCTATCCTATCTTTCATTTTAGCTACAATATTTCTGTCCTGGTAACATCTTTGTAAATCTTCTTTGCACCCTGTTTAATGCAATTATACCCTTTCTGTAATGGGGTGACCAGAACTGCACACATTACTCCAGTTGTGACCTTACTAATCATAGAATCATAGAACTTATGGCACGGAAACAGGCTCTTCAGCCCAAACTAGTCCATGCCAACCAAAAGCCAATTTAAGCTAACCCCATTTTTCTTCATTTGACCCATATCCCTCTAAACCCTTCCTATTCATACATCTGTCCAAATGCCTTCTAAATGTTGTCAATGTCCCTGCCTCAACCACCTCCTCCAGCAGCTCATTTCATATACTCACCTCTGTGCAAAGAAGCTGCTCCTCACGTTCAGATTAATTCTTTCCCCTCTTAACTTAAACCTTTATCCTCTAGTTCTTGATTCCACAACACTGGGAAGAATAGTGAGTGTATTCACCCTATCCATGCCTCTCATGATCTTAGACACCCCTATAAGATCATCCCTCAGTCTCCTACGCACTAAGAAAGAAGTCCTAGCCTGTCCAATCTCTCCTGATAACTCAGTGCCTAGAGAACTGCAGCATTCTTGTAAATCTCTTCTGCATTCTCTCCAGTTTAATAATATCTTTGCTATAGCAAGGCGGCCAAAACTGAAGACAATGTTTCAGGTGTGGCTTCATTATCATCCTGTACAACTGCAGCATGACTTCCCAACTTCTATGTTCAATGCTCTGACTGTCTGAAAGCTAGCATGCTAAAAGCCTTCGACACAGCCCTATCTACCTGTGACTTCAACTTTAGAGAACCGTGCACCTGTCCTTCTGTTCCACTGTACTCCCTATGGTCCTACCATTCACCATGAAAGTCCTACCTTGACTTGACTTCCCAAAATGTAGCATTTCACACTTATCTGTCTAACCTTTTTCTTGTATTCAATGCCATGGCTTATAAATGAAATGATTCCATATGCCTTCTTAACCAACTTATTGACGACCTGTCCTGCTATTTTGAAACTCTGCCTTGAATGCTTTGTCCAAGTCCTTACATCGCTCATTGACGAACGTCATGCATTTCAGAACTGAATCTGAATGTCTCCCATCAGATAGACCACAGCTGAGAGGACTGTCAGCAGAAACAGGGGGTCGTTCGTGATGATCAAAATGGCCCTTACCACAGTTCAAAGCCAAGCAGAATGTCACACCACTGGAAATGGAGCCAGATCAGATTAGTTCTTGCTCATATATCCAGAGACGTTTATCCATAAAGTAATCACCTGACCACGATGCTTTAATAATAAAACTACAAGTGTAAAAAAAATCGCAACACAACAGGTCTAACAACATTCTAAGCTACATATAATGTCCTACTTGCACAACTCAGGAGTGATACTGTTTGCCATCTGACCTTGCCCCGATCGTAGATGTTAGTCTCAAAGTCTCTAGCTTCCTGTAAACCTTCTCCTTATCCTCAGCTCTGGTTTGGTGATCCTCATGAACAAGTCCATTTCTTCAATTTGGACACTAGTCTTATGTTCATAGACTTCCCTCTTGGACCATTCGTGGGGTCGAGGTCTCCTCTCTTGCAGCCTGATAGGCAATCTGTGCATTGCTAGGGATCAATAGATAGTCACTCTAAAGTCCCTCACTTTCTCCGCACCTCAGATCTTTTCATTTATTGTGTAATCCTTTGCCTTGTTTGACCTTCCCAAATATACTATCTCACACTTTCCTATCCATCCAACCAATCCATTGGTATCTTCCTACAATGTACAGCAATCCTCATTATCAACCGTGTGACCAATTTTTGTTCTGTCTGCAGACTTATTATCATCCCTTATACATTTGTATCCAAATCATTAATATATACCACAAGTAGCTGAGCCCTGCAGAACCTCACTGGAAACAACATTCCAGTCATAAAAATATCTATGAACAATTACCCATTGTTTCCTGCCACTGAGCCAATTTTGTATCCAATTTCCTGCATTGCCTGGATCCCACGGATTTTTATCTTATTAACCAGTCTGCCATGTGGAGCCTTATCAAAAGCCTTGCTAAAATCCATGTTGGCCACGTCAACTGTATTTCCCTCATCAATCCTCCCTATTACTTCCTGAAAAAGCCCAATCAAGTTAGTCAGATATCACCTTCCCTTATCAAATTCTTGTTTAATCTGTGCTTTACTAATTAACAGTCTATCCTGATTCCAATAATTTTCCCATCAAATCAGTCCCAGCATCGTCAATGTCTTGCACAATTTAAATCTCAATTTCAAGCATCACTAGTTTTATATTGGTAGACAGTGAAACTCTCAATTTCAGCAATACACATGAACCAAAGTTACCTTACTACTCCTGCATTTTTAAATTTGCAGCCATCCCCCCTTTCGTGATCTTTCCTCATGTTCTTTTCTTTGATCCGAAAGCAGTTTCCTTTGAATTCCTTATATTTTAAACTAACGTCATTGCTAGTTAAGTGGAGACAGATCTGTTTCCATGTTTTATTTTTAGCTGATTGTGTGCATAAACATTGGAGTCGCAGCTCATCAATTTTGATCTTCAGACAGGATGGAAAAAATGCAAGGAGCAGCCCAATCCATCGTAATATTTCAGCCAGTTATATTGGCAATGTGAGTGATCCAGGTAGAAATTATTTCTGACACACTGAGATTCTTTAAAGGACAAACAGTTTCAATAGTTCAAACCATACAACATCTTTAGTTAATCTCCCTTCACAAAGGAAAGTCAAGAATAGTTGTGTGTCTGTTTATGTTGGAGCATTGAAGCTTCCAATACTCATTTTGCTGTAGAGTTTGCACCAAGTGGAAACATCTATCCACGTATACTGAAAGCAGTGTAAAAGGGTAGATTTTGGAAGTCCCTTTATAGTTGTTTTCCAAAAGAACCACAGGTGTGTACTTCAGAAAAAGAGTGACATATGGCAAATCCAAGCTTCTAGCCCAGATTCCTTGTGGGAAACATGGGAATATATATGAAAAAATGGCCATCATACATCCATCTCTCATCTTTTAAATTACGTAGTACTTTCAGAATCCAATCATTATTTTCATTTTTATTTTTGTATAATATTGTAATTTGATTAAAACTAGCATTTGTATTCATTGGCAAATACCTCTCCCAGGAGATTAAAGTTTATTTATTAGTGTCATAAGTAAGCTTATATCAACATTGCAATCAAGTTACTGTGAAAACCCCCTACTTGCCACACACTCTGGCACGTGTTCAGACACTCAGAGAGAATTTAGCATGCACCTAACCAGTATGTCTTTTGGATTGTTGGAGGAAATCAGGGCACCCAGAAGAAACCTACATGGATAATGTGCAGACTCCCCAGGTCCCTGGAGCTGTGAGGCAGCATTCCAACCAGTGTGCCACAATACCATCCATTTCCAAGCTTCCTGGAGTGGGGCTGAAGCTAGATTGATGGAGGAGTGGAGATCGGGAATGGGGCCAGGAGCTATGGTATTTATATATTGTGATATACAAGGCATCCTAGTTCTGTGAGACACTTATATATTTTTCTGTGCATAACATTGTTCATATCTTCATATGAAAAGTACACATTATTATTCAGATCGATAAGGATGACTCCTGCTGGGGAGTCCTGCTTGCAAGTTTGCAGTGCAAATTTGGATCACCATTGAACATCAAATCATTGTTTCTAGGAGGGGTTATGTACATCATCGCCTCTGGAGATCTCCCTTCTGCAGCTTGCCATCTCTTAGTCCTGCAACTTTGATGAACCTGCTTCCAACTCCTTCCCCAAATCCACAAACCAGACTATCCTGATGCACCGATAATTTCAGACTCTTTCTGTCCCACTGAAAATATTTCTTTCTATCTTACTCTTTTTTCCTCCCCTCGTCCAGTCTCTTTCCACCTTTAGTCATAGAGTCACGGAGGTTTACAGAATTAAACTGTTTTAATTTTGTCCCTTTTGTCCCAATTCATCCATGCCGCCCTTTTTCTTAAAACCCCTAAGCTAATCCTACTTGCCAGCATTTGGCCCACATCCCAATACACCCATCTTATTCATGTAAATATCTAAATGCTTTTTAAAAGACAAAATTGTACCTGCCTCTACTATCTCTGGCAGCTTGTTCCAGACACTCACCACCCTCTGTGTGAAAAAATTGCCCCTCTGGACACTTCTGAATCTCTCCTCTTTCACCTTAAATCTATGCCCTTTAGTTTTAGAGTTCCCTACTTTTGGGAAAAGATATTGACTATGATCTGTACCCCTCATTATTTTATAGATCTCTTTAAGATCACCTCTCAGCCCCCTATGCTCCAGAGAAAAAGTCCCAGTCTATCCAACCTCTCCTTATAACTCAAATCATTAAGTCCTGTTAGCATCCTTGTAAATCTTTTCTGTGCTCTTTCTAACTTAATAATATCCTTTCTATAATAGGGTGATCAGAACTGCACATAGTATTCTTAATGTGGTCTTACCAATGTCTTGTACAACTTCAACAATATGTCTCACCTCTTGTATTCAGAGTTCTGACCAATGAAATCAAGAATGCCAAATGTCTTTTTCACCACTCTGTCCACCTGTGACTCCACTTTCAAGGAGCTTTGAACATATACCCCTAGATCTCTTTGTTCTCATGCCCAATCATTAACTGAGTAAGTCCTGCCCTGGTTCAATCTACTAAAATGCATCACCTTGCATTTGTCTGAATTAAACTCCATCTGCCATTTGTCAGCCCACTGGCGCAATTGATCAAAATCCCATCGAAATCGGAAATAACTTTCTTCACTGTCTTACAAACTTTTCTCCTCATTATGGATGTCCAAAGTCTCAATAGCTCCATACCCTACCAGGAGAGTCTGTGGGCTCCCAGCCTCTTCCTTGAGCAGTCCTCAGTAGCATACTCCATCACATAGCTGAACTTGTTCCCTCCTTTAATAATCTCTCCTTCTCACTTCCTCCAAATCAGAGGTTTTGTTATGGATATACATGAGTCCAAGTCATGCCTGCATTTTTGTGGAATACATGGAACTTTCCTTATCTTGGTCCTTCTCAGGTCCCCTCCTCCAAATCAATTACCAGTACATTAATGATTGTATTGGTGCTGGTTGCTGCTCTTGATCAGAACTGAAAAAGTCCATCAACTTTGCATTCAATTTCAATTCTTCTCTTACCTGATCTCTCCCTCAACGTCAACAAATGAAAGAGATTGTCATCAAATTCAGAAAACACAGTGGGGAACTTGCCACTGTCTCCATCAATGGGGATGAAGCAGAAATGGTCGAGAGTTTCAAGTTTTTAGGTGTGCAGATCACTAACAACTGTCCTGGTCCCCCCATGCCAACACTATAGTTAAGAAAGCCCAAAAGTGCCTTTATTTTCTCAGAAGACTAAGAAAATTTGGCTGCAATTTTCACCAACATTTACAATGCACC
Organism: Sphyrna mokarran; assembly: GCA_024679065.1. Lineage (NCBI taxonomy): Eukaryota > Metazoa > Chordata > Chondrichthyes > Carcharhiniformes > Carcharhinidae > Sphyrna > Sphyrna mokarran. The sequence continues at coordinate 36,778,724 of JAGIQG010000001.1, forward strand.
ATAGAAAACATTCTTTCTGGTTGTATCATAGCTTAGTATGGTTCCTGCTCTGCCCAAGACTAAAAGAAATTATGATAGATTGTGAATGTTGCCCAATCTATCATACAAACCAGCCTTTCATCTATTGACTCTGTCTACACTTCTTACTGCCTCGCAAAGTAGCCAGCATAATTAAAGACATTTTCTCTTCCACCTTCTTCTGTTGGAAAAAGATAAACTCTTCCCTGCTGCCATCAGATTTTTGAATGGACCACCCTTGCATTAAGTTGATCTTTCTCCACATCCATAGATGGTAGGGTAGCACAATGGTTAGCACTGCTGCCTCACAGCGCCAGGAACCTGGGTTTGATTTCCGGCTTGGGTCACTGCCTGCGTGGAGTTTGCATGTTCTCCCCATGTGTATGTGGGTTTCCTCCAGGTACTCTGGTTTCTCCCACAGTCTGAAAGATGTGCTGGTTAGGCATATTGGCCCAAATAGGTGATTGCGGCGACTAGGAGAAATTCACAGTACTTTCATTGCAGTGTTAATGTAAACCTTACTTATGACTAAAATAAATAAATAAATATAATTCTCTACACCCTAGCTATGAATGTAACACTACATTCTGCACTCTCTCATTTCCTTCCCTATGAAGAGAATGCTTTGCCTGCATAGCGTTCAAAGAAACAATATTTTTTACTGCCTATTAATACATGTGACAATAATAAATCAAATCAACTCAAACCTTCATATAGTGACACCTACCTTCCCTTTCCTTCCTTAACTGCTCTGACTCAATTTCTGAGGATAATTTGTCTGCTGACATTCATTAAAAGCTCACCCACTCCCACAGCTAACTCAATTCCATTTCCTCACACCTTGGCATCTGTGAGGACTCTATTCCATTCTCTCAGTCTGTCCATCTCTGTTGCATCTGGTCTGATGACAAGAACAATTCTACTTTTCCTCAATGTTTGAAATCCTTTTTCCTTTCCACTGTTCATATTTAGTGAATTTTGGAGAGTAAAGAGAGAGTGTGTGTGTACGTGTGCGCGCGCACGCGCGCAGGCATGCACGCATGACTTGCATCAGGCATTTCATGAGTTTAAACCAAGTAAAATTACCATTTATTTAAGCACTCACACCAACATAGAATGCTATGGCACAAATTCACATATTTAGATGTACATACACACTTAAGGAAGGAAGGTACAGTTGGAAAGAATAGTGCACTTTTACAAATTATATAAAAAGCAATAGTTCACAGTTCACATGGTTGCCTTGTATTAGAATTATGTTGCAGGTTTGATGGATGGTCTTTTCAGTGGTGATTTAGGTGAGTCAAATGGCTGAAGTCATTCACAGAAGTCATTTACAGGATTTTCCTGAAGTGATGGACATTTAGTATTTCATGAAGTCTTGTAACTTGTTAGCAGGGCATGAATTAGCTGTTGCAGTGACACCAAATGGCACAAGCCTGAAGATCTAACAATCTTATTCCATCAGATCTTTCTCAGGATTGATGCTACTGCTGGAGAAAGCAGGCCTTGTTGAAGTTACATCTGGAAGATGGCTGCTCGCAAGTGTTCGATACAACTCTCTTTCTTGTTTACCAAATATGGTTTCTTAAAGTGTAAACTCAGTTTCCAATTCCACTGTTCTTTCCATGATTAAGTCATTGATGGCTCATAAGTGGAATATATGTGTCTCTATCTTTAGGACAAATGAGGCAATTCCTGGGTTAGTTATTTACAGAAACAGACCAAATTAACTGATGGTTGTTTTATCAGAGAACATTCATTTCAAACAGGCGGTGAGATATGCTTTTTTTCCCAAAACGTTCTGTTTTTATTTCAGATTTCCTTCCTTTTTATGGAAATTTGGAAGCTGTTTATAGTATACTCCTAGCTTAGCAACACAAAATTTTGGGCAGAGATAACTCAAACTTTAAAAATGTACTCAAAACAAGCAAGGCTCCCACTGTGAAGGCAAAGTCCAGAGATTATCATATTGTATGTTCATAGCTACAATTTCAACTTTAATACAGAAAATATCCCAAAACTTTTCACAGAAATGTAAAAAAAACACGACCAATGAAGAGGATGTGAGGGGCCAAAGCTTTCATCCAAGAGAGCGATTTCTAGGAGGGTCCAAATCAGGAGGGAAAGGTGGAAAAGGAAGAAGTTGAAGAGAAGACATTCCAAAGCCCAAATGGCTGAAAGCATGGCTGTTACTGATTATTCCTGATGTGGAGATACCAGCATTGGACTGGGCTGGGCTCTGTGAGAAGTCTCACAACACCAAGCTAAGGTCCAACAGGTTTATCTGGAATCATGAGCTTTCGGAACACTGTTTTTGGGTATTTTCAATATTAAAGGCACTAAATGCAAGTTGAAATTGTAGCTATGAATATACAGTATGATAATCTTCTAACTTTGTCTTCCCAGTGGGAGTCTTGCCTGTTGTGAGCATATCACTCACCTGAAGAAGGAGCAGCATTCCAAAACCTTGCGATTCCAGATAAACCTGTTGGTTCACACAAACCAGCCTTCCATTTAGTGTCACTTTTACACTTCCCGGTGCCTTGGCATAGCAATCAGCATTATTAAAGACTCCACACATCCCGGATATTCTCCCTTCCACCTTCTTCAGTCAGGAAAAAGATACAAAAGTTTGAGGTCACATACCAACTGACTCAAGAATAGCTTCTTCCCTGCTGCTGTCAGACTTTTAAATGGACCTACCTTGCATTAAGTTCATCTTTCTCTGCATCCTAGCTATGACTGTAACACTACATTCTGCACTTCTTGTTTCCTTCTCTATGAACAGTATGCTCTGTTTGTACAGTGTGCAAGAAACAATACTTTTCACTGCTAATACATATGCTAATACATGTGACAATAATAAATCAAAGCAAAGCAAATCAAGATCAATCCCGGCAAATGGCAAAACATGTTCAAAGGCTCATTTGATGCTCTCCTACTCCCAATTCTTTTTGTTGGACGAGCTGTGGAAACAGCAAAAGGAGTGATTCACTCAAAGTGCATCTCAAAAGAGAAAGGGTTTTAAATAAAAGAATGAAAATTTAAATTTGATGTTGGGACTTTGAGACCCAAGTTAGGTCATGAAGATGGGGATGATAGGTGTATTGGATCGAACATACAAACAATGATGTTTTGAATGGTTAAAGTTTACTCACATTGGAAGATAGGAAGCGAATCAGCAAAGTGTTGCTATTGCCAAAGCTGCAAGTAGCAAAGCAAATATCAGGGTTTCAGCAACAGATGGACTGAGCTAGGAGTATAAATGAGAATCATATTGACTTTGCTTGATTTCATTAAGATCTTATAAATGTCCTGATTTAACCTCATTTGTTAGTATATTTACCCAATGACAGGCATTAGGCCTAATGGCCTATAGTTTCTTCATTTCTGTTTTCCTCCTTTCTTGAGTAGAGGAGTTATATTTCCTGTTTTCCAATCTGATGGGACCATTCCCAAGTCAAGGGAATTTTGGAAAATTACAATCAATGCGTCTAAGAGTTCAGAAGTCATTCCATTTAAGGCTTAGAATATAGGCCATCATGTTCTAGGGATTGTGATTGTTTTAAATTTCTCCCCTTTCTTTTCATCTGTTGATTTAGAAGGGTTTCTGGAATGTTATTTGTGTCCTTTACAATAAAAATAGATAAAAAATATCTGTTCAATGACCCATTGAACCATAGAAAAGTTATGTAACAGGAAAAGGCCATTCAGCCCACTGTGTCTCTGCTGGCTGAAAAAGAACAAATATATTAAAAAAATTAGCTGCCCATTCTTATGTTGAAAAAATAACACAGTAAGATGTCTGACAACATCTTAAACTTGGTGTTGTGAGACTTCTTACTGTATTTACCCCAGCCCAATGCCAGCATTTCCACATCATGAAAAATTAACAAACAGGCAGAATCAAAGGCTGTGTCTGAATGTGCATAGCATTTATAACAAAATAGATGAATGGTAAAGGAGCCTCTTGTTAGAAATGATCCAAAGCATGATAAATATTTCACATTCAGCTTGAAGGTGAGAAGTAGCAGTTTAAGTCTAATTTAACCTTAAATAAAGACAGTAGCAGGGATGTAAAGACAGAGATAGCTAAAGTGAACTTTGAAACCAGGTTAAAGTATCAGGCAGTAATGATAATGGCAGAAATTTAAGGAGACATTTTATAACAACGATACATTCCAATGAGAAAAAAGACTACGAGCAAAGGATCTACAGCTAATGAAGGAATTTAAGGGTAGGATCAAATTGAAAGAAACATCGTAAAATTCCACAAAGGTTAATGATAGATAATAAGATTGGACAGAATTTAAAAACCAGCAAAGATTGATGAAAAAAATAATGATCAGGGAGAAATTAGAATACGAGAAAGAGATAGCTAGAAATAAGTAAACAGAAAATGAGAGTGTCTAGAAATATTTGAAAAGAAAAAGAGGGACTAAATTAAGTGTTGATCATCAAAAAAATGATTCTGGGGAGTTAATAAAAGCCTTTCCTTGTTTTATATTTTTCTAAAATGTGAAATACCCTTTAATATTCAGGTCCTAGGCTCGGTCACTTGGCAGTCAGGTACATATAATAGCTATAAATCTTACGTATTTGTTCTATTTGTGCTAACAATAAATTTATTGCTATGTACATTCAGACACAGCCTTTAGTTCTGTCTACTATTTTTTCAACCTCTGTCCTTATCTGTTGGTGCACTTTTAAGTTTATATGCTCAGTGCCTTCCTTCCATTCTCTGGCTGAGGTCAAATGTTGTCTGATTTCAAGAAGGGATTAGATATAGCTCTTGGGGCTAAAGTGATCTAGGGATATGGGGGAAAGGGGCATCAGGACATTGAACTTGATGATCACCTATGATCGGAATGAATAGTTAAGTAGGTTCAAAGGCTGAATGACCTATTCCTACTTCTAGTTTCTATTTTTCTATGTTTCTATGTTTATCATTACTCTTATTTCTACCTTCCTCTATTGCCTTGTCCTTTTCCTTTAAGATACCATATTTTCACATATATCGTGTGATCCTTCCCCTGCAGTTTCAGCAGCCAAGCTACAGAAACCATGTGAAAATTTACCTTAATGTCCATAAATGATGTTGACAAGGGCTATCATTTTGATAAGGGAGGTTAAGAACCTGGAGAGAACATTGGAGTTAATGGCATGAGACTGAATAAGGTAACTGTTACTGGAAATCCTCTGGTTATGTTCAGGCAGGTGAGATTGGAGCCAAACTAGGGTAATCTCATGAATTACACAATGGGCAATCAGTGATAATGTAGGTAATCCTATCTAAAGGTCACAGAAAGATCAAAGAGAAAGGAGACAATTAATGCAGGCATCACAGTGATAGAAAATGTACATGGCTGCAACTTTGACTGGGGATATTATTGTGCTATGGGAGGAGTGATTGGACAAATTCAAGCTAGAAGCTGTGGAAGAGATAAAGTTGGATTTAGGGGATGACAATATGCTTGAAGACTTTCAGAGAAGAAAATGAAATTAGGAATGTGATACTGGTTTGCAAGGACAGAAGAGTTGATGTGAGAGAAAGGGAATAACAATGATTTTGTAAAGAAGGTGGATAGAACTTGATGAGAGGGAGCCATTTATAATGGCAGCTAATATAAGGGCAGGAAGTGGGTGGGAATGGGGGTCAAGAGAATAGAATGTGTGCTTCATAGATGGGGTGAAATTCGAGAACATATGAGAAATCATAAAAGAATCTTCAGATAGGCAAGTGTTCAACACTAGGGCAAAAAATTTCGGGCTGAAGGTTTAGCTTGGTGGGCAAGGGAAAAGTGGGAACAGGAGGGGCAGAGGAACAAATGGCTTCTACCATAGCAACAAAGAATTCCATGACTCCTCACGCTTGTTATTGGAGGTGAAAATAGCAAGGAAAGGTAAGAATTTTAAGGAAATGTTAGGCAGAGGATAATAAAACATGAGAATGATCTTTACTTTACAGGATAATTCCTAGATTGTGGGTGGCAATCAATGTACACCACATATGTTCAATTTTGTATCCTTGGATGGAATTGGGCAAAGCAGGCAGTCCTACCAGTGGGAATGACTCGGATGGAAGTCTGCATGGATTTCACTGAGGACAAGTGCATCATAGATGGAGTGAGTGTGGGAATTGTTAAATGAATAAATATTCAACAATGGGGACAAGGTAATGATCAAATCAAAACCTGAGCCCATAACCTTAGCTAATACTTTGGTGCAGTACTGAGGAAGCGCTGTGGTGCTGGAGGAACTGGGTGTAATTTTCCAATAGCTCAAAAACAAGAAATTTCACCTTATGATCCCTGACAACTGGTGCAAAAAAAGAACTCCAGTCTGCTTTATCTGGAAAATATCCTTTGTAGGAAAATATAAAACAATTTATCAAGTTATCATCAATAAATTATAAGTTATCAATAAATTATCAAGTTAGTTTTGCCATTTTTTTGTATTTAAGATCTAATATATAATATTTCATAAATTGAATGTTTCTGTTTTTATTATTCAATTTGCCAAGTGAAGAATTTTTAGACTTCCAGACAAATTGCACAGTCATTCAGTAGCAAATGCTACTGTACTGTACTATATTTGCCACCACATTGTTATCACTGCTTAGTCTGATGCATCCTAACTGATTGCTGACAGTAAGTTATTTATTGAATTGTCATGAAGCTACAACAATCGTTAACCACTTCAACAGACAGGAAATAGGACACTTGACCTCTCTAAGTAATTTGTTGGAAATTAAGCTGACAAGAGTTAATTAGTAAACAGAAACTTTGGATATAATTTTAACCCATTCAAAACCCTATCACTTGCACAGAATGGAAAATTGGGCTTGATATTATGGAAATCAGCAAAGGCTCTGATTGTTAAAGAGAGTGAGGCAAGACAAATGGCACTAACCCTCAAAACATATGCTTAAACTACAACACATCCACCAACAATAGAATCTGATAAGAAGTAAGGGAAAGTTTCAAAAGTAAATGAATGCTGAACTACATAATCTATTAAACCAAATAAGGAAACACTGAATTAATATATCCTTTTTCAACCACTAAGAAATCTCCCAAGGTAACTTGTGTACAATAACCTTTCTTATAAAGACGAGAGTAGCATTAATTAAATTCAAAGCAGCGAAATAACCTACTTTTTGTTGGTGTTGGTTGGGGGATGAATGTTTGGTTTGTCAGGACACTGAGAAGAGCTCTGCTCTTCCTTACACAGCACCATGGTATTGACAACTTCCATCGCGACATGCTGAGAAGCCCTCAGATTAATGTCTCATACAAAAAATAGCACCACGTTCACACAACAGCCCTACTGTGCTGACCCGAAACAACAGCATTAATTATATACTTAAATCCTGAAGCTGGATTGAACTCGCAACTTTCTGATTCAGAGGTGTGATCCAAGCAGATATTATGTCCTGGAATTACATGGAGCCATGGAGACTTGATGAAACTTCCAAAATAATGGACAGGATGCAGATCTGGAAGTCCTCCCATTCATTTCCAATGTATGTTAATTTACCCAGTAAGAGAATGATTCAAAATGAATGAAACTCAAATTTAATACTTTAACTTAATTCTGAGTTCAAGCAGATTTGATTTTCACTGCAATGAAGGTCTGAAAACACAATGGTGGAATGACTAGTCTTTGGGGTTGTCATAAGCAGTCTGAGAGCAGGTTCCTCAAATCCCCTCTAAATCTCCTGCCCCTTGCTTTAAATCTATGGTCCATAATTATTGACCCCTCTACCAAGAGGAAAAGTTCCTTTCTACTTACTTTATCCATATCCCTCATAATTTTGCCCACACTGATCAGGTCTCCCCTCAGCCTTCTCTGTTCTAAAGGAAACAACTCCAGCCCAATGAGCCTCTCTTCCTAGTTGAAATGCTCCAGCCCAGGCAACATCCTGGTGAATTTCTTCTGCACCCTTTCTAGTGCAGACACATCCTTTCTATAGTGTGGTGACCAAGACTGCACATAGTACACTAGCTGCAGCCTGATTGTTTTATGTAGCTTTGTCATAACCTCTCTACTTGCGTATTCTATGCCTTGGCTAATAAAGGTAAGTATTCCATATGCCTTTATCAACTTTATCTACTTGTCCTGCTGCCTTCAGGGATCTATGAACATGCACCCAAGGTGCCTCTGGTTATGCGTACCTCCTTGTGTCCTAGCATTTATTGTGTAACTCCTTGTGTTGTTGGTTCACTCAAACTGCATCACCTCACACTTACTGATCACATCACCTACTTTCGCATCTAGATCAGTAACGTATACACAAAGGGACCCAGCATGGATCCCAATCGTACACACCTATCCAATTTATCCAATTTGGATTCAATTTATCAAATTGCCCTGGATCCTGTGGACTATATATTTGGTCCCTTCATCAAAGTCATTGGTATAGATGATACAAAATTGGACCTAGCACTGATCCCTATGGCAGTCTACTAACAAAAGCTTACCAAACAGAAAGAAAGACTAATTTACCACTAGTCTCCACTTCCTTTAGCTATTCAAATTTTGTTCATTCTAATATGTTACCCACTGCACCATGTGCTCTTATCTTGTGAAATAACCTTTGATGTGGCATCTTACCTAATGCCTTTTGGATATCTATGTGTAGTACATTTACCAGTTATCCAGTTGGAATGATACTTTGTCAAAAAATTGTTAAACATGATAAATTAAGTAAGATTTCCCTTTCACAAGGCCATGTTGGCACTGTCTGATTGCATTATGATTTTCTAAATATGCTGCCAAACCTCCTTAATAATGGTTTCTAGCACTTTCCCAAGATAGATATTAGTATAACTGGCCTATCTTAGCTTGGCCTATCTTAGCAAAAGTCTTAGCTTTTATTGGTAGGGGGATTGAATTTAGGAGCCGCAGCATCATGTTGCAACTGTACAAAACTCTAGTGCGGCCGCACTTGGAGTATTGTGTGCAGTTCTGGTCCCCACATTATAAGAAAGATGTGGAGGCATTGGAGAGGGTACAGAGGAGGTTTACCAGGATGTTGCCTGGTATGGAGGGCAGGTCCTATGAAGAGAGGTTGAAGGATTTGAGGTTGTTTTCGTTAGAAAGGAGGCGGCTAAGAGGGGATCTTATTGAAGCATATAAGATGATTAGAGGTTTAGATAGGGTGGACAGTGATAGCCTTTTTCCTAGGATGGAGAAAGCTAGCACGAGGGGACACAGCTTTAAATTAAGGGGTATGAGTTATAGGACGGATATCAGAGGTAGGTTCTTTACTCAAAGAGTGATTAGGGAGTGGAATGCCCTGCCTGCAGCTGTTGTAGATGCGCCAAGTTTGGTGGCGTTTAAGAGGTTAGTTGATAAGTATATGGAAGAGAAGGGAATGGTTTAGTTTGGAGGGGCATTGCTTTTTATTTTGGTCGGCACAACATCGAAGGCCGAAGGGCCTGTTCTGTGCTGTATTGTTCTATGTTCTATGTTCTATAGTTTCCTGATTTCTGCCTACCTCCTTCCTTAAACAAGGATGTTATATTTGCTATTTTCCAGTCCACTGGGCTCCCTCCACGATCTAAGGAATTTTGGAAGATAATAACCAAGGCATCTGTCATCTGTGACATTACTTCTTTTAAGGCCTTACAGTGCAGGCCATCCAGTCTTAGGCACTCAGGTCTGATAGTCTTCTTGCACCTTTCCCTGGTGATCAAGTATGCCCCCCTCCTTACTTTCTATAGTCCTATATGTTTGCACTGTGTTTCCATCCTTTCCTATCATCCCTTGATTATTAAGTATCTTTGAGAAGTTTTCTAAGTCTTCAACTGAAGATAGAAACAAATTTTACCAGCGTGCCCGTCCTGAGGGGCAGACAAAGCTTGGAGAATGTCATTTTCTGTTGGCCTCAGGCAAAACTTGGGCAGGCATGCTGGTAAAACTCTGCTCAAACTGTCTGTTCAACACATCTGCCATTTCTTCCTTTCTAATACCAATTCCCTAAACTCACTGTCTAGAAGACCAATGCAAGCTTCAGTTATTTTTTCCTTAATTAAACACTGCAGGAACTATTTCTAACCATTTTTATATTAGTAGTTAGGTTTCTTTCATGCTCTTCTTCATGCCTGTTTAATTTTTTTTCTCTGCTGGCCAAGGAGGATGAACTTTGATAAATTATCGCTCTGGATTCAACTAGAGTATCTATCTAGCTCTGGGCACCACACTTTAAAAGGATACGAAGCTATTAGCGAGATTGTTGAAAAATGTATACAAATGGTTCCAGGGTTAAAAGACTTTAACTCAGGAATTCAATTCAGCACAAGTCAGGAGTGCAATGGAACACGCTTCACCTGTCTGGATCAACAAAAACAAAGAAAATTATATCACAGAAACAGGCCCTCTAAGCCTGAACTCACCATGCTGCCCAACTGTACTAAAGCCCTCTATCCTTCCGGAGACCATATCCATTTATTCCCATCCTATTCATACATTTGTCAAGACACCTCTTAAAAGTCACTATCATATCTGCTTCAGTACTGCTCCCAGCAGTGAGTTCCAGGCACCCACCATCCTCTGTGTAAAAAACATGTTTCATACATCTATGTGCAATCTCCACACAGACAGTGAACTAAGCCGGGAATTGAACCCAGATCCCTGGCACCATGAGACAGCAGTGCTAATGACTGTGCCAACAGAAGACATAAAGGGTCATCTTGACTCAAAACTTCAGTTCTTTTCTCTCCTTACAGGTGCTGCCAAGCCTGTTGACATTTCAAACATTTTCTGTTTTGGCAATAATTGCTGGCCTAGCCAGTGATACCTATGTGTGGAGCAATTAGAATAAAAAGAACAAAGAACAAAACAGCACAGGAAACAGGCCCTTCGGCCCAACAAGCCCGTGCCCCCACCTCGATGTTCCCACTTCTACCAAGAAGAAGGTGAGAGGTGTTAAATTTAATAGAGGTCTGGGCAGAGTGGATAAAAATTGTTCCCATTTTGGTGACAGGGTCAAGAACCAGAGAATGTTCTATTGTGGGATAACGTAGAAACAATCAAAGGCAACATGAGATCAGATGTAATAGGCAAGTTTTTTACAGTAAATCTTCAGATGACATGAAAAGTGATAAAAATAATGAGGAGGAAAGCTTTATATTACAGGATGATATAGATAGAGTGGTCAATTGGGCAGAACAGTGGCAAATGGAATTTAATCCTAAATAGTGCTAGATGATGCACGTGGAGTGTACTAACAAGGCAAGGAAATACAGAATGGATGATTGGACTCTCAGAAGTACAGAGGACCAGAGAGATCTTGATATGCATTTCCAGGGGTGTCTGAAGACAACAGGGCAGGTAGATAAAACATTTGGGATTTATTAGCTGAGGCATACAAGATAAGAGCAGGGAAATTATGGAGCTGTATAAAGTACTTGTTAGACTATTGCAATACTGTGTGCAATACTGGCCACAATTAGACTACTGCAATATTCTGTGCAGTACTGGCTACAGTTAGACTCTTGCAATATTGTTTGCAATTCTGGTCACCACACTGTAGGAAGTATGTGATCCTTCCTATTGCACTAGAAAAGGTGCAGAGGAAATTCACCAAGATGTTGCCTGAGTTGGAGTGTTTCAGCTGCAAAGAGAGATTGGATAGGCTGGGGTTGTTCTCCTTAGAGCAGAAAAAGCTGAGGTGAACAAAATTAGGAGGGGCATAGATAGGGTGGATCAGAAGAGATCCTTATCAAAAGAATTAATGACTGGGGGCATAGATTTAAAATAATGGGTTGGAGATTTAGAGGGGATTAGAGGAAAAACCTTTTCTCCCAGAGAGCGGTGGGCATCTCTCTGTTTGAAAGAGTGATAGACTCAGGAAACCTCAAAACATTTAAGAGATGCCAATGTAATGCAAGGCTACAGACTATGTGCTGGGGATCCCATGCAACCTTAACTGACTCAATCTCTCCTTATATATTAGAACATAGAACACAGAACACTACAGCACAAACAGGCCCTTCGGCCCACAAGTTGCGCTGATCATATCTCTGTAACTCCCAATCCCATTAAATCCCATGTACTCATCCAGAAGTCTCTTAAAAGACCCCAGCGAGTTCGCCTCTACCACCACTGACCGATTCCATTCACTCACCACCCTCTGAGTGAAAAATCTACCTCCTCTGTACTTGCCCCCCAGCACCTTAAACCTGTGTCCTCTCGTAGTGACCACTTCAGCCCTGGGAAATAGCCTCCGAGAATCCATCCTATCTATTCCTCTCAACATCTTATAAACCTCTATCAGGTCGCCTCTCAACCTTCATCTCTCCAGGGAGAAGAAGCCTAGCTCTCTCAACCTATCTTCATAAGGCATGCCCCCCAATCCAGGCAACTGCCCCCCAATCCAGGCAACACCATCCCAGGAACCTATCTGGTAAACATTCTCTACATTCCCTCCAGAGCAACAGCATCCTTCCTCAGATATGGGGACCAAAAATGCACATAATATTCCAGGTATGGCCTCACCAAGTCTCTGTATAATTGCATTAAGATATCTCTACTCCTGTACTCAAATCTTCTTGTTATGAAAGGCAACATCTATTTGCCTATTTTACTGTCTGCTGCACTGCATGCTTACCTTCAGTGTCTGATGTACGAGGACACCCAGGTCTCATTGCACATTCTCCTCTCTTAATTTATAGCCATTCAGATAGTACTTTGCCTTCCCATTTTATTACCAAAGTGGATAACTTCACATTTATCCACGTTATACAGCATCTGCCAACCATTTGCCCACTCATTCAATTTGTTCAAATCACATTGAAGCATCTCTGAATCTTCCTCACAACTTACCTTCGCATATAGCTTTGCGTCATTTACAAACCTGTAGATATTACACTTAGTTTCCTCATCTAAATCTTTAATATATACAGCACTGATCCCTGCAGTAGCCCTCTAGCCACTGCCTATCATTTGGATAAAGACTCATTTATTCCTACTCTTTGCTTCCTATCGATCTAAATACACTTCCTCTAATCCTATGTGTTTTAATTTGACAGGCCAATTTCTTATGTGGGACTTTGTCAAAAGCCTTCTAATGGTGGAAATAAACCACATCCACTGGTTCCCCTTATCAACTCTCCTAATTACATCCTACTAAATAGACTTTGCTTGTAAGGCAGCCTGCACTTCTGATTGCATAGTCCCTTTCTTTAATTCACCAAGGTGAGGAATCTGGAGGGGGCAAGTGACACTGGCAAATTTTCTGTGCTGCTTCAATAAGTGCCAAGTGATTCCTTCATGGGCTGATTACATTCCTGCTGCTGCCAAGGCAGAACCCATCCACTCTGTGAAGCTGCCTCTGGAGAAGCTATAAGGTCAAGAGGCTGGAACATGTCTGTCAACTGGCCCGCCATCCTCTGCTGCAAATTTGTCAGCACACTTGCCTCCAAAACTGCCTATACCTCTCCAGGGTATTCTTCCTTGTGGGCTTATAAGGTTGGCATGTATGGAAGGAGGCAGGTGCCTTAAGGTTCATTTTTTTAATGCAAAGGATAATAACCATATGGAACAGACAGACAGATCAATGAGACAGGAAGCTTTAAAAGACATTTGATAGATATTTAATGGAATGCATGACTGAGGGACATTAACCTTTGAAACTGCTTGATAGACAGTAGATTCTTTTGTTTCGATGTTCCCCCAGATACATTCTTTCATGTCAGAGTTGAAGTTGCGAAGATGGATGAATCATGGCCATATTGCAAAACACATTGAGAAACGTTAAGGAATGAACTTTGAACAAGATTGAGGATGTATGGGTCTCTCTGCTTTAACGTCCCAGCCTTCACTTTAGCTGCTGCCAGGACACATTTGTGAGCTAAGTTTCATAATAAATTCTCTTTCATTGTTGTCGAATCTTTTTATATATCATTTATTTTTGTAAGGAAGAATTCATGTAACTGAACAAGATTAAACAAACTTCAGAACATTTACTTTGGGAACAACTTGGAGCCACATTTGGTACAAAGCAGGAAGGATGGGGTTTGAAGTGCGTGATCTGTTCATATTGAGCTCATCAGCACATATCACTAACAGGAAACTGGTCTGTTCTGTGTAGGTGCAAGGATGTGCTTTTGAAGGGTACGATGCATCATCAAGTAACATTCCTTTCAAATTGGACTGGAAAAAAAGGAACTTTCATACACACTCCTTTGTCATGTGGAGAGAACAACTGCAAAGATTTTTTCATTGAATTTTTCTGTCCAAACAGTTGTCATTTAATTATACAAGCTCAGATTCATATCACCGGTTCTGTTTTCCTCTGTTGCTGCACAAAGTCTTAAAATCAATATTTGAAAACTTAAGATAGTGAACTGGAAATGTACATTTTAATTTTAATTCTTGGAATCTTGTTTTCACTTTGTTTGTTTTTTTATTCTTTGATCAGCACATCTTCAGACCAAGGAAGAACCATACTTTTTGCTTCAGAATGAAGCAGGAAGAAATTAACTAGTGCGAGCATCAGAAAACAATTGAAAGATAATGGCCAGGACACCATCCAGTTCAGTGTAAGAGTAGAAACTGATAATGAAGGGTGGCACAGAGGTAAGCATTGTTGCCTCACAGCACCAGGAACCTGGATTCAACTTTGGCCTTGAGTCACTGTCTCTGTGACTTGCACATTCTCCCTGTATCTTCATTGGTTTGGCCTTGGAGGGAGTACAGAGAAAGTTCACCTGTTGATTCTGGGGATGAGGGGGTTAGCTTATGAGGAGAGATTGAGTAGGTTGGGTCTGTATTCATTGGAGTTGAAGGCTGAGTGGGGATCTTATAGAGATATATAAGATAATGTAGGGGCTAGATAGGATAGAGGCAGGGAGATTCTTTCTGCTTAGAAAGGAAACCAGAACTAGAGGGCACAGCCTCAAAATAAGGGGAGGTCAGTTTAGAACAGAGTTGAAGAGGAACTTCTTCTCTCAGAGGATAGTGAATCTCTGGAATTCTCTGCCCATTGAAGTAGTGAGGTTACTTCGTTGAATATGTTTAAGTCATGGGTAGACAGGTTTCTGATCGATAAGGGAATTAAGGGAAGCAGGTGGGAAAGTGGAACTGATCCACTTCAGGTCAGGCATGATCTTATTGAGTGGCAGAGCAGGCTTAAAGGGCTAGATGGCCTATTCCTGCTCCTATTTCTTATATTCTTATGGTTTCCTCCCACATACTAAGATGTGCAGGCTACATTGATCAGCCATGTTAAATCGACACTTAGTCAAGTTCTGCACTGCAGAGATTCTATGATTCTGTGAGTCGAAGGTAAATGATTTTGGCCTAGAAAAAACAAAGTTCAGAGAAGTGAAAAAAGGATCATACCCTGTAACTGGGAAAATAAGCAAACAGGATGGCAGAACAGCAAAGGGATTTCTTTTTCTCTTGTTCTTGGAAAATGGGCAACAGTATTTATTGATGAAAAATAGTTGCCTATCCCTAAGATCTTAACAGTCAACCCTTTTGTGTCAGTGTCACATTTTAGCCAAGTCAGAGTAGAATGAGAGGCATCTTTTCTGAAGGACATTAACTAAGCAGCTGAGTTTTTCTACAACAATCCAGCAGTTTATGTGATATATAAATCTAATTCTCAGGGTTTCCTGCATAGTGCTGAGGTACTAAGGCCAATAATTGCCTTCTGCCCATCAGAAATTAGCTATCGCAATGCAAAGAGAAATCTCGACCTTCTGCAACCCTTTAGGATGAATGAGGAGCAATGCTATTTGTAAATTCATAAATAGGCTCAAGGAAGAGGGCAGGACAGCGGCTTAAATTCGGTGACTCTTCGAGAGAGAGACCATTATTATAAATTTGATGAGTCAAATGATTTTCTTTACAATACTGGTCAATAATTCCAATACATGAGGACTCTTGGGACAATTCTCTCCTGACTGTATACCACTGTGCCACCCCTCTGCTGAGTCACAGATGGGACAGAACGTATCCAGGAATGTTGATGGTGGTGTTTAGGACATTATCTGTAAGATAACATCAGTATAATCCCCCAACTATTAGTAAAGAGCATTTTGAGGTGTCAGTAGGATTGGGTTTGCTGTTTCTGGTGCTTAGTTTGATGCGGGATGGTCTGTCCCATTTCATTTCTTTTTGTAAACTTTGTAGTGGTTTTATACAACTGAGTGGTTTCCTAGACTATTTCAGAGGTCAACCACTTTGCTGTGGGACTGGAGTCACAGGGATGCCAGACCAGACCAGGTAAGTAGTGGAAGGCTCATTTTCCAACTGGAGGTCTGTCACTAGTGGTGTGCCACAGGGCTCAGTACTAGGACCTCTTCTATTTGTGGTTTATATAAATGACTTGGAAGAGGGGGTAGGTGGTGCGATCAGCAAATTTGCTGATGACACTAAGATGCTTGGATTGGCAGGTACTGAGGAGCAGTGCCAGGCAATACAACAGGACATAGATAGGCTGGTAGACTGGGCAGATAGATGGCAAATGGAATTTAATCCGGATAAATGCGAGGTGATGCATTTTGGCCGGAATAATGTAGAGGGGAGTTATAGGATAAAAGGTAAAACTATCCGGAGTATAGAGACGCAGAGAGACCTGGGGGTGCAGGTTCACAAGTCTCTGAAGGTGTCAGTACAGGTGGAGAATGTGATAAAGAAAGCGTATGGTATGTTAGCCTTCATAGGAAGGGGTATAGAATACAAGAGTAGGAGTCTGAAGTTGCAAGTGTATAGAACGTTGGTTAGGCCTCACTTGGAGTACTGCGTTCAGTTCTGGTTGCCATACTACCGGAAGGATGTGGAGGTCTTGGAGAGAGTGCAGAGGAGATTTACTAGGATGCTGCCTGGTATCGAAGGGCTGTCTTACGAGGAAAGATTGAACACACTGGGGTTGTTAAGAATAGAAGATTGGTTAGGGCAAGATTAGGGCCAGTCATAGACAGCAGTGGGAAGTTGTGCGTGGAGCCTGAAGAGATTGGTGAGGCACTGAATAAATATTTCTCTTCGGTATTCACGCAGAGTGCTGGAAATGTAGCTATGGAGAACACTGAGGTACAGGGTTGCAAATTGGGAAGTATTGTAGTAGATAGGGAGGATGTGTTAGAAAATCTCGAGGGTTTGAAGTTGGATAAGTCCCCTGGGCCGGACGGGATTTACCCTAGGATTCTCTGGGAGGCACGAGAGGAGATTGCAGAGCCTCTGGCTCTGATCTTCAGGTCCTCGTTGGTTACGGGTGTGGTTCCGGAGGACTGGAGGATAGCGAATGTGGTCCCATTGTTTAAGAAGGGAAGAGAGACCTTCCAGGGAATTATAGGCCAGTGAGTCTTACTTCTGTTGTGGGCAAGGTATTGGAGAGAATTATTAGGGATATGATTTATAGTTATTTAGAGAGAAATGAATTGATTGGGGATAGTCAGCATGGTTTCGTGAAGGGTAGGTCATGCCTTACTAACCTCATTGATTTTTTTGAGAAAGTGACCAAAGAGGTGGATGGGGGTAAGGCGGTTGATGTAGTATATATGGACTTTATTAAGGCGTTTGATAAGGTGGCCCATGGAAGACTTCTACAGAAAATGCAGATGTGTGGAATAGAGGGTGATTTAGCTAATTGGATTAGGAATTGGCTGGCAGATAGAAGACAGAGGGTGGTGGTTGATGGGAGATATTCATTGTGGAGTTCGGTGACAAATGGTGTGCCTCAGGGGTCTGTTTTGGGGCCCCTGCTGTTTGTAATTTTTATAAATGATCTGGATGAGGGTATTGAGGGATGGATCCGTAAATTTGCAGATGACACTAAAGTCGGTGGAGTGGTAGATAGTGAAGAGGGGTGTTATAGTTTACAGAGTGACTTGGACAAGTTGCAGAGCTGGGCCGAGAGGTGGCAAATGGAGTTTAATGTTGAAAAGTGTGAGGTAATGCACTTTGGCAGGAACAATAAATGTGTAGAGTATAGGGCTAATGGTAGGGCTCGTAATAGTGTTGAGGAACAGAAGGATCTTGGGGTATGTGTCAATAGATCCCTGAAAGTAGGCAGTCAAGTGGATAAAGTTGTTAAGAAGGCATATGGAGTCTTAGCTTTTATTGGTAGGGGGATTGAATTTAGGAGCCGCAGCATCATGTTGCAACTGTCCAAAACTCTAGTGCGGCCGCACTTGGAGTATTGTGTGCAGTTCTGGTCCCCACATTATAAGAAAGATGTGGAGGCATTGGAGAGGGTACAGAGGAGGTTTACCATGATGTTGCCTGGTATGGAGGGCAGGTCCTATGAAGAGAGGTTGAAGGATTTGATGTTGTTTTCGTTAGAAAGGAGGCGGCTAAGAGGGGATCTTATTGAAGCATATAAGATGATTAGAGGTTTAGATAGGGTGGACAGTGATAGCCTTTTTCCTAGGATGGAGAAAGCTAGCACGATGGGACACAGCTTTAAATTAAGGGGTATGAGTTATAGGACGGATATCAGAGGTAGGTTCTTTACTCAAAGAGTGATTAGGGAGTGAATGCCCTGCCTGCAGCTGTTGTAGATGCGCCAAGTTTGGTGGCGTTTAAGAGGTTAATTGATAAGTATATGGAAGAGAAAGGAATGGTTTAGTTTGGAGGGGCATTGCTTTTTATTTTGGTCGGCACAACATCGAAGGCCGAAGGGCCTGTTCAGTGCTGTAATGTTCTATGTTTTATGTTTTCCCTTGAAAGACGTCGGCTGAGAGGGGATCTAATAGAGGTATATAAGATTATAAGGGGTATAGATAGAGTAAATGGTGGTAAGCTTTTTCCACCATTAGAAATGGATAGAACGAGGGGTCATGGCCTTAGGGTGAGGGGGGCTATGTATCAGACGAATATTAGAGGCCAGTTTTTCACACAAAGGGTAGTGGGGGTGTGGAATGCACTGCCGAGTAAGGTGGTGGGAGCAGGCACGCTAGGGTTGTTTAAGGGTCTCTTGGACAGCCACATGAGCGGTCTGCAGATAGAGGGATATAGCAGGACTGTCTAAATATCTTATTTGTTTCCACAGGCAATTCGGTCCACCTTGTTGACCAACAAGATGCATGCATTCGGCAGGTCATGCGAGGGCTGCTCTTGGATGTTGCTTCAGGAGTGGCCTAGTGCTTCAAGTCGTTAGTGTATGCTTAAACTGGACCATCTGATGGGCAACACGACAGCTCAGAGACTATCGCTGTTGCTGTGCAGACACATGGCTTTGGGCCTATGTCTGCGGGAGTTTGCGCGTTCTCCCCGTGGTTGCGTGGGTTTTCTCCGGGTGCTCCGTTTCCTCCCACATCCCAAAAATGTGCTCTTAGGCTGATTGGGTAACAAATTGTCCCTATGTTGGTCCCTATATGGGAATCTTCCACAATAGGCATAGCCTAAAGTCATGGACATGTCATTAAGACGTTAGGACGGCAGCGCGGGCTCGTTGGGCCGAAGGGCCTGTTTCCCGTGCTGTGTTGCTCTTTGTTCCTTGTTCTTGTTCTTTGTAAGGAAGGTAGGTTTCCTTCCCTAAAGGGCATTTGATGAGTTTTTTATGACAGTTAACAACGGGTTACATTAGACTGTCATGGTGGGATTCGAACCTGGGTCCCGAGAGCATTACCAGTGACAATACCACTGCAGCATCACCTCATGATTTAAATAGCAGATGTAGAGTTTCTTCATGCAGGCTGTCAATTATTCTGCTCCCTCATTGTGGCCTTTTTGATTGGGTGACATCCAAGACATGTGTTACAATAACAGCTTGTTATATTTGTTGTGACCTCTTGAATGCAAGCGGAAAAAAATGTGTTCATATGTGCACAGAAATGGAATGAAGGCATGTAAGCAAAAATAAATCATAAAACGTTTTGCCAACAATTTTTTTTAAATTTTGAGTGCATGTTAAATTTATTCAATATCCAAGACAATACTACAAGATCGTGGAAGTTCTTGCGTTAAGAATATTTCATCCATATCAGCAGAATTTGACATTTAACTACAACTTATGGAGGCTGTGCAAATATTAGCAAACGCTGTGATGTCAGAATGATCTAGATTGCAGACATTTACGCAAGATGTGGTTTAATGTAAATTTCAGCATCTTGCTTTCAGCCTTGTAAAACAGGCAAATTTCCAGGAAATGTATGCTCATCTAAGACAAAAATAGTTCAGATCAAAAAAAGCTTTGAGGCTTCCTTAAATTTATAACCAGGACTCTGCATGCCTCTGGATGTTGAAAATGTTAGGAATTATTCTCATTATTTCCCCTTTCGACTCAGAGGGTGATAAGGATACAGGGTCATTCATTCTGGCACAGAAGGAGCCCAATCAGCCTGTCAAATCCATGCCAGCCCTCTGCAAACAATCTACTGAGTCTAATTCCCCGATTCTCTCCACATAGTTTTGTGAGTTTATTTTGCTTAACCAATTATTATTTCTGCTTTGCCCCTTCTCCCATCTCCCCAGTTATAGACACTGAGTTCCGGGTCATTATCTTTCACCATATAAAACATTTCTTCCTGATATATCCATGCAGCCCTTACCCAAAATCTTAAAATTTCTCCTTCTTAGTTCCTATACCATAGGCTAATGAGAACATTTTTCTATGTCTACCTTACCTAAACCTATCATAATCTGGTGGGAAGGCAATGACCTAGTGACATTATCCCTAGACTATTAATCTAGAAACTCAGCTAATGCTCCAGGTTTTAATCCCACTAGGTTAAATGGTGGAATTTGAATTCAATAAAAATATCTGGAATTAAGAATCTACTGATGACCATGAATCAATTGTCGATTGTCAAAAAAGCCCATCTGGTTCACTAATGTCCTTTAGGCAAGGAAATCTGTTATTATCTAGTCTGGCCTACATGTAATTCCAGAGCCACAACAATATAGTTCATTTGCAACTGCCCCCGAAAGAGCTTGGCAAGCCACTCAGTTCAAGGGCAACTCGGGATGATCACTGGCTAGGCCAGCATTTGTTGCCCATCCCATGAGCGAATAACAAAAAAATTCACCTCCATCAAATCTCTCCTCAATCTCCTTTGCTCCACAGAGAACTCCAAACTTCTCCAACCTAATTTACCATCCCTGGAGCCATTCTGGTAACTTTCCCCCTACTCTGTCAAGGACATGTACATCTGTCCTAACGTGTGGTGATCAGAATGTGATCAGCAAACTTTGATATTTTACTTTGTCTTTCAATATCCCAGTCATTTATGTACCATAAAGAAAGTAATGGAGCTAATACTAACCCTTGGGGAACATCAATCTTGACCATCCTCTGTTCTGGAAAACAACAATTTACTTACTGAACTCAATTCTATCCAAGTGAACTCAATTCTATCCAAGTCCACTAAACTCAACTTTGTTTACCGGCTTTTTTTCTGATACTTTGTCAAAGGTTCTCTTGTGATCCATATAGTCAACATCCATTCCTTCCTCAAACTTCCAATTGCTTCACCAAAAATATAATTAGATTAGTCGAGCATGATTTGCTATTTGCAAATGTCTGCTGGTTATCCTTCATGAACTCAAATCTCTTCAGGTGCCTGTTGATCTATTCCCTCTCCTATTCTGTACCACCTTCCCTGATTTCTGTTGTAATATGTGTTCTTTAGGTGTCTCAATGAGGAGATCTTGAAACTTGTATGTTTAATGCAAGAATCACTTATTGTTAACCTTTAACTACTTACTGTTTCCAGATATTGTCATACACAGAGCTGCTTCTCCATGTAGGTATGCTCCCAGAGTGTTCTCTCTTTGGGTGGTTCCATTCCAGTCCCACATTAACCCTTGCTCTGCCAAGAATTTTTGCATTACAATGGCATGCAGACCATATCAGAACATATGCCTTTCTCATCAAAAAAAACCTCTTCCCTTCCAATAGACTTTTACAAGACAATCTCAACTTGCTATCACTTATCCCTTAGGCTCTGACTTTATAAATTCCAATGTACTTCAAGTTTAATAGTTCCTCCACATCTCAGTCAGTCATGTGTGGAGGAATGGCAGTAGCACATGGTTTCTCTGGTATTTAGTTATCTCCATTTGATTTGCATTTTGTGCTCCTTCAAGATGTGTTACTCTTTATTAACAAATTGTCTGCTTTTTAATACATACTGGATTTGTCCTACTCCTACGAAGGGGAATGTGCATTCCATTCATTCCTAGGATGGATCTGAATTTTCTTCTTCCTTATTGCTCATCATGTTCTGACTGGATGTTAATGTTTTACAAATGGGACCTTCACTTCCACTTGTCTTCACAATCTCATACAACATCTGTGTGCTGTTTTAATTTCAAATCATTTTGCAAGCCTACCAAACTTTTGGTTTAACTCATTAGTTCTTGGCACATCTAGAAGTCTGACAACACCAGGTTTAAGTCCAATCGATTTATTTGATAGTAAACTCACAACTTTCAGAGTTCGCCCCTTCGTCAGGTGAATGGAAAGTTCTGGCCTCAGACAGAGCATATAACTGTGCTGTTATATGCTCTGTCTGAGGCCAGAACTCTTCATTCACCCAGCGAAGGAGTAAACCCCGAAAATTGTGAGTTTACTATCAAATAAATTGGTTGGACTTAAACCTGGTGTTGTCAGACTTCTTACTGTGTTTATACCAGTCCAACACCAGCATCTGCACATCTTGGCACATCTGCCAGTGCTTTTTCTTCTACCAGTGTCATGCACTTCATGGTCAGATTTACAGTTTGTGATCTTATTCCTCTCTTTTCTTTCTCAGTCTGGAACTTGGGAAAGTTATAGCTTTTCCTCTCAGAGGCTTGTCTGACCACTTACCAACTCACTCTGGATTGCAAAGCATCATGATATAGAGATGCCGGCGTTGGACTGAGGTAAACACAATAATAAGTCTGACAACACCAGTTTTAAATCCAACCGATTTATTTGATAGTAAATTCACAAGCTTTCGACACTCTGGTCTTCGTCAGGTGAATCGGTTGGATTTAAACCTGATCTTGTCAGACTTCTTATTGCAGTGCATCATCTCATTAATACTAAAGAATATGGGGAAGGAATTGAGTACCATCAAGCATCACTAGAGAAGTAATATCAGACAATGGGGCTAAAGGCAGTTAAGTCCCCCGGTACTGACAACTTGTGTCCTAAGATCCTAAAAAGAGTAGATACAGAGATAGTGGATGCATTGGTTGTAACTTTTCAAAAACCGTTAGATTCTGGAGAAGTGCCAGAGGGTTGGAAAATTGCCAATGTGAAAGCCTATTCAAAAAGGAAGGAAGGGAAAAAAGCAGGTAACTTTAGGCCAATTTGTGTAACAAGTACTGTTGGAAAATTGTTGGAATCAATTATTAAGGAAGTAATAGCAGCATATTTGGAAAGCCGTAATCTAATCAAGAAGAGTCAACATGGCTATATGAAAGGGAAATCATGTCTAATTGATTGGAGCTTTCGAAGAAGTCCCAACCAGAATGGATACAGGGGTAGGTGTGTTATATGGGGAGTTCCAGAAGGCATTCGACAAGCTACCTCACAAAGTTAAATCATAAGATGAGACCTCATGGCGTCAAAGGTGATATATTGACATGGATAGAGAATTGGCTAATGTGGAGGAAACATTAAGTGAAGTAAAGGAGTTCTTATTTGGGCTGGCAATCTGTAACCAGTGAGGTTCTACAGTGCTGGGACTGCATCTGTTTGCAATATATATTAATGATTTAGCAGCACAATAAGGTGGCCAAGCGGCCTAAGATGTTGCATTAAGGCCTCAGTCTCTGCAGCAGTGTGAGTGGGGAATTGCAGACACCCATTGCTCTCCACATGGGAGCCAGAATGGCTAAGTATTCACAGTACTGCTGCCTCACAGTGCCAGGCAACTGGGAAAGATTCCCGGCTTGGGCCACTATCTGTGCGGAGTTTGCATGTTCTCCCTGTGTTTGTGTGGGTTTCCTCTGGGTGTTCCAGTTTCCTCCCACAGTCTGAAAGATGTGCTGGTTAGGTGCATTGGCTGTGCTAAATTCTCCCTCAGTGTACCCGAATAGATGGCAGAGTGTAGCGAAAAGGGGAATTTTCACAGTAACTTCGTTAACGTAACCCTACTTGTGATGATAATACGTAAAACTACTCTGTCATTCAATCTTTCTTGTCTTCAATCCAGACCTTTTTATCTCTTTTCCACCTACCCTTCGCTTCAAGCATATTACATTTCTAACTTTTCCCCAGTCCTTTTTTTGCTGAGAGACCACTGACCTGAAATGTTGATTCTATCTCTCTCTGAGTTGCTGCCAGATCTACTGAGTATTTCTAACATTTTGTGTTTTCATTTCAGTTCATCTGAAGCTGTGTTACACGAAGATGGAAGATTTGACGAAACAGCTGCTAAATATTTGCCTGCAGGCATTTTAATTCCATGTGTTTTGATTTTAAATTCTGGAAAGATTGCATCCGTCCCTCTCAGGGGATGATGGACTGCAGCAAGAGTGTTTGACACTTCTGCGTTGGACATATCTGTCAGGCTGTAGAGGCTGATTCATGAGTGGCAGCCTCTTCTGCAACTGGCACAGATGAATAGCACTGGTTCGAGGACAACTAATTTTATTTTCCTTTTTTCAAACATTTTAAAATGTAGTAGCCTACCTACCAGGCCTATCTATAACCCTCAATCTCATTAAATCCCATGTACTCATCCAGAAGTCTCCTAAAAGACCCCAATGAATTATCCTCTACCGTCACCAACAGCAGCCGATTCCATTCACTCACCACCCACTGAGTGAAAAACTTACCCCTGACATGTCCTCTGTACCTACTCCCCAGCACCTTAAACCTGTGTCCTCTCATAGCGACCATTTCAGCACTGGGAAATAGCCTCTGAGAATCTGCCCGATCTATTTCTTTCAACATCTTATAAACTTCTATCAGGTCACCTCTCATCCTTTGTCTCTCCAGGGAGAAAAGACCGAGCTCCCTCAACCTATCCTCATAAGGTATGCCACCCAATCCAGGCAACATCCTTGAAAATCTCCTCCGCACCCTTTCAATAGCTTTCACATCTTTCTTGTAATGAGGCAACCAGAACTGAGCACAGTACTCCAAGTGGGGTCTGACTAGGGTCTTATACAGCTGCAGCATTACCTCCCGAATCCTGAACTCAATCTCCCGGTTAATGAAGACAAGTACACCATACGCCTTCTTGACCACATTCTCCACCTGTGAGGCCGACTTAAGAATCCTATGGACCCAGATTTCAGCATCGAGGGATCGGTTGCTGGGAATTGGTGATCCAAGGTCTGTGAAACTGTGAAATTATTGATGTTGATGGAGAGTGGAATCTCAACATCCTTTCCCATCACTTTAGTGTTTCTGATGCTGATTCTCAGTATAGACTCTTTGCAGACCTGGGACAACAACCTACAAGCCATTGAGAATGAATTTCAGTTTTGATGCAGCGCGGTATCTTCAGCAAACATCACTCATGGACTAAGTCATTGGCTTTGGCACACAACCTCAGCTTGCTGCCCGTTCTGGTAGGCAGGTAGACATCCTCATTTCACTCAGCAAAAGTGTACAAAGCAATGTGGTGAAAAATATGTCAAAGAGCGTTGGCACCAGGAGACAGCCCTGCTTTACCCCGTTGCTGATCTTGAAAACTCCAGTGATGCCCCAGTTGAAGCTGTGTACATTCTCATGGAAAGACGAAATGCTGAGGAGTTTAGATGGCTAGACAATTTTCCAAAAAAATTAAAATGAAGAGTTGAGGGGCGATTCTCCCATCCCAATGCACTGGCATTTTAGTGCAGCAAGATGGAAGATTTCAACAGGATAGATTAACACGATCTGTGCTGGGCATTTAGCCCCGAGAGAATCTCCCAGTGCCCGATTTCCTGTGCCATCAGCTCTGTGCTAAAAGTAGGTACAGAACTTCATGGATCATTTAAATAGTGACTTAAATCTAATTTAAATGAACTGAAGTCTCTGGGCCTGCTAGCCTCTCCACCCCACCAGGAGAGTTTCACTCCAGCAGGGTTCACAGTAGCTCCCCATTTTTTTAGGGAGCTGGCAGCGTGAACCTCTTGGAGTGAAGAGGAGACAATCGGGGCCCGCTGAGGGTTGAGCATAGAGGGGGTGCTCATTTGGCACTGGCACTTTGGCAGTGCCAGCCTGTGGGCCCTGGCACTGCCCAAAGGACAAAGTGCCAATGCCCAGGGAGCACATTGGCACTGCCCATTGGGCATGGGGTAGTATCAAGGAGGCAGGGCAATGATGGGGCAAGACCTGATAAAGGCAGCACGTGATGTACGATCTGCTGCCACTCTGCAATCAGGATCAATAAGAGAGGGAGGCCAGCGATCGAACTGGTCTTCAGAGTGGAGGAAGGGAGATCATCCTGCTGGGGGTTAGGGATTGCCGGAGGGGTGGCGGGGTTGGCACTGCATGGGAGGAGAATGGAACTGCTGCTGAGAGGGAGACAGGAGTGAAGCCAGAGCTTAGGGTGGGGTGTTGAGGGCTGGCCAGGCTGGAACTCCCACACTTACATTGATAACGCTGCCCCAGTATAATCACTGTGGACAGCCTTTCTGCCAGGGTAATCGAGCAATGTGCCCCCTGCTCTCTCATCTCTGTAAAATTCAGCCACATGTTCATGCCTACCTCTCACCCTATACCCATAAAATAATCTGTTTGGCTGAAAAGCAATCTTTTTTCTTGTTTTTGCAGATGCCTCTGTATTGGTTGCATTAACCAGAGTATAGATCACAAAATCATTATAACCAATTTTTCTAAGGCTTGTTTTAAAGTTGGAAAAACAGTTTAGAGTCCAATGATTTAAACATAGATTTAAACATAGAACATTACAGCACAAACAGGCCCTTCGGCCCACGAATTGCGCCGATCACATCTATACCTACCAAGCCATAGACCTATCTATAACCCCCTATCCCATTATTCCCATATACTCATCCAGAAGTCTTTTAAAAGACCCCAGCGAGTGTGCCTCTACCACCACCGACGGCAGCCGATTCCATTCACTCACCACCCTCTGAGTGAAAAACTTACCCCTAACATCTCCTCTGTAATTGCTTCCCTGCACCTTAAACCTGTGTCCTCTTGTAGCGAGATAGACAAAAGGTTTCGTGTAAAGGTATTTTTTTCACTATAGTGCAACTTCAAATGGTCCCTAACACTAGGCAGAAGTTTGTTTTTGCAAGTGCGCTGTTGTATTATCATTTTACATCTGAATTTATACAGGAGAAAGAAGATAACAGTCTTTTATCATTGTTAAGCATCATAATTGCCCAGAGAAGCAGCATGCAGCTGCAGTTTGACTAAACAGTTATTTAATCGTTTGTTTACAGATCAGAAACCATGAAGTATACAATGAGGTTTGAGACCTCACAAAGTAAACCTGAATGAGTTTGGAGAGCAAATCACCGAACGATGTGTTTGATGTTTGTTTTTAATTATGTTTGCGTGCATTGGATATTGCGCTGAAGGATCCCAATTTGTTCCTCTGTTGGATGTAAAGGGTAGTTTGTGAAGCAGAGACACAGGATGTATATAGAGATGTGCAAAGCTTATCCTGGCAAACCATATCCGATGTTGAAATTTCAATTTCCTTTACATTAAAACTTTTCAGACGTGGATCATTATCCTTACCTCTCATGTTGTTGTGAGGAGGCCAAGGGTGGGATGGAGAGTCTGTTTGCATTCCTGCAGTATTTCATATTGCTCTTTAATTGGGAAATATATCAATCAAACATTTTTGGAGAGTATGGGAAGCATCATGACAAGGAATCTGTGGGCACTCCTGTTTTTAACATTTGTAATCCATCACTCCGAACATTTTACTGACGTACCTGACAGATACTCCTCTTCGTTGACAAAATGTTAAAGGAAATTTAACCATTGTAATTGTCAGGGTAGTTTTAAAGATATAGAAAATATCTTCAGCTCCAAAATACATTTTTAGTTTTATAAGAATAAAGGATTTGACACATTTGCAGTTACCAGTTGCATTGTTGAGGTTAAGATTCCCTTTTTAAAGTGGATGGGAGAATCCTGATTTTCATCCCACCCAGCCTCTGACAATGGAATCACATCAACTGAGAATGAGCCTTCTAAATCTGCATTTTCACACTGCTTACACATTAATTCCCACAACTAAAAGAAAATGAATTATTCCTTTTTTTCATGTCGGCTACAAACTCAATTCCATTTTTACTTTATGTACTAAAAATTAATTTTATCATTGTTATCCTATGGAATTCCCTCTTCCTGGTGAGTGCCATGTACTATGGCCAGGCCATGTGTGTGCCTGACAGTTGCCATATAGGTAGCACGGTGACACAGCAGTTAGCACTGTTGCTTCATGGATTCCAGGAACCCGGGTTCAATTCCTGCCATGGGTCACTGTCTGCATGGCATTTGCATGTTTTCCCTGTGTCTGCATGGGTTTCCTTTGGGTGCTCCGGTTTCCTTCCATATTCTGAAAGATGTGCTTGTTAGGTACATTAACCCGAACAGGTGCCAGACTGTGGTGACTAAGGGAATTTCACAGTAACTTCATTGGCAGAGTTCATGTAAGCCTTACTTGTGACTAATAAATAAAGTTTAATTTTAAATTTCGGTCTTGGATGACTGTATGTGTTTGGAGATTGCACGTTCTCCTCATGTCTGCATGGGTTTCCTAAGGGTGTTCCAGTTTCCTCACTAGTGGTGCTAAATTGACCGTTAATGTCCCAAGATATGTAGGTTGGAGGGATTAGTGAGGTAAACATGTGAGGTTACAAGGATAAGGCCTGGCTAAGATGCATTTTAGAGAATCAGTGCAGCCTCGATGGGTTGAATGGCCTTCATCTGCACTGTTGAGGTTCTATGATCAGTGGCCATGTGTTAAAGAAATGGACTCATGCTCTTCTGCATATTGAGCAAGCTATCCTGGAAATGCTTATGCATGAGAAAGGAATCCAGTTCTGTTGAGATGACCCAATGATAAGAATGTATTGATCAACTGTTAGGTCTCAACAATGTAGGATTGCACTTTTAACAAAATATAAGGGTGAATCTCCATGCCTGTGAACTTGAACGACACCATGAGGCCAGTGCCCCAGGAGCAAAGTAAAGGAAAGAATCAGGAAAATAAAAGGAAGAATAAAAAGGAGATCTTCTTGGAGGTAATTATACTTTTTACTGACGAGGGTATTTTTAATTAGGAGAGGAAAGTTAGGGGCAGGCCAATATCCAGTTGGCCAGCTCACACCTCAGCTACTGAACAGCCATTGGCGCGGAGAAGTCTCACCCCCTGCGAACTGTTTGCCATTCAAATGGTCAAGAGTCCTCATGTGCCAGCAGCAGCATCAGGAATGGTGGCCATCTGAGGAACTTGATTGAAATGGTCATCTGGACTGTCACTATATGGCAATAGTGCACGATAAAGGCAGGCTCGAGCCACACCACTTATCCTGGTCTTAGATACTCACTCAGCTCTGGGAGGGAAGACCGATAGATCGCAGCAGATTATACCCCATTGCCCTCAAAAGCCAGTTACCATTTTTCTCACTCAGTCATTTCCCATGACTAATCTGGAGGTGTCTCTTGGAAGAAGAGTTAGTTCAGATGATGTTGTTGTCACCTCCTACTCTATAACGCATGTGCCAAATCCTTCTCAGATTCTGGCACGAAGAATGGCATTGAACTCCACTACACGTTCTGCCAGTTCTCTCATATCGTCTAAACCTTTGTGCTTCCATATGAATTTTATGATTTTTTTTCTGCTTACTAGCCATATCCTTGAAACTTGAGTCTGCAGACGGTAGACCCAGGAATGGCATTCTGGCGACCCATTGCCCTCTCAAAGTCAAACCCCACATTCTGGCTTCCCCCACCTCTGATCAACGTTCTGTTTCAACCAGTGAAAAATTCTCACAACCGGCCCCCCGCCCACCAACCCTCGCCTGGGTGGATGGTTGCAAAGTGAGCCAGAAAGAGCAAATAATGATATGAATGAGGATGGGGGAGGGGTGTGGAGGAAATGTGTTCATGGGACACTGGCACCAGTACTGGGGAAAGTAGGAGCCTGTACATTCGGACGGTCTTCCCCTGATCTGGGTCAATATTCTGGGTGAAGTGAATAAATGGGCAGTAGAGAGGACATTAAACTAATTCATGAGGGGTACGGATCACATAAAAGGGAATAAAATAAAGAGAAACAACAAACTAATAGGGCAGGGCAGCACTTAGATAATGACTATCAGAGAATGACAGGAAGGGACAGAACATACAATCCTAAGAATGCACCGGTAGATAAAGCCAGAGATTGCACAAGTGCAGAAACAAGACTGAGTTTAAGACCCTGTATCACAATTCGTAACAAAATTGATGAATTAATAGCACAGGCGAAGATAAATATGTATGATCTGATAAGTCATTGCAGAGACTTTGTTGAAAGGTGACTAAACTTGGAACCTAAATTTTGAAGACTATTTGACATAGTCTAATAACAGCTGGAGGTGGTGGGATAGCTCTGACACTTCAGAATGACATTAGTTCTGTACAACAGGCCAACTCTAGCTTAGAAAGGTGAATAGATAGAAACAGTTTGAATTGAGATGAGAAATAATAAGTTTATTTGTCCCTATCTCCCTTTTCCTTTCCAATGACGAACTGCTTGAGTTTCTCTAAAGGAAAAATAATATTACATGACTAACAGTGACAATTCTTTTGATGGAGTGGAAGATGACCATTGAAATAAATGGAAAAGAATATTGCGTGCAATGTTAAATGAATTGCTGATGTGTGATTGTGTAATACCACCAATGACTAATTTCAGCCCAGAGTTCCTACCCCTAGCCTGCATCAAGAGGCAAATGCGGAAGAAATGGGGCTTAACTTTAAATACTTTATAAGACTTTAATGTGGCATAGTGGTTAGCTTCACAGTGCTAGGGACCCAGATTCGATTCCTGGCTTGGGTCACTGTATGTGCGAGTTTGCACAATCTCCACATGTCTGTGTGGGTTTCCTCTGGGTGCTCCGGTTTCCTCCCACAATCCAAAGATGTGTGGGTTAGGTGGCTTGGCCATGGTAAATTTCTCTTAGTGTCAGGCGGACTACCTAGAGAAACTCATGGGGCTATGGAAATAGGAGCTGGGTGGGATTGTGGTCAATACAGAACTGAAGGGCTGAATGGTCACTGTAGGATTCTATGATTCTATGAAATACAGTGTTTGCGAGTTCTCCTCCAATTTATTATTAGATTTTCCTAACTGGTCACTTGGGATTGATGATTTCAATTAGCCCAACATATTTTTCTGGGGAATTATTTTTGGTTGTTTTCCTTTTGGCTGAGCCACTGGTTTCCTACATCTTCAGTTGCCAAGGTGGGAAATTTTGACAGTGTTTTTTTTCAGAAATGATTAACACATGCAGAAAATGTACACTGCATTCAAGATTTTTAATACTATATCAACCGACATTGATATAGTATTAAGTAATAATAATGAATTGCTTATGATGTGTGCAAAAGAGCATGATGGAGTAAGTGTAACAGAGAAAGTATGACCAAGAAATTACTTCAGGATGTTAAGGGCATGAAATGTCTGCTCTCCACAAAATTTATCGTTAGATAAATAAGCAGATGAAGAAATAACTTGTCACTGGCACAGGAAAAATAAGAGAGGTGAACGTGTGATTGATGTGGGGGAAATGGGTTCATGTGGCACTGACATCAGTACTGGGGAAAATGGGAGCCTGTACCATTGGGACAGTCTTCCCCTGAACCATGCTGGATCAATATTCTGGTGAAGTGAATAAATGGGCAGTAGAGAGGACTTTAAACTAATTAGTGAGGGGCATGGATCACATGAGAGGGGATGTAGTAAAGAGAAACAACAAACTAATAGGGCAGGGCAGCACTTAGATAATGATTACCAGAGAATGACAGGAAGGGACAGAGCAAATAATCATAAGAGTGATCCAGCAGATGAAGCCAGAGATTGTACTATTGGTAAAACAAGACCGAGTTTAAGGCCCTGTAACATAATTTGTAATAAAATTGATGAGTTATTAGCATAAACAAAGATAAATGTGTATGACCTGATCGTCATTACAGAGACATTGTTGAAAGGTGACTAAAATTAGTACCTAAATGTTAAAGGCCATTTGACATATTGGAATAATAGGAATCTAGGTAAGGTAGCGCTGACACTTTAGGATGACATTAGTTTCATACAAGGGGACGACCCAAGCTTAAAAAGGTGAATAGGTAGAAACAGTTTGAGATTAGAAATAGTGACAGATCAGCTGTGGGAGTAGCTGAGACATCCCCTGCCAATAGTTACACTGTAAAAAAGTATAGAAAGAAATAAATGAGGCTTGTAAGAAAGTACCACAATAATCATGGGTGACTTTAATCCACATGTAGATTTGGAGAATTAGTTTGGCAAAAATAGTCTGGAAAATGTTTTGTAGACACTTCACTAGAGCAGTACACTCTACAGTCAACCAGGGAACAGGCTATCCTAGTCCTGGTAATGGGCAATGAGACACGATTAATCAATAACTTCATGGTAAAGGATCCATGAGGCAATGGTGATTACAACATGCTAGAACTTCATGTTCAGTTTGAAAGTAAGCAATGTAAGTCCATGACTGACGTGTTTTTGTGCTCCATTCTTAAAATTACAAAGCTAACGCGCAGAATGGGCTGGGTGAACCCAAATCCAGCTCCATGCTTTCTCCAAAAAACAAGTTCAAATTGAATGTAATTCATGGTCCCCACAAGAGAGACAAACAAGATCCAAGCTGACATTAAGGCATTGCACCTTATCTTGATACAATGCTTAATCTTAATCAAGAAACAAAGGTAACTACAAGGGTAAGAAGACAATGCTGGCTCAGGTGAACTGGAAAACCAGGTTTAAATGTTGTACAGTAGAATTGCAGTGGCAGGTATTAAAAAGATATATTAGAACTCTTAGCAAAGACTTCTCAGCGTGAAAAGGAAAGGCTCTTTGAGAAGATACATCATCCATAATGAAATAAGGAAGTCAAGGATGGTACTAAATTGAAAGAAACACCATACAATAAGTGGTAGATCAGAGGATTGAACAGATGTTAAGAACGCAAAGAATAACTAAAAAAATAAAGAAACAGAAAGTAGAATATGAGAGGAAGATAGTAGGTAATATAAAGAGTTTCTATAAGTACTTAAATAGAAAAATAGTAACTTAAACTAGTGTTTAGAGGTGATAGGGAGGAATGAATATTAAATAATCATCATTACCAGACAAAGAGTGCTAGAAAGGGTATTAGATCTAAAGGCTGACAAGTCCCCAGGACCAGATGGCCTGTAACCTAGTGTCTCAAAAGAAATGGTGGCACCGATACAAAATACATTGGCCAAAATCTTCCAAAATTCCTGAAGTTCTGATTTTACTGAGTTTTTTTTTGATAAAGTAACAGCCAAGCTGCATAAAGGAGAATGAGTACATGTAATGTACTTGGCTTTCCAAAAAGGCATCTGATAAGGTGTTCCTTCTAAAGTTATTACACACAAGATAAAGAACACATTGTGGATGAGCTAACCTACTGGGTAGCTAACAGAAAGCATGGAGTGGGGAAATATGAGTAGTGTCACAGGGATAAGTGCTGGATCTTGAGGGCAATGGATTGATTGGATGCCTGGAGAATGTGTCTTCATATGGGGAAAATTAGAACTCAGGAGCAAGGTTTAAGAATAAGACAGAGATGATAATTTTTTAGAGGACATTAAAATTTCAAATTTCCTGCCTTATAAGGTAGCAGAGGCTGGTTTTGTTCATTCATTCAAGGTTAAGTTGAATAGGTTTTGTTAGATGGGGACTGAAGAGTTACAGGGTGCTGACAAGAAGGTGGAGATGAGATCTCATGCAGATTAGCCATGATCTTATTGAAAAGGATTGAATGACCTACTCTTGCTTCTAAGCCCTATATTCCCAAGCTAAAGAAGTAACATAGAGCTCTCTTTTATTTGCTACTTCTCTCATGTTTGTGGTTCAATCTCCCAAAGGCTTCTGGGAATAATAGATACACATTTGTTCAAGTTAAAGTTTATTTACTAGTCACAGGAAGGCTTAACACTGCAATGAAGTTACTGTGAAGGTCTCTACACACCCCAGCACCTGTTTGGATACACTGAGGAAGAATTTAGCATGGCCAATGCACCTAACCAGCACATCTTTCAGACTTTGGGGGGAAACCGGACCACTTGGCAGAAACCCATGCAGACACGGCAAGAATGTGCAGATCCCACACAGACAGTGAGCAAAGACAGGAATCGGACCCAGGTCCCTGGCATAGTGAGGAAGCCGTGCTTTATCATTTGGCAATTTTTTTTTTGAAGAAAGACCTACTGTATAGCAAAACATTGCAAAGTCATTATATATCTATGCTTTCCAAGTCTTATTTCCAGTTTGCATGTTCGTTCTTGTAATGAGATGGATTATTGCCATCTTATCATGAATTTGCTTATTGCAGCTCCAATTAACATTACTTGTGTTCCTTATCTGTATATCAGATTGGACTAACTCCAATTCTTGGTGATATCCAATTTATACTCAAGCATTTTGAGTCTATCTTTGGGGCTTTTCTGTAGTTTTTGTGATTTACTTCTCCACATTCAACTAATATATCATACAACTTGAATAACTTTTGCATTGCTTCTAAATTAATTATTTACTTCATTACACAAATTAATCACTGGAACTGGTGCACAGGTTATTTTAATGGTGAAAATTGACCTCCATGATTCTACCCAAAATTGATTAACAATGTCAGGCAATGAGGATTAGCATTGTCAGACCTGCATCTCTCTTCCTGCACTGAGGAACATGGCTTGTAGCTTGTTCCCTACCTGCCAAATGTAACTTGCAGTTGAGGGGTGTGGCAGAATGGGGAGTTGGCATGCAGTGATTTTACCTGGAATCCACCCATATTGCAAATATCCCTGGAGCTGCCATGTTGGAAAGTGTCAGTAGGCTTTGTGAAGTGCAGTAAGTGGCAATGAAGTTCCATCATAGAAACCAAAATCCATGTAGTGAATGCAGCTCCTTCCATTCAATCTAT
This sequence comes from Sphyrna mokarran, assembly GCA_024679065.1. Taxonomy (NCBI): domain Eukaryota; kingdom Metazoa; phylum Chordata; class Chondrichthyes; order Carcharhiniformes; family Carcharhinidae; genus Sphyrna; species Sphyrna mokarran. Next base: position 36,813,788 of record JAGIQG010000001.1, read on the forward strand.
TGTAATATAGAGCATTGACAAATATGATTTTGTAGGCTTCCTTAGTGTATTACAGATATAGTCCTTGTATAGTGATTGGGTTAGGTGCCAACTCCAAGGCACATATGTAAAAAAAAAATGGATACAATGCAATAAATCTGCAAGCACTTACAGGCCACAGAAACATGATCCTACAAATGAAGGATGTTGCCCTAATAGTCACCAAGATGCTTACCAACCTGTGGTGCCTGAGCTATGTAATAGATTTAACAGAAAAAGTTAACAGTTATTGCTAAACAAGAGCTGCTCTGCATATAGATAGCTGATCCATAATTAAAAACCATTGAACACAATGCAAAGAAGTTTATATGCAGAGATGATACCAGTTGCCACATGCTCTCATGTTTATAGTTTCTTGTTTCTGTTTGGTTTATTTTTCTCTGCAATCACACCTGATCTTGAATAATAGCACACAGCTCACAGTGATCAGTTAACAGATTCATATAATCAAATATGAATGATTGAATACCACAGTTGTAAGCCAGATTTCTGGGGCACACACCTGAAGATCTTTGAGATAAAAAAGAAACATTGTTTGGACTGTTGATGTTCTACAGTGTAATTAAAGATTCCAATTTCAAAACCGTCTTCCTCTTATGCTTCCCAGTGATCCTAGCTTGAGACAAGTAAACAATTGTCTAGATAAGGAACAGGTTCATAAGAAGGAGATGTAAAGAGAAGGAGGGCAAGTGAATAGGAGCAAAGTAGCATCCAAAAATTCAGGCTATCAATTTTGCCTTTCTTAAGAGATTCTTCACATTGTTACCCCAAGAAAATGTTGCATTAAATCTTAAAACTAAGTTACCATCTTTCAGCTGCATCAGACCACCAATTACAGTTCCACAGCTCCTCTAAAATATAGTCTATACAAAGAAGAAATAAAATGAATATTAATAACACTTACATGAAAAATGTAACTGTTTTCCCCAAATGGGCGCAGCAAATTAGGTGATAGATTGAGATTAAGTGATACATCCTGTTGGGATCTGTCACAACTGGGAACATTTGGGTACAAACACGCAATGTTGTCAAAATAGTTTGAACCACATCCAATAAAAGAGTGGCTTTTAGAAATTCCCCACTCTCAAACATTCCTTTGAACCTTTGAGAAACCTAACTGTTTAAAAAGAAGTGTCCTCATCTTTACAGGGAGTTATATTATTAAACTCTTTTCATAAGGTTTAACACCCCGGAAACTTGACTATAAGGTCACTCTGCAAGGGGTCTCAGATATGAATAAGCTTAAATCTCATTGTCCTGTCAAAATGATCTCCACCTCTGTCAGGCCGGATAACTTCATAAATGTACATAGTTGTGATGGCACCAGACAGTGCTCGTTGAAAAGAATTGTTTGCTCCACCGGCTTCCCCAGCTCTTTGGGGTTCAGTTGAGATGACAATGAATATGTCACTTACTGCATAGCACTCAACAGTATACTGATTCTCTCTTGTACAATTGCAAATAACATTCCAGATTCACTGTTCCCCAGCAGTTACTAAAGGCTGCTAAAAATGCTACATGATCAGAAAGTTCTTTGGTGCTGTTTAAACGTTATGAGTCTATTATCATTGCTGAGTTAAAATCCTGGAATCCTTTGCCTAACAAAGTTGGAAGAGCACTGTCACATAGAAACATAGAAACTAAAAGGAGGAGTAGGCCACTGGCCTTTTGAGTCGGCTTCTCTATTCATTTTGATCACGATTGATTATTGAATTAAATATCCTGTTTCCCCTTTCCTCTCATATCTTTGATCCTTTTAGTCCCTAGAGCTATATCTAATTTCTGCTTGAAATCAGATGATGATTTAGCCTCAAGTACCTTCTGTGATAGTGAATTCCATACATTTACCAGCCTGTGGATGAAGAAATTTCTCCTAGTTTCAATTCTAAAAAAGGTTTACCCTTATCCTCAAACTATGACCCCTAGCTCTGGAGTCCCCCACCATTGTGAACATTCTTTTTGTATCTACCCTGTCTAACTCTGCTAGAATTTTATAAATTTCTATCAGATCCCCTCTCGCTCTTCTAAATGGCAGTAAATATAATCCTAACTGACTTTATCTTTCATCAAATGACAGATCTGTCATCCCAGGAATCAGATGTGTTAGCCCTTTGCTGTACTCTTCTATAGCAAGGACATCTTTCCTCAGATAAGGATACCAAAGCTGCACACAATACTCCAGATGTAACCTCATCAACACTCAGTGCAATTGCAGCAAAATTGAGGAGTGACCTGATAGACATCTACAAGATTATGAGAGGTCTGGACAGAGTGGATAGTCAGAAATTTTTTCCCAGCGTGGAAGAGTCAATTACTAGGGGGCATAGGTTTAGGACGCAAGGGGCAAGATTTAAAGGAGGTACATGAGCAGATTATTTTACACAAAGTGTCTGGAACTCATTGCCAGAGGAGGTAGTAGAACTGGATGTGGTAGTCACTTTCAAAGAGGTGTCTTGACAAATACATGAATAGGATGGGAATAGAGGGATATGATCCGTGGAAAGGAATGGAGTTTTAATTAAGTTGGGCAGCATGGTCGGTGCAGACTTGGAGGGCCAAATTCACTTGGAGTTCCTGTGCTGTAATTTTGTTTGGTCTTTGATTTCTTTTCGTTGTTGAGAATTCACCTCTTTCAATTTACACCCATTCAAGTAATAATGTTTTCCTATTCTTGACACCAAAGTGGATAACCTCACATTCATCCACATTATACTGCAACTGCAATGCCCATGCCCACACATTCCGCCTATCCAAATCACACTGAAGCATCTCTGCATCTTCCTCAAAGCTCACCCTCCCACTTAAATTTGTATCATCTGCAAATTTGAAGATAATACATTCAGTTCCCTCTTCCAAATCATTTATATATAATGTGAACGTTAGGGTACTGTAAAAGATCCCTGCAGAATCCACTAGCCACTGACTGCCAATCAGAAAAAGGCCCATTTATGCCAATTCTTTGCTCCCTTTCTGCTAACCAGCTTTCTATCCAGCTCAAGACATTACCTGTAATCCTATGTGCATTATTTTTGCACAGTAGTTTGTTACGTGAGACTTTGTCAAAGACCTTCTAAAAGTTTAAATTACCTAAATCCCTGGTTTTCCTCGGTCAACCCTATCTGTTACATCCTCAAAAAAATTCTAATAGATTCATCAAGCTTGATTTGTCTTTTGTAACTCCGTGCTAACTTTGTCTGATATCACTGTCTTCCAAATGTCAAGTTATGAAATCCTGATAATAAGACTCTAGTAACTCCCCAGCACTGACATTAGATTCACTGATCTTTAGTTTCCAGTTTTCTCTCTATCTCCCTTTTTGAATAGCAGGTTTACATTTGCTATCCTCCAATCTGTAGGGAGTATTCCAAAGTCCAAATAAATTTTGGAAAGTAATCAGCAATGAATCCATTATTTCCAGGGCCATTTCCTTAACTACTCTGGTTAAGATTGTGACCGCACCAGTTGACCATGAACAACTTCTCGGCACTGCTAGAAATGGTAAATATCTGTTGAATTGACAACTTTAGTCACCTCCCAAAAACAAATTAACTTAATCAATGCTCTACTCTTGTTTTAAAGTTTATTTATTAGTCATAAGTAAGGCTTACAACAACACTGCAATAAAGCTACAATGAAATTCCTCTAGTCGCCACATTCCAGCACCTGTCCAGGTCAAAGCACCTAACCAGGACATCTTTCAGAATGTAGGAGGAAACCAGAATACTCGGAGGAAACCCACGCAGACATGGGGAGAGTGTGCAAACTTCACACAGATAACGACCCAAGCTAGGAATCGATCCCGGGTCCCTGGCACTGTGAGACGGCAGTATGCATGCTAACCACTGTGCCACCATGCCACTCCTCTTTTTTTATTTTAATTTTTATTCCATCCAGAAAACCAAATTCAAATTTCATCCAATTCATTTTTCTTAAGAGAGGGACAAACAAAATCCAAGCTGACAAGATGAGCATTCCACCCATGTTAGGCTTCATTTGACGCTTGATTTTAGCTGAAAGGCCGAGATGACTTTGAAAAATTTGCATCAGGTGAAGTCTCAGCTTAACCTCACTAGCCACCCTGATCATTGGTCTCCCAGGCAAAAGTAGAGTCAATCTGCCTGATCAATGACCCTACCCCAGCCTGGGAGACCAACCTACCTGATCATTGACTCTCCCTAGCCTGGCAGACCAACCTACCTGATCATTGACTCTCCCTAGCCTGGCAGACCAATCTGCCTGATCATTGGTCTGCCAGGCTAGGGAGAGTCAATGATCAGGCAGATTGGTCTGCCAGGCTAGGGAGAGTCAATCTGCCTGATCATTGGTCTCCCAGGCTAGGGAGAGTCAATTTGCTTGATCAATGACTTTACCCCAGCCTGGGAGACCAACCTACCTGATCGTTGACGCTACCTATCCAGTTGATCAGAAAACCAATGGATGTAATTTATTTAAATTTCCAGAAGATCTTTGACAAGGTGCTGCATAGAACACTGTTAAATAATTTAAGTGCCCATAGTATTAAAAGTAAGATCCTAGCATGGATAGAGAATTGGCAAAAGGCAGAGAGTGGGGATAAAGCAGTCTTTTTTAGAATGGTAGCTGGTGACTAGTGGTGTGCTTCAGGATCAGTGCTGGGAATACAATTTTTCACAATATACCTTAACGATTTGGAAGAAGAAACTGACGGCACTGTTGCTAAGTTTGCAGATGATACAAAAATATGTCAAGGGACAGATAGTATTGAGGAAGCAGGACGGCTGCAGAAGGACTTGACAAACTAGGAGAGTGGGCAAAGAGTTGGCAGATGGAACACAATATGGAAAAATATAAAATTACGCACTTTGGAAGGAAGAATGGAGGAGTAGACTATTTTCTAAATGGGGAATGCTTAGGAAATCAGAAACACAAAGCAACTTGGAGGAGTCCTTGTTCAAGATTACGTTAAGGTTAATTGCAGTTCAGTAGGCAGTTAGGGAGGCAAATACAATATTAGCATTCATGTCAAGATGGCTAGAATACAAGAGCAGGGATGTACTTGTGAGACTGATTAAGGCCTGGTCAGACCCCATTTGGAGAATTGTGAGACATTTTGGGCCCCATATCTAAAAAAAATGTGATGGAAAGGATTCAGAAGAGGTTCACAGGAATGATCCCTGGAATGAAGAGCTTTTTGTATGAGGAACAGTTGAGGACTCTGGGTCTGTACTCATTGAAGTTTAGAAGGATGAGGGGGGATCTTATTGAAATTTGCAGGATAATGCAAGGCCTGGATAGAGTGGACATGAAGAGGATGTTTCCGCTAGTAGGAAAAACCAGAACCTCAGGCTAATGCAACACTCCTTTAAAACAGAAGTGAGGAGGAATTTCTTCAGCCAAAGTGTGGTGAATCTGTGGAAATCTTTGCTGCAGAAGGCTGTGGAGGCCAGATCATTGAGTGGTAGATAGGTTCTTGATTAACAAGAGGATCAAGGATTATGGGGAAAAGGCAGGAGAATGGGGATGAGAAGAATATCAGTATGATTGAATGGCTGAGCAGGTTTGATGGGCCAAGTGGCCTAATTCTGCTCCTTTGCCTTATGGTCTTATGATAAAGGGAATGTGCATGTTGTATTTTCAGATCATTCTTCATGCTCTCCTACCATATTCATTTTTTCCCACTTTTTAGTGACTTGTAGTATACCTTGTGCTGTGTCCTCAAAACCACAATCTATATTCTCTGGTGCTACCGCCACTACCAGTGCTGGTACTTGGGGTAAGTGCTAGATGTATATACTGCGAAGGACCTGAAGTAACATGTGCAATTCTCTCATATGAATCAGTATTTTGGAAAGAATCTGATGGAAAAGCAAAGCAATAAAATTTCAGCATTTTACACATTAGACTAAAAACTAGTCTGCGTAAAGTACAAAATCTCAAAAGCTCTATATGGTGGGCAGGAAGAATGGACAGATCTCAGACCAGAAATACACCACCTTCTAATTGGGTAAGGAACAAACAAGTTACTGACAAAAGTCAAAATTACATGCTAATCTTGCTCATCTATTTTCTACTGACTGAGTGGAGAGAAAAAAATAATTTTAGTCTGCAGATCGGAGGAAACATTAAGATGCTTAAATTGCTCAGCTTTACAGTGTACAGTTCTTAGATGTGCTGTACAGTGGGGAAACAAATACATGATTTTCTCCAACTGGTAGTTGTAGTAAATTCATAAATGCATTCATTATAGGTATGATTTTACACATAGCTAGCAGGGACTATGCCTATTTAGTGTAATCAAGGAGAACTGCTAGATAGGGACCAAGAATTCCCCACAGAAAGAAGAATCTGAAGATGAATTGAGATGCCAAGTCAGAAACAGCATTGGCAATAGCCAGGGAGCAAGATCTTCCCTGCCTGCCTACGGGTTGATAAGTAAGGGTTGAAAGAAAATCAGTCACACTGTGTGTGGCCAAGCCAGACTTAAGATAAAAGGAGACAGTTAATCAGGTTCACAATAAGTCAAGATGAGTCGCTTATCAAAAATTCCAAAATGAAAGGGTAGAAAATCATGGTCAGCATAGCATCAGATTTTAACCTACTAAACACTCCTTTATCATTTGTTGATTTACATTCATTTGAAGTTAGACCGTGAATTTTGGAAGACTATTTTTTAACATATTTATACGCAATTGCTGTGGTTGTTAAATTCCCAATTTCAATACTGCAACCTATTCTAGATGCTCAAGTACCATTACGTGGTTGCAAGTGAGCATTTGAGAGTACATTACATCCTTTAGCCAACAGGAGGCTCCACCATCCAATTATTATTCCAACTGAAGAAACCAATATTGCTTTTGAATTAAGGTGTACATAGATTGACATCAGCTAGAAAGTTATCTTCAGAAATCTTTAAATGTAAATTAATTAACTTCAATTGCTTTCGCTGGAATTACATCAAAGCACTAAATATAAAGTTTATTTAATTTCAGAAAACATTCTTTTTTGTGACTAGATAGGATCACTCAGGTAGATTCACAGATTTTTTTTTGCCTGTTGATGATAGTGCATGTTATGTAACAAAACCAATAAGCAACTAAAGCTAAATAGAATGTTAAACAATTATTAAGCCAACTGAGAAGAAATCATGTAACTTAGATAAGGGTAAGGAAAAGCGAAAGGTGACTAAAAATAGGAAGCAGATCCGGAACTATAGGCTATAACATTGTACATTTTCTGACAGGTACTATCTGCATATAGATTGTAATGAAAATGTTTGTTTATCTTTTGGATGGTAGGGTGGCACCATGGTTAGCAATGCTGCCTCACAGTGCCAGGGACCCAGGCTTAATTCCCGGCTTGGGTCTAATGTCTGCAGAATCTGCACATTGTCTGCTTGGATTTCTTCCGGGTGCTTTGGTTTCCTCCCACAGTCCAAAAGGGTTAGGTGCATTGGCTATGTTAAATTCTCTCTCAGTGTACCCGAACAGACACTAGAGTGTGGTGACTAGAGAATTTTCACGGTGGCTTCATTGCCCGCTTGTGACACCAATAAATAAAAACAGAATACAACACATTGGAATTGCACAATTTGGAAAATACATCCTAACATATTCAAGTTTAATCTTCACAAATGAATCAAAGTATCACAAGCATTTTCTATAACTCTATGTTTAAAATCAACAACATCACTTTGTACCTTTGACAAAGGTCATAGGAACTTGAAACATCGGCTCTTTTCTCTCCTTACAGATACTGCCAGACCTGCTGAGATTTTCCAGCATTTTCTCTTTTATTTCAGTTTATATATAAAACCTCTGCACATTCACAACAATAACTATGCTGCAATGTTGTTTACCCATCCTTTAATTATTTTGTAATACAGAACGAATACTCCAATAACCCTTAGAATTGCAACATTTTTACATATAACCTCTCCAAGTCTCCGTCACACAAAAATGGTTTCTAGGGTATCCATAACATTTGTTTGATGTGCTCAGTTGAATAGATTCAATGGAAGACTGGGAGAGTTGTATCCTATCTTAATTTAACTGAGAAAGTACATAGATTAATTATCCTAGATTAATTGTTATCATATCAAACCAGGATGTCATGTCCACGAGATTGGAAAGTAAAATGATAATTCTCTCAATTTTCCCAACTCTATCTTTGCAGATAAATTGCTTTAAATTTACTGTGTTCAGATTAATTATGTATGAGCGCTACTTCTTTATCAAATTATCATGGATAGGACTGTGTATTGTTTATATGATTACTCACTATGCTACATCATAAGGGAAAAGGTGGCATGGTTGTAATGCCATTAAACTAATAATTCAGATGCCCTGATTAAGACTACAGAGACAGGGCTCAAATATCACAACGGCTGCTAGTGGAATTGAAAGCTAGTCTCACTAATAGTAACCATGAAAGCATTGTAAAAATCTGTCTGGTTCACTGAATTCCTTTAGGGAAAGAAATCTGCCATTGTTGCCTAGTCTGGATGATATGTGATTCTGTACCCACAGTAATGTGGTTGAATCTCAAAAGTTTAAGAGCAATTACAGAAGGATAACAAATTCTGGCCTTGCCAGCAACAACCACATCCCATAAAAGAATAGAACAAATAATATTGTAAAAGTGCAATGTATCTTGATCACTGAATTTCTCATCAGTTATCACTGTAGACAGTGATAAAATTGATAGTCAGTGATAGATCAGGTGGGGTCAGAGTAACAGGGAATGCATTGAGATCTAAGTTAAGTTCACAATTCATGTTTGTGAATACATGAAATATGATAAATAGGATTAGTGTACTGTAGACACAAAACCATTCAAGGATATGATGTTTGAAAATAATGGAGACCTGGTTTAAAGAAAAAGCAGGCTTGGCACTAAATAAAAGCAAATTATTGTGGATGCTGGAATCTGAAATCAAAAGAGAAAATGCTGGAAAATCTCAGCAGGCCTGGCAGCATCTGTAAAGAGAGAAAAGACCTGACGTTTCGAGTCCAGATGACCTTTTGGCAAAGCTTTGACAAAGGGTTATCTGGACTCAAAATGTCAGCTCTTTTCTCTTCTTACAGAAGCTGCCAGACCTGCTGAGATTTTTCAGCATTTTTTTTCTTTTGGCACTAAATAATCCCGGTCTAAAGTTGTTGGAAAGAGAAGAATGGAATTAAAGGGGGAAGGGTGACAATGTTGATTAGAAAGAACATTGCGGTGCTGGTGAAGGTGGACATTGATTTGATTTGGTTTATTATTGTCACACGTAATAGTAGTCATGAAAAGTATATAGACAGGAACAAACCATTCATGGAACATATAGAGGAGAAGGATTCGAAAGAGTATAGAATATAGAGTTACAGTAACAGGTAAAGTGAAGAGAAAGATCAGCTTAATATATGATAGGACCATTCAAAAGTCTGATGACAGCAGAGAAGATGATGTTTTTGAATCAATTGGAACATGTTTTCACACTTTTGTATCTTTTTCTCAATGGAAGAATGTGGAAGAGATGATATCCAGGGTGTGGGGTCCTTGATTGTGCTGGTTGCTTTCCCCTAAGGCAGCAGACAGTGTAGATGCAATCAATGGATGGCAAGCTGGTTTGGGTGATTGACTGGTCTACGTTAACAACCCTTGGTAACTTCTTGCAGTCTTGGTCACCTTTTCCATTGCCAGTGCTATCTTCAACACTCACTTAATATTTGTATCGACCTCTGCTTACTTCTTGCTTTGAATAGGTTTATCATTCATCCTGCAGACTAATCTGTCCCTTAGCATATCATTCAAAGTGGCTCCAAAGTTGCAGTGCTCCAAGATTTGCTTCAACTTGGTGATATATGTTGCAAAAGATTCCCCTGCAGTTCTTCCACTTAAGTTAAATGTAATCTCTGCAATATGAAAGATAGTTTCAGATGGAACTGTGACTTTACCAATTCAACAATCTCATGAATGACTTGGATTTGGGTGTGCTTGGGGCTATGAATCAAATTTTAAGCCTGGAACAACTACTCCTTACCCATTCTGTCCATGTCCCTCATAATCTTGTACACTTGATCAAGTCATCCCTGAGCCTTCTTTGATCCAGAGAAAACAACCCAAGCCTACCAATCTCTCTTCTTAGACGTTCCTTCCCAGGCAGCATCCTGTTGAATCTCCTCTGCACCCCTCCAGTGCAATCACATCCTTCTGATAACGTGATGACCAGAACTACACACAATGCTCTAGCCATACTCAAGACAATTGTCTTTCTCTTTCCCTCTTTCTCCCTTCAATTGGCCTGAAAGTAAAGTCCAAAAGCTCTTTGTATGTTGTCCAGTTCTCTATGGAAGCAACAAAAGGACTATTTGTCCAAATAGAGGCATTCTTCTAATTACTCCTCTTTATCTCGACTTCATCTACTTCAAAAGAAACTGTTATCCACAGTTTGAGGCTTGCTTTTATCCTTATTGCCAATGGAATAATTTTTCTCACATCAGTTGAGGAAAAAACAACATGTTCATTTACAAGTAAAAGCTGTACAAAGACTTACAGTCTCAGGGCTGTCATCAATTCCAGAGATTATTCTGCAATAGAAACCCAAACTCACCAGATTGAGTCCCATCCTGTTTCCTGATTGATTCCCTGGGTCATGTGATCCTCATTGCAGATGGAACCATAAAGGGACAATCACCAACAATAGTGATTATGAAAAAGAATGGTTCTTTATGCATCCATCTATTAATAATACAAGGAAAAAACATAAATGGCCCTACCTCATCATAAAACTTAAATCACCTTTTAAATTGAAAAAAAACACTAATGACAAAAAAATTGTAATTGGGAACCTTAAGAAAAATGTTTATGTTTAGACCCCGAAACAAGTTGTCTTGGTAATCATAGTACAACTATTATAGCTCTAATGTACCACCTATGCCCTAGAGTAAAATATGTTTATTTGTGAAAATGTAGCACTTCCTCAAACAGGATGCATCCACTTGGACAGAGAGCTACAGTAAACAGTTAGCTCCTGTTTATAAAACTGTTGTCAGTGAACTCACACAATGCTAACCCTTACATGTGGTTAACAGCTCAATTTTTTCTTGACAGAAGTGGGCATCTATTTTATATAAAATCATAGAATCATACAGTGCAGAAAAAGCTCTTCAGCCCATTGAATCTGCACCTACACACGAGAAACACCTGAACTTCTATCTAATCCCATTTGCCAGCACTTGGCCCATTTCCTCACATCTCCACTAAACCTCTGCCTCTCACTTTCAACCTATACCATCTTGTGACTGGTCCTTTAACCAAAGGGAACAACTGCTCCTTATCCACTCTGTCCATGTCCCTCATAATCTCGTGCACCTCGGTCAAGTCATTCCTGAGTCTTCTCTGGTCTAAAGAAAACAACATAGGATAACCAATCTCTTCATAACTTAAATGTTCCATCCCAGGCAGCATCCTGGTGAATCTCTTCTGCACCCCCAGCAATGCAATCACATCCTTCTGATAATGTGGCGACCAGAACTACGCACAATACTCTAGCCATAACCTCACCAAAGTTCTATACAACTCCCACATGACTTCTCTACTTTTGTAATCTATGCCTTGATTGATAAAGGCAAGTGTCCTATATGCCTTTTTCACCATCTTACTAATATGGAAAGTGATCTGGGAGGATGCACTACAAGTTTGCGGCAGACTGAAAAGATTGAGTATGTAGATATTAAGGAAGCGGATGTGGTAGAATTTCTAAATGCTATCAAGATAGACAAGTCTCTGGGACCAGATGGGATGTACCCCAGGTTATTGTGGGAGGTGAGGGATGTCATTGCAGAGCCCCTGGCGAAGATCTTTGCGTCGTCGATGGAGACGGGAGGGGTTCCAGAGGATTGGAGGATTGCGGATGTGGTCCTATTTTCAAGAAAGGGAACAGGGATAGTCCTGGAAATTACCGACCGGTGAGTCTGACCTCAGTGGTTGGTAAGCTGATGGAGAGGCTTCTGAGGGACAAGATTTATGAGCATTTGGAGAAGTTTAGGTTGATTAGAAATAGTCAGCATGGTTTTGTAAAAGGCAGGTCGTGCCTTACAAGCTTAATTGAGTTCTTCGAAAATGTGACTGAACACATTGACGAAGGAAGAGCAGTGGACGTGGTGTACATGGACTTCAGCAAGGCATTTGACAAGGTCCCACATGCAAGACTTCTTGAGAAGGTGAGAGGCCATGGGATCCAAGGGGCTTTGGCCTTGTGGATCCAGAACTGGCTTGCCTGCAGAAGGCAGAGGGTGGTTGTGGATGGCTCTTTTTCTGCATGGAGGTCGGTCACCAGTGGAGTGCCCCAGGGATCTGTTCTAGGACCATTGCTGTTTGTCATTTTCATAAATGACCTGGATGAGGAAGTGGAGGGAAGGGTGAGTAAGTTCGCCGATGACACGAAGGTCGGTGGTGTTGTGGATGGTCTGGAGGGATGTCAAAAGTTGCAGCATGACATAGACAGGATGCAAGACTGGGCGGAGAAGTGGCAGATGGACTTCAACGCGGATAAATGTGTTGTGGTCCACTTTGGCAGATCCAACGGGATGAATGAGTACACTATCAAAGGTAGGAGTCTTAGCTGTGTGGAAGAGCAGAGGGATCTTGGGGTCCAGGTCCATAAGACTCTCAAATCAGCCTCCCAGGTGGAGGATGTGGTTAAGAAAGCTTATGGTGTACTGGCCTTCATTCATCGAGGGATTGAGTTCAGGAGTCAGGAGGTAATGCTGCAGCTTTATAGGACCCTTGTCAGACCACACTTGGGAGTACTGTGCGCAGTTCTGGTCGCCTCACTATAGGAAGGACGTGGAAGCTATTGAAAGGGTGCAGAGGAGATTTACAAGGATGTTGCTGGATTGGGAGGCATGCCTTATGAAGACAGGTTGAGGGAGCTGGGACTGTTCTCCCTGGAGAGACGAAGGTTGAGAGGAGACCTGATAGAGGTTTACAAGATGTTGAGAGGAATAGATAGGGTGGACTCTCAGAGACTATTTCCCAGGGCTGAAATGGTCGCGACGAGAGGGCACAGATTTAAGGTGCAGGGAAGCAAGTACAGAGGGATGCTAGGGGAAAGTTTTTCACTCAGAGGGTGGTGAGTGAATGGAATCGGCTGCCGTCGGTGGTGGTCGAGGCGAACTCGCTGGGGTGTTTTAAAAGACTTCTGGATGAGTATATGGGATCCAATGGGATTGGGGGTTATAGGTAGGTCTATGGCTGGGTAGGTTTTGATGTGTTTGGCACAACTTGTGGGCCGAAGGGCCTGTTTGTGCTGTAGTGTTCTATGTTCTATGCCCTTCTGCCTTTAGAGATAGAACATATAACATAGAACAATACAGCACAAACAGGCCCTTCGGCCCACGAGTTGTGCCGATCACATCTACCAATCCACAGACCTATCTATAACCCCCTATCCTATTCGTTTCCATATACTCATCCAGAAGTCTTTTAAAAGACCCCAGCGAGTTTGCTCAACAACCTCCGACAGCAATAGATTCCATTCACTCACCACCCTCTGACTGAAAAACTTACCTTAACATCTCCTCTGTATTTGCTTCCCTGCATCTTAAATCTGTGTCCTCTCGTAGTGACCATTTCAGCTCGGGGAAATAGTCTCTGAGAGTCCACCCTATCTATTCCTCTCAACATTTTAAAAACCTCTATCAGGTCGCCTCTCAACCTACGTCTCTCCAGTGAGAAGAGTCCCAGCTCCCTCAACCTATCTTCATAAGGTCTGCCTCCCAATCCAGGCAGCATCCTTGTAAATCTCCTCTGAACTCTCTCAATAGCCTCTATACCCTTCCTATAGTGAGGTGACCAGAACTGCATACAATACTCCAACTGGGGTCTGACAAGAGTCTTATAGAGCTGCATCATTACCTCCTGACTCCTAAACTCTATTCCTCGATTAATGAAGGCCAGTACACCATACGCCTTCTTGACCACTTCCTGATCTATGGTCAACAAGCCAAGGTCCCTTTATTCTACAGAACTTCCCAGTGTCCTAATTCATTGAATACTTCCTTGTCAAATTATTCCTTCCAAAGTGTATCACCTCACACTTTTCAGGGTTAAATTTCATCTGCCACTGATCTGCTCATTTGACTATTCCATCTATATCTTCTTGAAGCCCAAGACACTTAGCTTCATTGTTAAGCATCCAGCCAATTTTTGTGTTAGCCATAAATTTACCCCCAATCTCCCCAAATAATCATCTATGCCATTTGTATAAATGGCAAATAAAAGGAGACCCAACACATAGATTCTTGCAATATGCCACTGGACACTGGCTTCCAGTCACTAAAGCAGCCATCTGTTATCACCCTCTGTCTCCTGCAACTGAGACAATTTTGAAAACATTTATCAAATTACCCAATACACTACGTGAATTTTCCTCCTTTACAAATCTCCAATGTGGGACTTAGTCAGAGGCTTTGCTGAAAAAAAAGAATTTTTTTTTCTGGAGATTTTGTGAAATCAATATAAACTACGTCAACCACACTGTTCTCATCTACATACAAAGAACAACAAATGAAGAAAATTACAGCACGGGAACAGGCCCTTGGCTCTCCAAGCCTGCACTGACCATGGTACCCAACTTAACTAAAACCCCTGACCTTTCTGAGGACCATAGCCCTCTATTCTCACCCTAAAAGAACACCTGGTCACCTCCTCAAAAAATTAAATCGAATTTGTTTGGCATGATCTCCCTCTGAAAAAGCCATGTTGACTATTCCTTACTCTCCAAGATTAGATAGATTCTTTCCTTCAGAAGTTTCTGCAATATTTCTGCAATATTGACATGAGGCTCACTGGCCTGCAGTTCCCTGGCTTATCTCAAAAACTGATTTCAATCATCTGACATTTCTGCTATGACCAGATAAGAATTGAAAATTGAGGTCAGAACCCCTGCGATCTCTTCCCTTGCCTTCCACAGCAGCCTAGGGCACAATTTGTTTGGATCTGGAGGTTTATCCACTTTTAAGGCTGCCAACACCTCCAATACCTTGTCCTTCCCTGTATTAAGTTGCTCAAGAACCTCACAGTCTCTCTCCCTGAATTTCATACCTTCATCCTCTTTCTCTGGATGAACATAGATCTGAAGTATTCATTCAACACTCTACCAATATCCTCTGACTCCACTCACAGATTGCTCCCTAGAGCCCAAATGGTCCTTACATTTGCCCTGGTTATCCTCATCCCATTGATATACTTACAGATATCTGGGATTTGTTTTTATTCATTCATGGTACTGAGCATGTAATGAGCATGGCCAACATTTGTGGTCCATTCTTTATTGCTTTTGAGAACATATTGTTATTTCATCACTGTTTTGCATGGGTCAATTAGAACAAGGAACAAAGAAAATTACAGCACAGGAAAAGGTCCTTTGCCCCTCCAAACCTGCAGTGATCATACTGCCTGACTGATCTAAAATCCCCTACTCTTACAGGGACCATATTCCTCTATTCCCATCCTATTCATGTATTTGTCCAGATGCCCCCTAAAACTCACTATTGCATTCCACTACCTCCCTTGGCAGTGAATTTCAGGCACCCACCACCTCTGTGTTAAAAAAACTTGCCTCATACATCTTCTTTAAAGCTTGCTCCTCTCACCTTAAACTTATGCCATCTCATAATTGACTCTTCCACTCTGGGAAAAAAACTTCTGACTATCCACTCTGTCCATGCCCTTTATAATCTTGTAGACTTCTATCAGGTCACACCTCAACCTCCATCGTTTCACTGAGAACAAACCAAGTTTTTCCAACCTCTCTTCCATAACTAATACCCTTCATAACAGGCAACATCCTGGTAAATCTTTTCTGTACCCACTCCAAGGCCTCTTCTGGTAATGTGGCAGCCAGAATTGAATGTTATATTCCAAGTGCAGCCTAACTAAGCTTCTATAACACTGCAACATAACTTGCCAATTTTTAAACTCAATGCCCTGGCCATTGCAGGCAAGCATGCTGTATACCTTCTTGACTACTTTCTCCACCTGCATTACCACTTTCAGTGATCTGTATATCTGTACATACTCCTAAAAGTCTGCCATTTACTGCATATTTCCTACCTGTAATAGACCTTCCAAAATGCATTACCTCACATTTGTCCAGATTAAACTCCACCTGTCATCTCTCCGTCCAAGTCTCCAACCGATTTAATTTCTGCTGTATCCTCTGACAGTCGTCATTAATTTCCACAAATCCACCAACCTTTGTGTTGTCCACAAACCTATTAATCAAGCCAGTTACATTTTTCTCCAAATCATTTATATACATAACAAATAGCAAAAGTCCGAGCACTGATCCCTGAGGAAAGTTACTTGTCACAGTCCTCCACTCAGAAATCCTTCCACTGCAACTTTCTGTCTTCTATGACCAAGCCGGTTCTGTATCCAGCTCACCTCTGATCCTGTGAGACTTCACCTTCTGTTTCAGATTGCCATGAAAGACCTTGTCAAAGGTTTTACTGAAGTCCATGTAGACAACATCCACTGTCCTACCGTCATCAATCATCTTTGTCACTTCCTCAAAGAACTCGATCAAGTTAATGAGACACAACCTCCCCTTCACACAACCGTGTTGCTTCTACTAATATGTCCACCTATTTCCAAATAGGAGTAAATCCAGTCTTGAAGGATCCTCTTCAATAATTTCCCTACGACTAACACATGACTGACAGTCCAACTACCTGGATTATCCTTGCTACGCTTCTTAAACAAAGGAACAATATTGGTTATGCTCGAATTCTCTGGGACCTCTCCACACGACAACACAGATTCGCTGAGCAGAGACTGATAGCCAAGTTCCACACACATAAGGATAGCCTCAATGGGATCTTGGGTTCATGTTGCACAATCTGTAGTGCCCATGATTTGTCTGGGCTTGCAAAATCTCACTAACTGTTCTATCTGAAGATAATACATACCTCTTTAACCTGTGCTTAATCCTCCCTCCACTCACATTGTCTGTACCTTTAAAGCTTGATTATCTGTAAAAACTCACATTCCAAATAGTATCTTGTAAATTGAGTTTGTGTCTTTATATGCCCTGTTTGTGAACAGAACTCCCATTTACCTAATGAAGGAGAAGCGCTCAGCAAGCTTATGGCTTGTGCTACCAAATATATCGGTTGGACTTTAATGTGGTGTTGTGAGACTTCTTAATGTGTTTACCCCAGTCCAATGCCAACATCTCGACATCACTGACTACCTCCCCTGGAGCCTGTGAGGATACAAAGATTTCTCACAAGACCCCAGCAATTTCCTCCCTTTCCTCTCTCAGTATTGTGGGGTATATTCCATCAGGCCCTGGGAACTTGTCTACTTTAATTTTTCTCAAAACCACTAATACCTCTTCTTTTTTGATCTCAACATGATTCAAACTACCTATACAGCCTTCCGCAGGCTCATCATCTATCAGGTCCTTCTATTTGCTGAATACTGACACAAAGTATTCATTTCATATCTCATCCATTTTCTCTGGCTCTATTCATAGATTCCGTCTCCTGTCCTTGAGTGGGCCAACTCTGTCTCCGGCTACCCTCTTGCTCTTTATATATGTATAAAATCCTTGGGATTTTCCTTAAACCTTCTGGCCAATTACTTTTTGTAAACTATGTTATCCTTCTTACTCCTTGCTTAAGTTTCTTTCTACTTTCCTTGTATTCCACACTTGCTTCATGTGTTCCCAGCCTCCTAGCTTTGACAAGTGCTTCCAGTTGCTCTTCGACAAGGCTCAAAATATGCATTGTTATCCAAGGTTCTCAAGACTTGCCGTACCGATCCTTCATCCTTACAGGAATGTTCTGATCTTGAATTCCTATCAACTTACACTCAAAAGCCTCCCATATGCCTGATGTTGATTTGCCCTCAAACATCTGCTCCCAATCTACATTCTTCATTCCTGCCTAATGTTGTCGTAATTAGTCTTCCCCCAGTTTAAGACCTTCACTTGAGGACTATGTTTATCTTTATCCATCAGTGCCTTAAACGTTTCTGATTTGTTGTCACAGTTGCTGAACTTTTCCCCAACTGAAATGTCAGCCAGCTGGCTGGATTCATTCCCCAATACTAGGTCAAGTACAGCCCCTTCCCTAATTGGACTATCTAAATACTGCTTCAAGAAACCCTCTTGGATGCTTTTTATAAAACTCTACCCCATTCATATCTCTAGCACTAAGTGAATCCGAATCAATATAGAGGAAGTTAAAATCTCCCTTCACAACAATCCTGTTACTTTTACACCTTGCCAAAATCTGCCTGCATATCTGTTCCCCTAACTCTTGGCTGATTGTTGGGTGCCTGTAGTAAACCCTCA
Source organism: Sphyrna mokarran (assembly GCA_024679065.1). Lineage (NCBI taxonomy): Eukaryota > Metazoa > Chordata > Chondrichthyes > Carcharhiniformes > Carcharhinidae > Sphyrna > Sphyrna mokarran. The sequence continues at coordinate 36,832,152 of JAGIQG010000001.1, forward strand.
ATGTTGTGACTGTACCCATTCTTACCACCAAATGCCAGAGTGTTGTTTCCGGTGAGAAAACTGGTGGATTTCTCTCCAAGTTGGTTTTCTTTGCAGGTTTTACTACACTCTGCCAAAAATTATCAAGGAGGCATGTGTCATGTCTTATCATGCGGAGGGGGATGGCATTAACACGCCAGCAAAACCCAACTGCACTGAGATCGGGATGCCATTTTTAAACGGTGGCCCAATCAGAGCAGCAATAAACCTCTTTCCCAGGGTCTCCCATGAACATCATCCCATACCTCCTGATTGGGGCCTATCCTCAACCCACATCCCTACCGATTATTGATACCTTTCCCCCACCCCCTCAACAGCCATCACGACAACCCCAGCTATCATGTCACTCCAGCCCAGCTCCACATATGAATGACTCTCACTTTACCAAAAATTTGGTGGATGGGAGCCAACTGCGGAAGCTCCACAATTCTGACAGATTTAATTTCTTCCAACGGGGTGGAACATGAATTCCTCTCAGCTATGACGAAGGATAATCTCAACTCGAAATGTTGGCTCTACTCTTTCTCTCCACAGATGCTGCCAGATCTGGTGAAATTTTCCAACATTTTTCTGTTTTTGTTTACGCTTCCAGATCTGGTGAGATTTTCCAGCATTTTTCTGTTTTTGTTTCCGCTTCTAGTACTGTAGTCAGTCCCTGACACTGCCCCCGGCATGTGCTGGCACTGTCAGGATGGCTCTGCCAGGGTAACTTTGTGCCATTCTGCAGTGCCAGTCTGTGCCAAGGAGCAATGGTAAGGAGAATTGCCAATTCACTGCTTGGCCATGTCTCTTTACCCTGGGGGCTATACTCACCTTCATGCCCCTAGATTCATGGAACATTACAGGGCAGTACAGACCCTTCGGCCCTCGATGTTGCGTCTACCAGTGGAACGACCCTGTAACCTAAACCTAAAAGACCCTGTAACCAATATTATCCATATGCCTATCCAATGACCATTTGAATGCCCTTAAAGTTGGTGAGTCAATAACTGCTGCAGGCAGGGCATTCCATGCCCTTACTACCCTCTGAATAAAGAACCTATCTCTGACATTTGTCCTATATTTATCACCCCTCAATTTAAAGCTATGTCACCTCATGTTAGCCATCATCGTCTGAAGGAAAAGGCTCTCACTGTCCACCCTATCTAATCCTCGCACAGTAACAGGTTTATATTTGGGTGAACTTGCTGTGATTTCATGTCACTATGGTTTGAATATCCGATGGGGGTTGGAGAGCTCAGTATCTGCCGAGGTTGATGGTTAATTATACTTAAATCTTTTTAAATCCATGTAAATCCAGTTCATGCCTATAAGGGACAGGGAAGATCCAAAATCACAATCTCATCAGGGCAAGGTCTGGGACTTCCAGACCTTCAGCCCCCATTAGTATTCTCACAGATGGTGGGAATGTGCCCAGATTCCTTCCAAAGTTACATTATCATTACAGAGTCAAAATGTTGCTTAATGAACCTATTTCTTGACATTAAATGAGACAGTAGCCAGTTTCCCAGTAAGGGATAGCTTATTACAACAGAGAAATGCTATAACTCATGAATCAAGAACTTATATCTTAAAATCTCAACATACACAAGAGTACAAGCAAGACAAAGAAAAGCCTGTTTTGCAGATCAAGAAGAGGACTTCTTCATTAAGCAATAGTTTTAAAATATGAAGAAACATGATCCTAAAAGCTAAACATTACCTAGATGATTACCATAAAACCATAAGGCATAGGAGCAGAATTAGGCCACTCAGCCCATCGAGTTTGCTCTGCCATTCAATCATGGCTGATATTTTTCTCATCCCCATTCTCCGCCTTTTCCCATAACCCCCGATTACTGCATTAATCAAGAACCTATCTATCCCTGTCTAAAAGACACTCAATGACCTGGCCTCCATAGCCTTCTGCAACAATAAGATCCACAGATTCACCACTCTCTGGCTGAAGAAATTCCTCTTCTCCTCTTTCTTTAAAGGATCTTCCCTTTAGCCTGAGGCTGTGCCTTCTGGTTCTAGTTTTTCCTATTAGTGGAAACATCTCTCCACATCCACTCTTTCCAGGCCTCACAGTATCCTGTAAGTTTCAATAAAATCCCCTTCATCCTTCTAAACTCCAACAAGTACATTCCCTGAGTCCTCAACAGTTTCTCATACGACAAGCTCTTCATTCCAGAGATCATTTTTGTGAATTTCCTCTGAACCCTTTTCAAGGCCAGCACATCTTTCCTTAGATATGGGGCCAAAAACTGCTCACAATACTCCAAATGGGGTCTGAACAGAGTCTTATACAGCTTCAGAAGTACATTCCTTCTCTTGTATTCTAGCCTTCTCAACATGAATGCAAACATTGTATTTGTCTTCCTAACTGCAGATTGACCTTTGATGAATTTTGTGAAGAAGGGACAATAAAAAGTGAACAAAATTAGAAGGCAGGTGACAGATGTAACCAGTCCATTATAGTTTCTCAGCTTTGAGAATATATGAGGCCTCAGGAAAAGAGTATATACAACTGACAGTGCTCCAAAATGCATAAAAGCAAAGTGGAGGAAGACCACAACAGAGAATAAGGGACTAACATTTAGATGAGCCACTGGCTGGATTAAGAAAAATGGAGGATGGCAGCCAGACGTGGAAGCTCCACAATTCTAACATTTGAATTCCTCTCAGCTATGACAAAGGATCATCGAGACTCAAAATGTTGGCCCTATTCTCTCTCCACAGATGCTGCCAGATCTACTGAGATTTTTCAGCATTTTTCTGGTTTTGTTTCAGATTCCAGCATCCACAGTATTTTGTGTTTACCTGGGACATAAATTTGATTTGATTTAGTGCATTATTACCATTGTTTTGGGATATAATGAGTTAATGGATGGTAAGCTGGTTTGCCTAATAAATTGAGCTATCTTCTCAACCTGTTGTAGTTTCTTGTGGTTTTGGTCATAGACAAGCTATGTCCAAGCTAAGTAGGGCCATATAAATTGATACAGAGTTCAAATGGACTTCATTTTCACTGTTCAATGCCTTAACCTGCAATATGGAATTATAATTTATGGAGTAGATGTAAATGCTGTTGATGGGTGGTTAAGCTCAGTTTAAGCATTATAATCAGAGATTTTCTTTTAATTCTGCAGTTGCATAACTACAAAAAATAGACTGAAGCTGAAAGAATTAGAAAACAACTTTTGCTTTTGTTAATTTGTCAATTAACAAAAAGAACTTTTGTTCTTTGATTAACAGCCTTCTGGTATTGGTTAGATATTACCAATTGTTTCTGCATTTTCAATAGATTTGAACTTCAACAGATTTCAATACACATTTTTCAAGTGATGTTTTTACCACTGAGTCCATGAGGAATGTGGCTTTCTTTAAAAAGCTATAAAAGCATTTAACTCTACAGGGGGTTGGGGTGGTGTGGTTGAGTTCATATTTTGATCAACTATTTTAAAAGGCTATTAAAGGATTAGCAGTCATTGCTGTAATTTATAAATAAAGAAAATATTTTATAGCTGATTTAACACTTGAGAAAATATAAAAGCTTTAATGGCTCTCATGAATGGGAGTTTTATTTAGTATCAAGTGTGTATGAGTGAGAGTTGCAATATATTGTTAGCGGTATTTTTTCATCTCCATATGGCTCCTGGTGTATATCCATAGTGAATATTGGGTGATTAATGACAGAGGTGGCATGGGGATACAGGGTAAAATGGAAGGGGCATGAATTTTCATGGAAGTGGAATGAAAGTAAGCATGCATCTGGCAAAATGAACAGGCATGAGTAGTGAGGGCTAGAAGGCCTAAAAATCTTTATACAACTGGGCTAGAGAACCAAAATGGATCTTCTACCCACCCTGCCTCAGCACTCCCCTATGCCTGAGTACAATCTGCTTCTAGTGTCAGCAGGTAATCATCTATCTAGCTCCACATTCTCAGAGTGAAACTTTGGAGTAATGGGGCTGTGACAAACAGGTGCTTTTTCTTTTTTAAATTGCTCATCAGTTTTATGAGTCTTGTGAGGTCAAGAAGGTTGGCGAGAAAAGAAAGAAGAGCATGGAACAAAGCAGCAGGGGTGCTGTTTAGAGCTTTTGCCATTAACCACTGTTGCTATGTCTCTTCCTTTGGCCTTCTGTGTTACATCCACTCATTCATGTTTATTTTTCTGTTGTTGACAGCCACATTATTGTTGAGGCAGAGGTGCATATGTTTTCGGGTTTTGGTTTTGTTTCTGTTCTACTGGGTGTATTTAAACCTAACAGCCTCATGGAGGCTGGTTCCATACCCTTGAGTTATTTTTTTTTTTGATCTGTTGTTCTACCCCACGTCTATGTTTTGGTTATTTCATCCCCACTTATCGCTGTGTTGCTGTCTCGTCTTTCCTTCTCCTGAATTTCCTGACCAGGAAAACAGTTATCGACTTTTTTAAGTAACTCACAGAATGTGGGTATCACTGGCTGGACCAGCATTTATTGTCCTTCCCTAATTGCCTTCCATCTGAGAATCGACCACATTGCTATGGCTCTGGAGTTACATGTCAACCAGACCAGTTAAGGACTTCCTTCCATCAGTGAACCAGATGGATTTTTAACAACAATCAGTAATGGTTTCATGGCCATCATAAAACTTTTAATTCCAGATTTCTTTTTATTGAATTCAAATTTCACTATCTGCCATAGTAGGATTTGAACTTGGGTCCCCAGATTTTGAGCCTCTAGTCCAGTAACAATACTACTATGTCTCTGCCTCTCCTGACAGACTTTCATCAAGAAATTCTCTTTCATTGTGGCCACTGGAGTTAATAACTTAGTGCCTGGGTCTGCCTGCAGGCCACTTTCTAACAAGTTTTGGTTCATAACAGGGACCCTTCAAATTGTGATGGGTTAGCTGAATTGGGAACAGTCTCAACTCGAGCCATCTGCCTCAGTGATGAAAATCCAGCCCAGGCTGCCTTTTTTAAACTTTGAATTAGTTATATCACTTATGTTTAGTTAAGGGTTATGAAAATTACGGGCAGCACAGTGGCACAGCGATTAGCACTGCTATCTCATAATGCCAGGTTCCCAGGTTCAATTTCTGGCTTGGATCACTCTCTGTGTGGAATTTTATATTCTTCCCATGTCTGCATAGATTTTCTCTGGCTACTCCATCCTCCATTCACCTGACGAAGGGGCAAAATCTTGTGAGTTTACTATCAAATAAATTGGTTGGACTCTAACTTGCTGTTATGAGACTTCTTACTGTGTTTACTCCAATTTTCTCCCGTGTTCTGAAAGACGTGCTGGTTAGATGCATTGACCTAAACAAGCACAGTAGTACAGTGATTAGGGGAATTTCACAATAACTTAATTGCAGTGTTAATGCAAGCCTTACTCGTGACTAATAAATTTACTTTAATTGCTTTTATTGCATTGAAAAATCAGGCAAAGTGATTGATCCGTCAGCGTACACTCAGTGCGCACTCTGCCATCCTGGTTTTTGCAGTAAGAAGTCTCACAACACCAGGTTTAAGTCCAACCAGTTTATTTGACGATCAAATAAACTGGTTGGACTTAAACCTGGTGTTGTGAGACTTCTTACTGTGTTTACCCCAGTCCAACGCCAGCATCTCTACATCATTCTGGCTTTTACCCTGGATGGCAAAGTGATTAAATCAATTCATAACATTTGTTCAGTTCTCAAACTTTTCCTCCTTTACTTAAATGCTTGAATCATTGCACGATTCAAATTTTTAGGTTGATTATCACACAGCTTTTCTTGTTTATCTATTTTCTTTCAACAACACCGAGATATCTATTAATAAAAGTGATTAACATGCTCAAATAGTCGGAATAAAAATACACACATAAAATCAACATAATGTCAAAACTCAAAAGTAACATTTCATTTGGTCTCATTTGTAGCTCAGTTGGTAGCATTATCACCTCTGAGTCAGAAGGATTGTAGGTTTCTTTTCCAATCTGGAGACTTGATTACAGAATCCTGACTGGTAATCGTGTAGAGGGGATATGTTGCACTGATGGAAGTGCCTTTTTCCTCATAAGGTGTTAGACTGAAATCCCATCTGTCCTCTTTGGTGGGTGTAAAATATCACCACGGCGCTATTTCAAAGTCTGGGGAAGTTATTCTCGGTCTTTTTGTGACAGTTGTGACCCAGTTGGTAGTACTCTCACCTCTGAGTCACAAGATTCCAGTTTCAAATCCCATTCGAGGTCTTGAGCCCAGAAACCGAGGTTGATAGTCCAATGCCAAACTGATGTGTTAAGTCAGTTAGGATTGTATTCATTGGAGTAAGAGGCGATTTCATATGTCTAATCTAACAGGATTAGGCAAGGGAGATTCAGAAAGAATGTTTATGATGGTCGAGGAGTCTAGAAGTAGGGATGCTAGTTTATTTAAAGATTATTTATTTGTATTACAAGTAGGTTTACTTTAACACTGCAATAAAGTTACTGTGAAAATCCTCTAGTCATAGAATTATAGAATTGGTCCATCGAGTCTGCAGTGACTATTACTCAGTTTTAGGTAACCTAAGGGGCAATTTAGCATGATCAATCCACCTAACCTGCACATCTTTGGACTGTGGGAGGAAATTGGAGCACCCAGACGAAACAGCAGCGCTAACTATTGAGTCACCATGCCACCCATCATTGATCACCGAAGGAGGCATCTGGATTTTACTTGTGCTCTCCGGCATCCAGTCAAGTACTGAGGAAAGATTTAACATGGCCAGTACACCTAACCAGTACATCTTTTGGACTGAGGGAGGAAACCCTTAAAGGCATGGGAAAAACATGCAATCTGCATACAGACAGTGACCCAAGCCAGAAATTGAACCTGGGTCCCTGGCATTGTGAAGCAGCAGTGCTAAACACTGTGGCACCGTATTTTTCAGACTAAGGTGAGGAGAAATTTCTTCTCCCAGACAATGGAGCATCTGTGGCATTCACTACCACAGAAAGTGTGATTTCAAGAAGAAATTAGACATCATTCTTGGGGATCAAAGGACCAAGGGATCCAGGTGGAAAGGGGGATTAAAATATTGATTTTGATGATCAGTCATGCTTATAAGGAGTAACAGAACAGGTTCCTGCTCTATTTTCTATTTTCCTATATTTCTGCGTGCCATCTTTCAGATGAGAAGTTAACTAGAGTCGCACTTGCCCGCTCAACTGGACGTAAAAGATACCGTGGCACTATTTCAAAGATGAACAGAGGATTTATCCAAGTTGCCTGGTCATTATTTATCCCTCAGTCAACACCACAAAGTCAGATTATCTGGTCATTATCACACCGTTGTTTGCGAAGTTTGTTATGCACAAATTGGCTGCCATGTTTCCTACATTTCAATGTTACTTCAAAAGTTTTTAGTTTAGTTTAGTTTTTGGTGTCACAGGTAGGCACTGAAGTTACTGTGAAAATCCCATAGCTGCCACAGTCTGGCACCTGTTCGGGTACACTAAGGGACTATGGGAGGAAATCAGAGCACCTGGAGAAATCCCGTGCAGACACAGGGAGAACGTGCAAACTCTGCACAGACAGTGACTCAAGCTGGGAATCAAACTCAGGTCCCTCGTGCTATGAAGCAGCAGTGCTAACCATCATGCCACCCATACTTCAAATACTTCAATGGCTGTATTGAGATGCATTTCTCTGGAGTATAAATCTAGTCTTAGTAATAGTGAGCTTGAAAATATCATCAATTGTTGTGCAGATCTATATGGTTCATTAAAGTCCATTAAGGAAAAAATGTTAACCTAATCTCGTCTGGCTTAATTGTGACTTCAGGCCCACAACAATTTGCTTGATTCTTAACTACGCTCTGAATTTTTCAGTCCAATGGCACTTGGGGATGGTCCAAATGCAGGCTTTACCAACGATGCCTACATCCCATGAAATAATTTTTTAAAGAAATTGTTTGCCATGAAAACACAAGTCTTTCATTTTAGATTCATTTTCATTTAGTGATCTAAATGTGTTTGTTTATGATTTTAGGCTTAGAAAAGAAATCTGTTATTGACCCAGCACAACACAGAAATTCACATCACCTTGAGTCAATGGAAATAGTCAAGAACTTCAAATTTCTAGGTGTAGAGATCACCAACAACCTGTCCTGATCCCTCCATGCTGTTACTATAGTTAAGGAAGCCTCCTAACCTCTCTATTATCTTGGGAACTAAGGAAATTTGCTGTGCCAGCTATGATTCTCACCAACTTTTACAGATATACCATAGAAAACATTTTTTCTGGGTGTATCACAACGTGGTATGGCTTCTGCTCCACCCAAGACTGCAAGAAATGACTAAAGGTCCCATCCATTGACCTTGTCTACACTTCTTGGTGCTTTGGAAAAGCAGTCAGCATAGTTAAGGATCCCACGCACCCGGACATTCTCTCTTCCATCTTCTTCGGTTGAGAAAAAGATGCAAAAGTCTGAGGACATGTACCAAACAACTCAAGAACAGCTTCTTCCCTGCTGCCATCAGACATTTGAATAGATCTACCATGGACGTTCATAAAGATTAAAAAATGAAATGCTGTATTTGTCAGAGGCTTGTCAGTTATTGCTATCCTAATAAAGGAGCTTAGAAATTGAGGCAGAGCATGTACACTGCTTAAAAGTAAGAGAGTATTCAATAAGGTCCCCCATGCAAGACTTATTGAGAAAGTGAGGGGGCATGGGTGCAAGGGGACATTGCCTTGTGGATCCAGAACTGGCTTGCCCACAGAAGGCGGAGAGTGGTTGTAGATAGATCTTATTCTGCATGGAGGTCAGTCACCAGTGGAGTGCTCCAGGGATCTATTCTGGCATCCTTGCTGTTTGTCATTTTTATAAAACATCTGGATGAGGAAGTGGAGGGATGGGTTGGTAAGTTTGCCAATGACATGAAGGTTGGACATTTTGTGGATCGTTTGGAGGGATGTCAGAAGTTGCAGCATGATGTAGATAGGATGCGAGACTGGGCGGAGAAGTGGCAGATGGACTTCAACCCAGATAAATGTGTAGTGGTACCTTTTGGCAGGTCAAATGGGATGAAGGAATCTAATACTAAGGGTAAGACTCTTAGCAGTGTGGAAGATTAGAAGGATCTTGGGGTCCGGGTCCATAGGACTCTCAAATTGCCTTCACAATCGAGGAATTGAGTTTAGGAGTCGAGAGATAATACTGCAGCTGTATTTGACCCTGGTCAGACCCCACTTGGTGTACTGTGTTCAGTTCTGGTCACCTCATTACAGGAGGGATGTGGAAGCCATTGAAAGGGTGCAGAGGAGATTTACAAAGGTGTTGCCTGGATTGTGTGGCATGCCTTATGAGGATAGGTTGAGAGAGCTCGGTCTTTTCTCTTTGGAAAAATGAAGGATGAGAGGTGACCTGATAGAGGTTTATAAGGTGTTGAGAGGTATTGATCGCATGAATTCTCAGAGGTTTTTTCCCAGGGCTAAAATAGCTGCTGCAAGAGGAACAGGTCTAAGGAGCTGGGGAGTAGGTACAGAGGAGATGTCAGGGATAAGTTTTTCACTCAGAGGGTGGTATGTGCGTGGAATCAGCTACCGTCGGTGATGGTGGAGACAAGTTCGATAGGTGTTTTAAGAAACTTCTGGATGAGTACATAGGACTGAATAGGATTGAGGGTTATAGGTAAGCCAGTAGGTAGAAATATGGTCGGTGCAACTTGTGGGCCGAACAGCCTGTTTGTGCTGTAGTTTTTCTACGTTCTATATTCTATTTGGGAAATAATAATAATATTGCCAACAAAAATTTAATGAAATAAAGAATTGAAGGCACAAACACTTGATTTAGAAAAGCAAACTATATAAAAATACCAAATGACAAATTAAGTAGAAGGACAAATTAATGAACACATCAGCAATAGAACATTTTTAAAAATGGGATGGAAAGATAGAAATCAAAAAAAAATTCAGTCAACAAAGTAAGAGTAAGCATGGTGGCACAGTGATTGGGTTTGATTCCTGGCTTGGTTCACTGTTTGTCTGGAGTTTCCACTTTCTCCCCATATCAGTGTGGGTTTCATTTGGGTGCTCCGGTTTTCTCCCACAGTCCAAAGATGTGTGGATTAAGTGGATTACTTATATTCAATTGCCCTTGAGTTTCAGGGGGACTAGCACGGTAAATGCATATGGTTGCAGGGATAGGGCCTGAGTGGGCTTGTTGTCAGTGCAGGCTCAATGGGCCAGATGGCTTCTTTCCCCTCTGTAGGGATTCGATTAGCGTATCAAAGGCTGGTTTCCATTGCTGAATCAAAAATCTAGGTTAAATGTCAAAGCGAAAAACATTTTGTCTTTGCAGAGTAAGTAATAAAAATGAAAACTCAGATAACCATGAACCACTGCAAGAAAGCTACAAAAATAAATTAGAAGTGCTGAGAGAGGGAGTATGGGAAATAAAACTGACAAGTTGTATAAAGGGCAATTAAGAGGATTTTGATGTGTACATAAAGATGAGTGCCTAAACTACCAGTGTGCAACAAGACTGACTGCCTTGTCTCAAAAGTCATGTATAATTGTGCAAAATGCAAAGTCCCAGAGCCAGATAAGGGGGAGATTTGGTGTGTGGTGGGTCCCCATAACCTTGGAAGAAATGTATCCTCTGACAAAGAACTGAAATGTCAGCAAAACCCTGCAGAAATGCATGTGGATCCCAAATGCAATCTTAAACTGGCAATAGTATGCTGGCCCTCTGAGTGATCAGGAACTTGGGAACTCCTGGCATTTTGGATGTATATATAGCAGCAACCAAGCATTAATGATATTCCCAATCTTTTCTGATCAATTTTATTTATATATCAAGTTATACTAAAGCTGGACTGATATTAAAGCCTTTGTTAAAAATAATGCAGAGAAGAAATTGAAGTTAAACACGCTACTGGTAATTTTTCACAATCCAGGAGGAGAACCTTACTTTTCAAGAGAGCAAATTAGAAATTTGGAGTGATTTTATGACCATTAATTCTAATTAGTCAGAGTCTGGTTGGAAGCATGAAGTTGTATAATAATATTGCCAGCAGAAATTAGCAGCCTGACACCTCAGTGGAGTTATTGCCTGGATTTTTTTAATTGCTCTCAGGTATGATTGTAGGTGAAATCATGATGGGCTGATGGGCATGAAGTCATGATGGGCATTTTTCTATGCTGTATACTTCTATGAAAAACCTTATAAAAAATGTCAGTGTTGTTTCTGAGGAGAAAACAGGCATGTTTGTCTCCAGTAAACCAATCAGTTTTCTTTCCAGATTCTGCCACACTCTGCAAAAAAAATCAAGGGGACATAATTCACGCCATCATAGAGACAGGTGGGTCTTAAAGACTCTTGGAAAACTTGGCTGTTCAGAGATGGGAGCACCGTCTTTAATGGGCATCCTGATCAAAACTCCACTAAACCTCCCCACCACCTCATCAATGAGGCCTTAAGCTTCCCTTCCCACTCCTGATGAGAGTGAACATTCACGCTGATGCCCTTCCCCCCAACCCATCATTACTGTTACTAGCATCCAGTATTTCCTGTTCATTGGACCATTCTTCACCCAAATGCATAGCAGCGTTAACACCCTCCCACCCTGAGGCTGCTACTGGGGCCCACTCCTTGGCACAGGTTGGTACCTTAGAGTGATACAGTGTGAACCTGGCAATGCCAACATGTGCCAAGGGGCATTGTCAGGGCATTGCCTGGCCATGTCCCTTTCCCAGGGAGGCTACACTTCCTGGGGAGACCCCTGGCAGATTCAGAACTGTGTCTACCTGTTGTGAGCCATGCTGACAATGACATCACATCAGTGCAATGTTAATATATGGCAGGGGTCAGGATACGAGAGAGGGGGAGAGGATGGAAGTTTAAAGTATTAAAATGCATGCAAACCTGGTTCAGTATGGACATGAATCTGATGACTCCACCAGCGCAAGGTGGGGATGATCAAATTCGCATTCTCACCTACAAAAACAGCAACCTCCAGATCTTGAGCGCCTGACAAGAAGATCGCAGATGGCAAATGCAGATTCAAAATTTCACCCTATGACTCTACGATTGAAAAACCATTAGCAGAATGCTTTTTGTGTTCACCAGTCATTACCCTCAATAATTAGACATGGTTCAATACATTTCAGGATTTTGATCTCTTTTTAATTTGAGGAAGAAATTTTCTTTTAGTCCAGTTTGTCTTTTCTCTGGCCTTTTGGACTGAGACCTAAGGTTTGCGAGAGAAAAATCTGCACTAGCAATCATTTAACACAAACTATTTGCATAACTGCATCCCTGAAGACAACTTGTGGTCATGTTTTTGGCACTGAAAATACATTTGAGCTGCGTTACCCCTGAATAACTTCAGGCCCCAAGACAGTCATTCTTCAAACAAGAAACACACACTGGTGGTCTCTCATTTTCGAAGAATATCTGGTTACAAAATACAGTGCATGATTACCAAGGGAAGTGACAAAAGAAACACAACGGGGAACCTCTATGGGTCTGGAAATTCTCCAGACATTTTGAAATATTTTGGCAGAAGCAACAAAGTACAAATATTTCCTTTCAAATACCTCAAAATCTTCACTTTTACGTTATTTACTTTGATTAGCCAAGAAAGGTGGGAAAAATGTGAAATTACATGTAAAATATGGAATTTTCAAAATGCTGAACAGATGATTAATATTAATCCACCTTTATGTTTATGACAGATCAACTGGAATTGATCCTTCTGAGTAAATATCACTTTATGATAGCTGTTATATGATAAGTTTTAGCAACTGACAAGTACCTTCCCTTTCTTTAATGCTGGTAAAATTCTAAAATTTGCAAGTGCTAACTTTTCTACTATTGTGTTTTACAGAAAACAAATCTGAGTTCTCATTTTCATCCAGGTATTCTGCATTGTGGCACAGTGATTAGCATTGTTGCTTCATGGTGCAAGGGACTTGGGTTCAATTTCCAACTTGGATCACTGTCTGCGTTTGCACATTCTTTCTGTGGTTTTCCTCCGGATTCTCCGGTTTCCTCCTACAGTCTGAAATACATGCTGGTTAAATGCATTGATCCAAACAGGTGCCAACTGTGGTGACTAGGGGAATTTCATAGTAACTTCATTGCAGTGTTAATGTAAGTCTTACTTGTGACTAAAGTACTTCTACTGATAACAGGAGCAGTTACACTAATTTCTTTTTTACAGTTTGAGAGGGTGTGAATAAAAGAAGTTGTAATTTGTAAATTAGACTGTGTCTGTGTCACTTGATATGTTGCTCGCAATCATATTTACACCGCCTCTGCAACCTTTTCCTTAACAATTGCAGTTATTAAATAACAGATCATGAAATATGAAAACATGAGATAAAAACTTATGGGATTTGTTACACATCTTCACATCACTTCACTTGCCATAAAAATACCCAATAAGATACCAATAATGTCACTGCATTGGATGCATTGCAAGTTCTTAAACCTATACGAACTATGATATTATTCTGCTGTGCCTGAAATATGCCTAACATTATTGTCTTTCAAAATGGTAATAATACAAGTAAATATATTGTGACTTTCATTAAAGAATCCTGAATGATTCAATCAATGCACCAATTCAAAGAATGAAATTCTACTGAAGAATTCCACTGAAGTGTTAATGTTTCATACATTGGCAGATCTGATATTTATTTCCATAGAGTCATTATAGCATCAAAGGAGACAATTTGTCCCAAAGAGTTTGACCTATTTGACCCATGGAACTATCTTCCTAACAGTAGCGTGGATGTACTCACACCACATGGACAGTGGCAGCTCAAGAAAGCAGCTCACCATTACCTCTGTAAGGGCAATTAGGGATGAGCAATAAATTCTAGCCTAGACAGCAATGCCGACATCCATGAAAGAATGGAAAGAAAGAGTCCATGATGTCTCTCCCTAAAGCAATCTAATCAATCTCAATACCATTTTCTATCCCCACAGCCCTGTAATTTTAACTTGTTCAAGTGCCGATGCAATTTCTTTTTCAACTTATTTTAAAAATGTTTCTGCTATTTTGTTTCCAATTTCTAATATTGGTGTATTTTTTAAAAAATTTTAAAATAAATACCAAGAATGTAGGGAGAAGTTGAGACATTGAATAACTTGGTATCTCTAATTAAATGGGAAAATGGTGAAATTGTTTACTGCAGGATATTTGAAAATTGTCTTAAAATTGCTCTGCAAACTTAAAAACTAATTTCCGAATCCACAAATACATAATTAATTCAAGAATAAATTGTTTGCAGTCAGACATTATTGTGATGCTTTGGGCCCTATTTGACCATTTTGATGCTAAGTACTGGCTGGGCTTGAATCAGCGAGTGTTTTAGATCCAACATTTAGACCTGTTCTCCAATCCCCATCCCCAACCCCTCCCACTCCCTCATTTTGCCTGCAAAAATATCAGCGAGTCCAAATCGCAAAGCCTTTGGCTGAAACCTAATACATCCAAAACCCTACAGCTCCGATTGGCACTTCCAACTGTGCATGGATAGACGAATGCTCTCCTACCACTTCACTCCTGGCCAAATAGTGTCTCAAACTGGCCCCCACAGATATTGCTTCATCCTTACAACATTACTCACCCCCTTAACCCCCCAGTCACCCACTACCAAGACCGACCCTGGGCTCCTCCCCACTTTCCCACACCGATCTCCAGCAGAGTGGCAGTGGAGCGTCCTTCCCTCACATGATCTCAGCTGGAATAGCAGCGGACTCTCCTTCCACCTTAATGATCTCAGGCAGAATGGCAACAGACCCCCTCCCTCCTTAATGGTCTCAGGCAGAGTGGAAGCGGATACCGTCACCACTCCCCCCCCCCCCCCCCCCCCCCCCCCCCCCCCCAATGATCAATTTCAGGTTGAGTGGCAGCAGACCATCTCCTTCCCCCCTATTGACCTCAAGCAGAGAGATCCACCACCCCCCCTTTATCCTACAGATACCAGGGAGGGTGATGTCCCCTTACCCTCACCCCAGACTCTCCTGCACAAGGGCCCCATCTCTTCTAGACTCTGATGGCTGTGTGACACCTCCGTCCCTTTCCCTTGTTCCCAATCATCGAGGCACTGATCCGCAAACCACCACCCCACCCTCCCCATCAGCACACATGCAAGTGCTCACTTGTTTTCCCTCAGTGCTATCAAGCAAACGGCACGTAACTTGCCGGAATGCTCTGCCAAACTGCCTGCAGCTGATCTGCCTGAACGAATGGCAGCTCCATTAAAAACACAAGAATGGACAGGCAGGCAGACACTCCTGCACAAAACGTGTGCAAAACCAGCCCCCGATTTTCTGAGGGTGACCAGGAGAGACTTCTGGACACAGTAGATGCCTCTTCCTCCGAAACAAGACACAGACACGGGGGTGTTGATGGAAATGTAGTCTGGGAGGAAGTCACCACCTCAGTTAGTGCCAGGGCACTACCCTGCACCACCACCAACCCACCCCCCACCCCAACACACTGCAAAGCAGTGTCAGGAATTTGCCAATAACCTTATCCATACAGCAAGGGTGAGTGCTGAACCCCATCTTGCATCTTGTCCCAAATTTTCCCTAGATCCTCCCATCTCCAGCACCCTGCATGCTTCCAGCTCCTGACCTCCTTCCAAACCCCCCAAAAGTCCCACTGTGCTTGCCTTCTAAGGGACTCCAGCTGATACACTGCAGGAGTCACACCATCATTTCTTTCATGGTTTCTTCTGTCTTCACAGTAGAAGACCAATCATAACAGCAGAGAAGAGGTGAAGAGAGGGGGTGATGAACCAGATCTCAAGGTCCTCGCCCCCTTTGAGGAGCGGATGCTGGAGCTGTCAAGAGAAGGGGAGACACAGGTTGTCAATGACAGCATGGTTGGTCTGCCATCAAGATAGAAGCATCTGTCATTCCTCTACACACTTTGAGGCAACTTCTTGGAGGCATGGGTTTTAGATGCAAGGGTAAGGTTTAAAGGTGATGTATGAGGCATATTTATTTGCATAGAGATGGTAGTGGGTGCCTGGCCAACTCTGGGAAGGGTGGCATCTGCAGTGGAAAGTCTGGAATAAGGAATCCTCGCCATGAGTGGCAGGCTCCATCAATGGCCGAGTCACAGCAGGCCACAGCTGAGGGACTGAACAGGATTCTCGAGATTCGTGACTCATAGCTGAGAGACACAAAAACTTCCAGGAGACCCAGAAGGACAGCGGGCTATGGCAGTATCTCATGCAAACATGGTCTAGTCACAGAGGCCCCTTCAGAGTGATGAGATGGCTTTGGGACTGCAAAGCACGGCCTGGGCTGAGGGACTGCAGAGCATGGCCCTTTCTCAGAGGGCACTTACTGTGGCCATTGACAGGTGGTCCCTGACCCAAGTGAGCATCACAGAGAGCATTACCACCATGGGTAGAATACAGGCGGTCCTCCAGGACTGGCAATGCCAGGTGATACTGGAGCTTCTATCGTGAAGATAGGTACTTCTGTGGACATGAAAAGGACTCTAAGATGATATATTGCCTCCCTGGTGCTTGTGTCCAGGATGTCTCTGAATGGGCACAAAGCATTCTGAAGGGAGAGGGTGAACAGCCAGAGGTCATGGTACTACTGGTACAGGTAGGAAGAGTGATGGGGTCCTGCAACAGCAGTTTAAGGAGTTAGGTAGAAAGTTAAAAAGCAGGAGCTCTAGGATTATAATCTCAGGGTTACTCCCTGTGCCACATGCTAGTGAGGTGAGGAGTAGGAAGATAGCACAGCTCAATACGTAGTTAAACAGCTGGTGTAGGAGGGAGGGTTTCAGCTATCTGGACTATCGGGATATCTTCAGGGGAAGGTGGGACCCGTACAAGAAGGACAGGTTGCATCTAAATTGGAAAGGCATAAATATCCTAGTAAGAAGTCTCATAACACCAGGTTAAAGTCCAACAGGTTCATTTGGTATCACAAGCCATTAGCTACCAGAAAAATTTGTTGGATTTTAACCTTGTGTTGTGAGACTTCTTATTGTATTTAATCCAGTCCAACGCCGGCATCTCCATATCATAAATATTCTGGCCGGGAAGTTTGCTCATGTTACACAGGAGGACTTAAACTAGTTTGGCAGCGGAATGGGAACCAAAGCAAAGGTGAATTAACTGAAGAGGAACCAGAGAGTAGGGCCAGTTAAACTCAGAGAAAGAGTTGGCAGGATGTTGTTGTTAATGAAAGAGGGTCTGGTGGACTGAAGTGTATTTGTTTCAACACAAGAATGTAACAGATAAGGCAAACAAACTTAGAGCTCGGATTAGTACTTGGAATTATGATGTTGTCACTATTACAGAGACTTGGTTAAGGGAAGGACAGGATTGACAGCTTAACATTTCAGGGTAGAGATGTTTCAGGTAGGATAGAAGAGCATGTTAAAGGGGTGGAGGAGTTGCACTACTGGTTAAGGAGAATACCACAGCAGGAGGACACCTGAGAGGCTCATACAGCAAGGCAATATAGGTAGAGCTCAGGAATAGGAAGGATGTGGTCACAATGTCAGGGGTTTACTATCGACCACCCAACAGCCACTGGGAGATAGAGGAACAGATATATAGGCAGATTTTGGCAAGATGTAAAAGTAACAATGTTGTTGTGGTGAGAGATTTTAATTTCCCCTATACTGACAGGGACTCACTTAGTGCTAGGGGTTTGGATGGGGCAAAGTTTGTAAGGAGCGTCCAGGAGGGCTTCTTGAAACAATATGCAGATAGTCCAACAAGGGAAGGTGCCATACTGATATTGAGGAATGAACCCAGCCAGGTGGTCAATGTTTCAATAGAACAGCATTTCAGGAACACTGACCACAATTCAGTAAGCTTTAAGGTACTGATGGATAATGACACTTGTAATCCTCAAGTGAAGACGTTAAATTGAAGGAAGGTTAATTACAACAATATTAGCCAGGAAGTGAAGAATGTAAATTAGGGACAGATGTTTGAGGGCAAATCAACATCTGACATGTGGGAGGCTTCAAGTGTAAGTTGATAGGGATTCAGGACCGGCACATTCCTGTAAGGATGAAGGATAAGTATGGCAAGTTTTGAGAATCTTAGATAACAAGAGATAATGTGAGCTTAATCAAAGAGAAAAAAAGAAGCATTTGCTCAGGCTAGGAGGCTGGAAACACAAGAAGCAAGTATAGAATGCAAGGAAAGTAGAAAGAAAGTTAAGCAAGGTATACAGAGGGCTAAAAGGGTTAACAAATACTTATTGGCCAGCCGGATTAAGGAAAACCACAAGGCTTTTCATACACATTACTCGCGCTGCCAAGTAAAGCGGTGGAGGCAGGTACTCTGGAGTTATTTAAGAAATACTTAGATGGATACATGAACAGAATGGGAATGGAGGAGTATAGAAAACTGATTTAAAATAGGGATCATGAGCCTTGGGAGTCCCTGGGAAGTGTGTAAATAGATGATGATATTGATGTACTTGTTTTTATCCTACAGGTGCTTTGGTCCACCATGTTGTCTAACGAGGGGCATATATGCGATGGGTCGTGAGAGGGCTGCCCTTGGATTTTTTTCGAGAGCATCCTAGTGCTTCACGTCGTTAGTGTATGCTTGACTTAGACCATCTAACGGGCAACACAACAGCTCAGTGACTATCGCTGTGCTGTGCAGATACATGGATTTGGGCCTGTGTCTGTAGGAGCTTGTACATTCTCCCCGTGCTTGCGTGGGTTTTCTCCGGATGCTCTGGTTTCCTCCCACATCCCAAAGATGTGCTCTTAGGCTAATTGGCAAAACAAATTCCCCCTAAGTTGTCTCAAATTTGGTTTTTAATCCATAGATCTATAAACATAAACAGGGATCACGGGTACAGATTAAACTCCATCTGCTGTCTCTCTACCCAAGCCTCCAACCTAAGTATATTCCGCTATGTTCTCTAATGGTTCTCATCACTATCTGCAAATCCACCAACCTTTGTGTCGTCCGTAAACTTATTAATCAAACCAATAATATTTTCCTCCAAATCATTTGTATATTATGAAGGTCCCAGCACTGATCCCTGACGAATGCCACTTGTCACAGGCCTCCATTCAGAAACACACCTTTCCACTGTTACCCTCTGTTTTCTATGACCAAACCAATTCTGTATCCACCTTGCCAGCTCACCTCTAATCCCAAGCGTAATGGGTAGAGGTGGGGACGTTGGGGTGGCGGCACGGGCTCATTGGGCTAAACATAGACAGGGATCACAGGTAGAGGTGGGAACATTGGGGTGGCGGCGCGGGCTCGTTGGGCCAAAGGGCTTGTTTCCCATGCTGTTTTGTTCTTTGTTCTTTGTTCTTGTTCTTTGTATATGAGAGTAAAATGTAGCCAAGAGAAGGTTGGCCCACTCAAGGACAGGAGAAGGAATCTATGCATGGAACCAGAGGAAATGTGCGAGGTATTAAATGAGCGTTTGTGTCAATATTCATCGAGGAGAAGGGCTTGGTGGTGGTGAATCTGGGAAAGGGTATGTGGATAGTTTGAGTCATGTTGACATCAAAAAAGAGGAGGTATTGAGGTTCTTGAGAAACATTAAGGTAGACAAATTCCCATGGCCTGATGGGGATAAACCCCAAAATACTGAGAGAGGCAAGAGATGAAATAAGTGGATGTATTAACAAGAGGCAACATGGTTATGTGAAGGGAAGGTTGTGTCTCACTAACTTGATTGAGTTTTTCGAGGCAGTAGCAAAGATGATTGATGAGGGTAGGGTAGTGGATGTTGTCTACATGGACTTCAGTAAGGCCTTTGGCAAGGTCTCACGTAGCAGACTGGTGAAGAAGATGAAGTCGCTTGGGATTAGAGGTGAGCTGGCAAGGTGGATACAGAATTGGTTTGGTCATAGAAAACAGAGGGTAACAGTGGAAAGGTGTGTTTCTGAATGGAGGCCTGTGACAAGTGGCATTCGTCAGGGATCAGTGCTGGGACCTTCATAATATACAAATGATTTGGAGGAAAATATTATTGGTTTGATTAATAAGTTTACGGACGACACAAAGGTTGGTGGATTTGCAGATAGTGATGAGAACCATTAGAGAACATAGCGGAATATACTTAGGTTGGAGGCTTGGGTAGAGAGACAGCAGATGGAGTTTAATCTGGACAAATGTGAGGCAATGCATTTTGGAAGGTTTAACAAAGGTAAGAAATATACATTAAATGGCAGAACTCTTAAGAATATTGATAGGCAGAAGGTGTACAGGTATACAGGTCACTGAAATTGGCAACACAGGTAATGAAGATAGTCAAGAAGACATATGGCATGCTTGCCTTTATCAGCCAGGGCATTGAGTTTAAAGATTTGGCAAGTCATGTTGCAGATTTGTAGAACCTTAGTTGGGCCGCATTTGGCGTATTGTATTCAATTCTGGTCGCCACACTACCAGAATGATTTAACATAGAACATAGAACATTACAGCACAGAACAGGCCCTTCGGCCTTCGATGTTGTGCCGACCAAAGTAAAAAGCAATGCCCCTCCAAACTAAACCATTCCCTTCTCTTCCATATACTTATCAATTAACCTCTTAAACGCCACCAAACTTGGCGCATCTACAACAGCTGCAGGCAGGGCATTCCACTCCCTAATCACTCTTTGAGTAAAGAACCTACCTCTGATATCCGTCCTATAACTCATACCCCTTAATTTAAAGCTGTGTCCCCTCGTGCTAGCTTTCTCCATCCTAGGAAAAAGGCTATCACTGTCCACCCTATCTAAACCTCTAATCATCTTATATGCTTCAATAAGATCCCCTCTTAGCCGCCTCCTTTCTAACGAAAACAACCTCAAATCCTTCAACCTCTCTTCATAGGACCTGCCCTCCATACCAGGCAACATCCTGGTAAACCTCCTCTGTACCCTCTCCAATGCCTCCACATCTTTCTTATAATGTGGGGACCAGAACTGCACACAATACTCCAAGTGCGGCCGCACTAGAGTTTTGTACAGTTGCAACATGATGCTGCGGCTCCTAAATTCAATCCCCCTACCAATAAAAGCTAAGACTCCATATGCCTTCTTAACAACTTTATCCACTTGACTGCCTACTTTCAGGGATCTATTGACACATACACCAAGATCCTTCTGTTCCTCTAGTTGTCTGTTGACTTTGGAGAGTCTGTTCCTTCTGATCCTTCTGTTCCTTTAGAAGTCTGTTGACTTTGGAGAGAGTACAGAAAAGATTTACCAGGAAGTTACCCGGTATGGAGGGCATTAGCTGTAAGGAGAGGTTAGAGAAATGTTTGCTTTCACTGGAACGACAGAGGTTGAGGGGCAACCTGATAGAAGCCTACAAAGTTATGAGGTGCATGGACAGAGTTGATGGTCAGAAGCTTTTTCCTAGAGTGGAAGAGTCAATTACTAGGGGACATTGTTTTAACGTGTGAGGGGCAAGGTTTAAAGGAGATGTACAAGGCAAGTTTTGTACAAAGAGGGTGCTGGATGCCTGGAACTCACTGCCAGGGGAAATATTGGAAGCAGATATGGTAGTGAGTTTTAAGGGGCATCTGGACAAATACATGAATAGAGTGGGAATAGAGGAATATGTTCCTGTAAGAATAGAGGGTTTTAATTAAGTTGGTGCAGGCTTGGAGGGCCGAAGCTCCTGTTTCTGTGCTGTAATTTTCTTTGTTCTTTGAATGCACTAGCACCCAGCAGCACTGCAAGACCCAACATCAGTGCTGAGGCCCAGGTCCATGCTGTGAATTGAACATCAGAGATCCTGCTGAGTAACTTCCACTCTCCAGTACACTTGCAGAGCCACCACTGAGACAGATAATGGCTGCAATGAAAGGACACTCGTGAGTAGCAGAGAGCCGTCTCACGCTATACAGCTACCTCCTCACGACCCTCACCTATGGAGCAGCCGAATCAGACTTTTATGGAGCATGCCCATTTCGTGGCGATTCTGGATTGGAGAACATGATGGTAAAGGGGAAAGTGCTGGTAAAGTTGGGCGAGCAGCTCACTAGTTCAATTTAAATTGACTTCAGTTATAGGTAAGCTAATGGAGAGGATCCTCAGGGACAGGATGTATGAGCACCTGGAGAGCTGCGAACTGATCAGGGATACGCAGCATGGCTTCATTAAGGGGAGGTCGTGCTTTACGAATCTAGTGGAATTTTTTGAAGAGGTGACAAAAACGGTTGATGAAGGACAAGCTGTTGATGTCGTCTATATGGATTTCAGTAAGGCGTTTGATAAGGTCCCTCATGGTAGGCTGATAAAAAAGGTGAAGGCGCATGGTATACAGGGCCAGGTATGTAGATGGGTTGAGAACTGGCTTGGGAGGAGGAGACAGCGGGTAGTAGTGGAAGGCTCTTTTTCCAACTGGAGGTCTGTCACTAGTGGTGTGCCACAGGGCTCAGTACTAGGACCTCTTCTATTTGTGGTGTATATAAATGACTTGGAAGAGGGGGTAGGTGGTGTGATCAGCAAATTTGCTGATGACACTAAGATGCTTGGATTGGCGGGGACTGAGGAGCAGTGCCAGGCAATACAACAGGACATAGATAGGCTGGTAGATTGGGCAGATAGATGGCAAATGGAATTTAATCCGGATAAATGCGAGGTGATGCATTTTGGCCGGAATAATGTAGAGGGGAGTTATAGGATAAAAGGTAAAACTATCCAGAGTATAGAGATGCAGAGAGACCTGGGGGTGCAAGTTCACAAGTCTCTGAAGGTGTCAGTACAGGTGGAGAATGTGGTAAAAAAAGCGTATGGTATGTTAGCCTTCATAGGAAGGGGTATAGAATACAAGAGTAGGAGTCTGATGTTGCAGGTGTATAGAACGTTGGTTAGGCCTCATCTGGAGTACTGCGTCCAGTTCTGGTCGCCGTACTACAGGAAGGATGTAGAGGCCCTGGAGAGAGTGCAGAGGAGATTTACCAGGATGCTGCCTGGTATGGAAGGGCTGTCTTACGAGGAAAGATTGAAAACACTGGGGTTGTTTTCCCTTGAAAGACGTCGGCTGAGAGGGGATCTTTTAGAGGTATATAAGATTATGAGGGGTATAGATAGAGTAAATGGTGGTAAGCTTTTTCCACCATTAGAAATGGATAGAACGAGGGGTCACGGGCTTAGGGTGAGGGGGGCTATGTATAAGACGAATATTAGAGGGCAGTTTTTCACACAAAGGGTAGTGGGGGTGTGGAATGCACTGCCGAGTAAGGTGGTGGGAGCAGGCACGCTAGGGTTGTTTAAGGGTCTCTTGGACAGCCACATGAGCGGTCTGCAGATAGAGGGATATAGCAGGACTGTTTGAATATCGGGAGGACCAAATAGTAGTAGACTATCTTTTAGTTTCGTCTCGGGAATGTCTTAGTTTTTTTTTAGCATGTTTAATTAAGTCTTATTTGTTTCCGCAGGCAATTCGGTCCACCTTGTTGACCAACAAGGGGCATGCATGCGGCATGTCGTGCGAGAGCTGCTCTTGGAGGTTGCTTCAGGAGTTGCCTAGTGCTTCAAGTCGTTAGTGTATGCTTAAACTGGACCATCTGATGGGCAACATGACAGCTCAGAGACTATCGCTGTTGCTGTGCTGACACATGGATTTGGGCCTGTGTCTGCGGGAGTTTGCGCGTTCTCCCCGTGGTTGCGTGGGTTTTCTCCGGGTGCTCCGGTTTCCTCCCACATTCCAAAAATGTGCTCTTAGGCTGATTGGGTAACAAATTGTCCCTATATTGGTCCCTATATGGGAATCTTCAACAATAGGCATAGCCTAAAGACAAGGATATGTCATTAGGACATTAGGACGGCGGCGTGGGCTCGTTGGGCCGAAGGGCCTGTTTCCCGTGCTGTGTTGCTCTTTGTTCTTTGTTCTTTGTAAATGCATGCAAATGTATTCAAATGACCATCATGCCCATTACGGACATGGTCCCAATTACGGCCATTTTCAGCCTAGAGAAAGGGAGAACCAGGGCGGAGGCAGGTGCAGATCATGCTACTCACCTCATGCCTGACTTTACCAAGTTTTCGCACAATTTAATGGTGAAATCGGGTCCTTTATCAGAAGTCAAATAGAATTATTTTCTTCACACCACAGAGTGCTTAGAAGGCACAGCACGGACAGAAAAACTTTTGAAAAAAACTAAGCTCAGTGAGTAGACCTCTCCTGTAAGGCTCAAAACATCACTTTTGCATGATGTAACAAGTTAAATGTTGATTTGTTTCTGTCTCTTAGTCCATGAGTAAATGTAGCAATTGAGTGCAGAAGAATCTGCCTGCTTTTTTTCAGTCACATTCTTGGTCTCCATGGTAGCAGACTTGGGTTTTAGTAATAAGCCTTATACAAGCTCAGACATAAATTTTCAGCAACTAAAATGTCAACATTCCTGTTACAATTGCTGCTGGTTTCAAAGTACAGTAACTTTCTCCTTTAATTTTATGGTCGTGAGCATGTTGATTTTCAGATTTGGATTACTGTTGGTTTGGCATTTATTGGAACACGCTGCCAAGCTACTGACTCAAGTGACCCACTAATATCATACAGTGTTGCTATATACTGCGTCAAACAAAAGGAAGAGTTGAATTTTTGCAATCATTCATCTCAACTTATTTTAATTAACAACCATCCTAACCGAGCTACACTGGAGATTTTTGACACTTAAAATGAATAAAAAGCCCGCTAAAACACATGATACCGTGGAATAATTTTGTTGTCAATTATCATGGTGAGGTTATTTTGCTCAAATGACTAGTGACTTCAGATGGATCATCCACTTGGCACTTCTGGCTGAAGATTGTTGCGAATGCTTCAGTCTTGCCTGACCCTGGCAGCTATTTCCAGGGTTGTAGGGCAGTCCTCAACGGAGGCCTTGTGCAATGACAACCTTTGCTCACATGGCTATACTTCCTTCTTCCATTCTCAGGATGCAGGACCTCATCCTAGCTTCCACTGTATTGAATGATGTGTCAGTGAATCTGGGGTCCAGAGAAGCCAAGGATTGCTGAGCCGTCTCCACCTTTCACTCTGAGTTTGCTTATATAAATGTTGATGTCGAGGCACCTTTTAAATATGGCATCCAGATACGATAGTGTGCCATGCATCATCCTATCTGCTTCGCCATGCAACATGCAATACCTGCCCACCAACCACCGCATATGATACCGTGAGAATTCCCACTGAGCTCCAGGGTGGAAAACACTCCGTTTCCAACCCCACCATGGAACTCAGGCCCAGAATGGAAAATTCCAACCATTATCTGGGCTCTCTGATGCAGAATGGTTGCTTGGCTGAGATATCTGTTAACTGGCTGGTTCTGCCTTGTTGTGATTCACCCTCTTCAAAAGGAAAGAGGTAAGAAGTGAAACTAATGATGAAAAGAATGACAGCAGATTAGGTTGCACTATACTTGAAAAAGTAAGAAAAATGCTCAAATGCAACTGGTGGAAAAAAAAAATTCTATTTGCTGTTCACTAATTCCTGTTTATTCTCAGACTCCAGGGATGTCTGAGCCTTTTAACCTAAAACAGAAGGATTGTACATGGAATTCAAAAGGATAATATCCCTTGGACTTTAGCCATCATCCCCAGCAGTTCTCACATGCTGACTTTTATTACCTCCTCTGTAGAGATAGGTCACAATCTTGGCTCCCTAGCATTAAATCATAGAAGCATAGAAAGGACAGCACAGAAGGACGCTATGCAGCCCATCTTCTTAAACATCTCGGTGCTGCCAGAATTGTGTCTGGCAGAGTTTCTTGACATGGCCCCAATTTGCATTGCTTGTAGGAAAACAATAAATAAATAGCTTGAGTGGCAGTTCTGTGCTTTTGACCTTTTCTGATGCGCCTGCATTTTTGAGAAGCTGCCTGCTATTATCTTTGGTAACTCATCTCTTGAAAAGGAGAAACTTACTGTGTGCTGTAGAATTGAGAGGAGGCTTTATATGAAATTAATGGCTTATGTTTGTTTAGAGTTCTCTGGTAGTGTCCAACTTTCAGATTGCTGGCAAGTTAACGACTCTACATCACAGAATATTCTTGTAGCTGACAGCAGATTTTGCTTGAAGCTTATGATGGGCAGTAGAAGTTGAAATGCCAATGGAATTGAAGCTAATTGCAATATGTGAGCAGTGCTGATGAATCAGAAGTGGAAGGACTATTCTGTGAAATAAATCAGGGAAAAATTAATAGCCTCCAGTACTTTACCAATATAAAGGCGGGAAGACCACAGCACCTCTGGCTATAATACGAGAACATGATGGGGAGAAAAAGAAGCATTCTTCCTGGTAAAAAGAAGTATCAGAATCCCCCATCAAATACATCCTGGGGATTACCATTGACCAGAAACCCAATTGGATCAATCATTCAAATATCTATGAGAACTGGAAGTACTGTCATGAGTTATCAACTCCCGACTCAATTGATTATTACATCTTAAAACAATAAAACAACAAAAACAAGAAGCTGAGTAAATTATGGATGACTGTGATAAAAGCAAAATACTGCAGATGTTCAAAATCTAAAATAAAAATGGAAAATACTGGAAAGTTTCAGATCTTTGGAGAGCGAAATAGAATTAACTGAGTTTTTCTAGTATTTTCTGATTTGAGAGAAGAGATATTGAAGCACATCCATTGCAGCCACCCAAGGTATTGAATCTAGTGTGAGCAAGGCAAGGGGATCGCTGTACTGGCCAAATATGAGCAATGCAATCAAGGACCACATCAGCCAATGCAGTAATGGAAGCTGAAGAGCCACTTATGAGTCATGGTGTCCCAATCAGACCATGTGAGAAACTTGAAGTAGAAATCCTCACTTTCGCTGGAACTGATTATCTCATTGCAGTTCACTGTTAGTCAAACCACTCGGAGTTAGATCAGCCAATGTCAACAACTACCAATGAGATTGTTTGAATGCCTGAAAGTATAGGTATTCAATCATTATGGCATTCCAATCATTCTTCCTCAGTTTGTGAGAGGAGCATTCAACCACATCATGATTGATCTGCAAGTTTAGTATTATATACCATCAACGCAATATCCCCAGTCAAATAGAAAGGCTTCACAGCGGACAGCTGATCAGCTGGATTTGAGGTCACCATCTTACCAAGAACTGAACAATTATCAGCCCCAAAGACCAACTTATTCCTCAACAAACACAACAGGTCAGCATCAACAATTACCACAGCAACAGCATTCACAGCAACATTTCCCACAGATACATTGTCACCCCAAGAATCAGCGGACACCAGTTCAATAGCCAACAACAACTTGCACTTGTACCATAAAAAGACAGCAATAGGTGACTTTTAAGGGGTATCTTGACAAATACACGAATAGGATGGAATAGAGGAATATGGCCCCCAGAAGGGTAGAAGAGTTTTAGTTCAGTCATACAGTATGATTGGAGGAGGCTTGGAGGAGTGAAGGTCCTTCGCCCCTCCAAGCTCTGATCATGTTGTAATTTTCTTTGCCCTTGGGTGTGTAGGGACAATCCAAATTAGAACAGACATTCACGATGATGGGGTTTTCACATACTTTGTTTGTGGAACAACTTGCAGATATAGTGCATGTATACTTTGTATATATATATATATATACTCCTTGTCACAATGGATGTCTCGGCGCTCTACACCAACATCCCGCACGATGATGGTTTTGCTGCAACTGCCTCAGTACTCAATGCCAACAACTGCCAGCTTTCGGATGCAATTTTACAACTCACCCACTTCATCTTGGACCACAATGTCTTCACCTTCAACAATCAGCTTTTCATCCAGACACATGGAATAGCCATGGGGACCAAATTTGCACCTCAGTATGCCAACAACTTCATGCACAGGTTCAAACAAGACTTCTTCACCACATGAGATCTTCAACCAAGGTTATATACTAGATACATTGATGATATCTTTTCCCTTTGGACTTTGGGCAAAGTATTGGAGAGAATTATTAGGGATAGGATTTATAGTTATTTAGAGAGAAATGAATTGATTGGGGATAGTCAGCATGGTTTTGTGAAGGGTAGGTCGTGCCTTACTAACCTTATTGAGTTTTTTGAAAAAGTGACCAAAGAGGTGGATGGGGGTAAGGCAGTTGATGTGGTATATATGGACTTTAGTAAGGCGTTCGATAAGGTGGCCCATGGAAGGCTTCTGCAGAAAATGCAGATGTATGGGATTGAGGTGATTTAGCTAATTGGATTAGGAATTGGCTAGCAGATAGAAGACAGAGGGTGGTGGTTGATGGGAGTTATTCATCGTGGAGTTCGGTTACAAGTGGTGTACCTCAGGGATCTGTTTTGGGACCTCTGCTGTTTGTAATTTTTATAAATGATCTGGATGAGGGTATTGAAGGATGAATTAGTAAATTTGCAGATGACACCAAAGTCGGAGGTGTGGCAGATAGTGAAGAGGGGTGTTATAGTTTGCAGAGAGACTTGGACAAGTTGCAGAGCTGGGCCGAGAGGTGGCAAATGGAGTTTAATGTGGAAAAGTGTGAGGTAATTCACTTTGGCAGGAATAACAAATGTGTAGAGTATAGGGCTAATGGTAGGACTCTTAATAGTGTTGAAGAACAGAGGGATCTTGGTGTATATGTGCATAGATCCCTGAAAGTTGGCAATCAAGTCGATAAGGTTGTTAAGAAGACATATGGAGTCTTAGCTTTTATTGGTAGGGGGATTGAATTTCGGAGCAGCAACGTCATGTTGCAACTGTACAAAACTCTAGTGCGGCCGCACTTGGAGTATTATGCAGAACACTGCATTTGCCCGACGAAGACACAGAGTGTTGAAAGCTCACAAATTTACTATCAAATAAATCGGTTGGATTTAAAATTGGTGTTGCTGGATTCTTACTGAGTTCTTACTATCCCAGTCCAATGCCGGCATCTCTACATCTTGCCTGCAGAAGGCAGACTGTGGTTAGAACATAGAACACTACAGCACAAACAGGCCCTTCGGCCCACAAGTTGTGCCGATCATATCTCCCAATCCCATTAAATCCCACGTACTCATCCAGACGTCTCTTAAAAGACTCAGCGAGTTTTGCCTCTACCACCACTGATGGCAGCCGATTCCATTCACTCACCACCCTCTGAGTGAAAAACTTACTTCTAACGTCTTTTCTGTACTTGCCCCCCAGCACCTTAAATCTGTGTCCTCTCGTAGCGACCATTTCAGCCCTGGGAAATAGCCTCCGAGAATCCACTCTGTCTATTCCTCTCAACATCTTATAAACCTCTATCAGGTCACCTCTCAACCTTCGTCTCTCCAGGGAGAAGAGACCTAGCTCTCTCAATCTATCTTCATAAGGCATGCCCCCCAATCCAGGCAACATCCTTGTAAATCTCTTGTGAACCCTCTCAATAGCTTCCACATCTTTCCTTTAGTGAGGCAACCAGAACTGTACACAGTACTCCAAGTGGAGTCTGACAAGGGTCTTATAAAGGCAACATCCTTTTAAATCTCCTTGGAGTACTTATAAGTTGCAGCATTATCTCCCGACTCCTGAACTCAATCCCTCTATTAATGAAGGTCAGTACACCATATGCCTTCTTGACCACATCCTCCACTTGTGGGGCAGATTTAAGAGTCCTATGGACCCGGACCTCAAGATCCTTCTGCTCTTCAATACTGCCAAGACTCCTACCCTTGATATTATACTCCTTCATCACATTGGTCCTGCTAAAATGGACCACCGTACATTTATCCAGTTGTGGATGGTCTTTTTCTGCATGGAGATTGGTCACCAGTGGAATACCCCAGGGATCTGTTCTAGGACCCTTGCTGTTTGTCATTTTCATAAATGACCTGGATGAAGAAGTGGAAGGATGGGTTAGCAAGTTCGCCGACAATACGAAGGTTGGTGGTGTTGTGAATAGTCTGGAGGGATGTCAGAAGTTGCAGCAAGACATAGATAGGATTCAAGACTGGGCGGAGAAGTGGCAGATGGACTTCAATGCAGATAAATATGTGGTGGTCCATTTTGGCAGGACCAATAGGATAAAAGAGTAGAATATCAAGGGTTGGAGTCTTAGCATAGTTGAGGAGCAGAAGCATCTTGGGGTCCAGGTCCATAGGACTCTTAAATCGGCCTTGCAGGTGGAGTTTGTGTTCAAGAAGGCATATGGTGTACTGGCCTTCATTAATCGAGGGATTGAGTTTAGGAGTCGGGAGGTAATGCTGCAACTTTTTGGGGTATTGTGCGCAGTTCTGGTCACCTTGCTACAGGAAGGTTGTGGAAGGTATTGAGAGGGTGCAGAGGAGATTTAAAAGGATGTTGCGTGGATTGGGAGGCATGCCCTATGAAGATAGGTTAAAGGAGCTAGGTCTCTTTTCTCTGGAGAGATGAAGGTTGAGAGGCGACCTGGTAGAGGTTTACAAAATGTTGAGAGGGATAGGGTGGATTCTCGAAGGCTATTTCCCAGAGCTGAAATGGTCACTATGAGAGGACATGGGTTTAAGGTGCGGGAGAGCAAGTACAGAGAAGATGTTAGGGGTAAGGTTTTCACTTAGAGGGTGGTGAGTGAATAGAATTGGCTGCCGTCGACGGTGGTGGAGGCGATTTTGCTGGGGTCTTTCAAAAGACTCCTGGATGAGTACATGGGATTAAATGGGATTGGGGGTTACAGATAGTTCTGAAGCCTAGTAGATATGCGTGTGATCGGTGCAACTTGTGGGCCAAAAGGCCTGTTTGTGCTATAGTGTTCTATGATCTATGTTCTATGTTCTCTAGCAGTTAAGGATATTACTGGAGCCAAATGGCAAGTGACGAATTCACCCCCATCACATTGCTGGTGACAAAGACACCAGACTGGAATTTGTGTGCTACAGTACAAAATTTCATGTACTGGGATTACGCATCAAGATTTTGGTTGGTTTGGTGATTGGATTCCAGAAGGCAATTTTTGACATCGTAGCAACCTTAGTTTTGTATTCATTTGTATCCAATATAATGTGCCAGGCTGATTCCTCATTAATTCAAGTCAAGATGACTCCACATCTAGATCTGAGTGAATGGATGATATAGGATAAAACAATCCCGCTAGCAACTGTTTCATTTAATACTATGCAAAAAGGATGGAAAATGGCATTCTTGTAGTTTAGATTTACAATTTTAGCATGCGTAATTCCTGTACACTTATCATCCAAGTATCTTCGACAGACACAGACAGGATGATTCCAGCCCTTGATTTTTAAGTTTGTTTATTCCATTCCTTCTTTCAGTTTTATAAAATTGGCTCTAATTAGGTCTTTTGGAAGGAATGGGAACAAAAAAACAGGAAGAAAAACAGAAAAAAAAAATCACAGGAACATGCAAAACTGATATTTTCCTAATTACAGTTTAAGATTTTACTTCGAGTTATGCCTCCAGCTTTAATTCAATTTTTGACATAAATGTTCAATATAATTAATTCATGCGTTATGAGTTTATGGGCAAGGAAAATTCATTTCCTTAAACCACTTATCACAAGTTATGTTTTTGTTTTATTCACTCATGGGATATTGAGGACAACATTTACTGCCCATTCTTAATTGCTCTTGAGAAGGTGGTGGTGAACTGCTTTCTTGATCTGTGGCAGTCCATATGGCATAGGTACATTGATAGTGCAAATGGAAGGGAGTTTCAGGATTTGAACCCAGCCACAGCAATATATTTCCAAATCAGAATGGTGAGTGGCTTGGAGGAGGACACGCAGGTGGTAACATTCCCATGTGTCTACTACCCTTGTCCCTTTAGTTGATAGTGGTGTTGGGTTGGGAAGGTGCTGCCTAAGGAATCAAGGTGAATTCTTGTGATGCATCTCAGGGGCAGTTCCCATTCTGAAAAATGTAACACACTTAAGGGACCTCCTCAATTGTCCCAGATGCTCCATTTCCATAATCAGAAAATATATCTGACTCTCAACTTTGCACCAGTTCCCTGCATTAGCCAATTTGCAGTGTTTGATTTTATTGGTACACAAAGCTCCCATCCAACAGTGACAAGGACTTACTTTGCATGCTTAAAGGGGCCAGGGAACTGCATTATTTTCTGGCCTGAGGTATTCATAGATACTGAGAAGCCAGTATACCCATGGAAGCTGGTAGCAAGAAGTCTTCCAGCAGACATATAGGTAGGATGATTTTCAAAAATCTCCACAGGTTTTCAGACGAGTTTGCTTTGCCCTTTGTTTTTCACTTTCTCATTCTTTATATTTATATTTTCACTAACTATTTCTACCAGTTGTGATTATATATCAGTTAGTTTACTCAATGTTCTCTCTGTTCCAGCTGTAAATGTGTCATCACACAAAAATTGACCTCACAGAAAATACTATTTAATCCATTATGCTGGAAGGTGGGTTTTCTGGGGGCTTCCCTCTGGTTCAATGTATTGAGCCAAACTCAGCTAATACAAAGACTCGCGAAAAACAGAATGCAGTTAAAGACATTTTTCATTTGACTATAGCATTGGGATAGAGACAGCTGGAAGAATTTCTCTCTGATGTTACAGTACATGTGTAAAACAATTATAACATTTTCAAAGGCTCATTTTTCCCACCCAACCTATCATCCAGACTGAATGATCCAATTACATTAATACACATTATTTACCTTGGCCTACAGCATTCTAACTTCTAACAGAATTGGAAATTAATTGGTCAGCTGGACCCAAGAGTTCTTCCCCTCATTGCCTAGCAATCTTACCCACACAAATCTGGTCAATTCAAGGGTCACTCTCACCATGTGCAAACCATGGTAATGGAGAAGGAGTCATTTCTCTCCTGTCTGGAGCTGAATGCTTCTGTTCACTACAACTAGAAAGTAAATACCTCCATTCATTTTAAAACTTTGGTAGCTTGCAGCTGCAGGACCTCCTACTTGTTAATAGAGAATATATTCAATACTTTATTGTTTCCAAAGAATGTAGCCTCGTTCTGTTTGTTTCCCATTATGCTTTAAGGCAGGTTGCACCTTAGCCAAAACTAACAAAATATTTGAAGATACAATTTATGTCTGCAATACGTATTCAAAATTTTCTACCAATTATTATAAATGTATCCACGCAGGCACTATCTTCATATAATAAGTGCATATATGTGAGACATTTGTGATTCTTTCTGGTTTCTATATGGCGCACTGTAATCCCTATTCTAAACTAGTCTACTTGTTATAATAGCCTGCAAAATCCCAGGCGTTTCTATATCCCTTCTACACATGCTTGTCAAGCCTTTATACTAGATTAATCCAAAACTAATCCCACTGCCCATCCTTGTCTCGCACAAATTTCTTCTCATAAGCAGCCAAGATCTCTTTCCCAGATATTTGCTGTGGCAAAGCATTCTATAGTGTTGCTTAAAGGAATTCTTCTCAATTTATCTCCTCAGCTTTCTCTTGAATTGATCCTCTGCTGTGACTGATTCCACAACATTGAGATCATTATCTTCCCCTGCTTATTTTATTACAAGTCTTCGCAATTTAGAAAATCTCTTTTGAATCATTATGTTTCATAGCCTTTTCTGCTCCAATAAAAATTGTCCTCTATCCCAAGTTCTTCTCACCCATGATTTCATATTCTCCTCCTAAATTGATGTTGTGTGATTACATGGCATTTTCTATAGTTAATTTCCAAAAACTGCTGACTGCGCGCTACTTGTGGCCAATAAAGTTTTGTACATTTAGCTCCTGACTCCTCTTGTAAATTCATATTTGTCTATGGAACTCTGCTGCAATCAGAACAATGGATTAAATCAATGAAAGGTGTCCAAATAGAGGCAGCTGTGTGGGCCCAGTTTCCTTATTGAAAAAACCACTGGGGTCTTCAAACCATATAGATTCTGGGATGCAACTAGTAATTTATTGTATCAACCCGGCAGATTATGATACCTATTTTCTGCACACGTTTGGAATGCAATGGAAGCAATATCATTGGGGAACCAAAAAGAATAATGGGATAGAATCCTAGAATCCCTAAAGTGCAGAAGGAAGCCATTCAGCCCATCAAGCTGGCACTAACAACAATCCCATTCAGGCCCAATCCCCCTAACCCCACATTTACCTTGTTAATCCCCCTAACACCTGGGTAAATTTAGCATGGTCAATTCACCTAATCTGCACATCTTTGGAGTGTGGAAGGAAACCAGAGCACCCAGAAAAAACCCACACAGACACAGGGAGAATGCACAGCCAGTCACCCAAGGCCAAGAATGAACCCAGGTTCCACCATTTACATATCCTGGAATCCTGGATATGTAAATAAGTAGAGAGGGTGACAAAAGAGTTGGAGGTGTTGTTTTATGGATTAGAGAATATATTACAATTATACAGAGGGAGGATAACTTGGTGGGATCATGCAATGAGCCCATTTGGGTAGAACTCAGAACAGGAACAGTGCAATCACACTGCTCGGGTTGTACTACTGACCTCCCAACAGCCAGCGTAAAGTGAAGGAATTAATGTGTCAGCAAGTGTAAAAACAATAGGGTTGTTGCAATAGGTAATTTTAACTTCCCCAACATAGACTGGGATTCCTTTAGTGCCAGGGGCTTGGATGGGGCAGTTTGTTCAGTGTGTCCAAGAATGTTTCTTGAGGCAGTATATAGACGGTCCAACTCAGGAAGGGGCTATCTTAGACTTGGTTCTAGGAAATGGATGGATGATTGATGTCTCAGTGGGACGTCATTTTGGAAACAATTATCACAATTCTATATGTTTCAAGATACTTGCAGAAATGAACGGAAGTAGTCCCAGCATGAAAGTCCTAAACTGGGGGAAGGCTAACTTTGATAATATTAGACAATACCTAAAGAATGTAGACTGGAGGGCGGGCAACTCTTTGACGGTAAATCCACATCCGATATGCATGAGTCTTTTAAAAGTCAGTTGATAACAATTCAGGACAAGTGTGTTCCTGTTAAAATGAAGAATAAAGATGGCAAGATTCAGGAACCCTGGATTGTGAGCTTAGTGTAAAAGAAGGAGACATACATAAATTTAGGAAATTGTAAACTGATAAGGCTCTTAAAAAATACAAATAAAGCAGGAAAGAGGTTAAATAGGGACATAGCAGGGCAAAAAGGGATCATGAAATGTCCTTGGCAGGCAGGATTAAGAAGAATCCCAAGGCTTTTTATGCACATATAAGGAGGAAGAAGTTAGCTAAAGAAAGAATAGGTTCACTCAAAGACAATGGAGGCAATTTGTGTGTGAAGCCAGATGAAGTGGGTGAGGCCCTTAATGAGTACTTTGCATCAATATTCTCAAAGGAGAAAGATATGGTGGACGGTGAATATAAAAAGGAGGATGTTAACATTCTAGGACATGTTGAGATAAAAAGAAAGGTGGAATTGGAGGTTTTGGAAAACATTAAGTAGATAAGTCCCCAAGCTGGATAGGGTCTATCCCAGAATACTGAGAGAGGTGAGGGAAGAAATTGCTGAGGCCTTAGCCAAAATCTCTGTATTCTCTTTAGCCACAGGTGAGGTACCAGAGAGTTGGAGATAGCTGACATTGTTCCTCCGTTTAAGAGGACAGAAGAGATAATTTGGGAAATTACAGGCCTATGAGCTTTGCATCAGTGGTAGGGAAATAATTGGGGAAGATTCTTAGGGATAGGATGTACTCACATCTGGAAGAAAATAGGCTTATTAGCAATAGGCAGCGCGGATTTGTGAAGGGGAAGTCATGTCTCACAAACTTGACTGAATTTTTGAGGAAGTAACAAGAAAAATTGATCAAGGCAGGACAGTGAATGTTGTATTTATGGACTTCTATGAAGCCTTTGATAAGGTTCTTCATGGTAGGCTGATATAGAAGATGAAGTCATTGGGATCTGAGGTGAGCTGGTAAGATGGAAACAAAGCTGACATGGGCACAGAAGGCAGGGAATAGTAGTGGAAGGGTACTTTCTAACTGGAGATCTCTGACAAGTGGTGTTCCACAAGGATAAATGATGGGGCCTCTCTTGTTTGTAATATATATAGAAGATTGGAGGAAAATGTAGGTGGTCTGATTAGTAAATTTGCAGATGATATAAAAAAAAGGAATAGTGAATCGAGAGGAGAATTGTTAGAGGATACATCAGAATATATATCGGCTGAAGACCTGGGCAGAAAGATGAAATTTAATCTGGACAAATGTGAGGTGATGCAATTTGGAAAGTCTGCTACAGAACGAATGTACATAGTAAATGGTGGAGCCCTTAGAGATATTAGCATACAGCGGGACTTAGATGTGCAGATCCATTGTTCTCTGAAGATGGTACCTCAGGTGGACAAAGTGGTCAAGATGTGAACCAATGTGTCACTGTGTTACCAAGGAGCAGAGGTGGGCTATTTGGCCTATTGGCTTGCTCCAATTATGTGACTATCCAGGACTGTTATGTCTAGAGCATCATGTCACGAACAGTTCATTTAATTCAGAACATAAAATACACAGAAAACTATCAAAAAACAAAAAAAAGTAATAAAAAGACTAATAATAGCTGTGCAGATTTTATGAATCTGCTATTAATAAGAGTTCTTTGGCCACAAATACAGCTGAATACAAACATGTTTGGACTTCACTACTTGAAACCATTATTTTGCTGTTTCAGGTTTAGCAACAACAACAGTGTATATTTATATAGCACTTTAATATAATAATACCTCCCAAGTTATAAAACAAAGTTTAGCACCAAATCACATAAGGAGATATTAAATCAGATGATTCAAAAGTTTGGTCAAAGGTGTAGTCTTCAAGTAGCATCTTAAAGGAGGAAGTACAGAGACTGAGATGTTAGAAAGATGTTCTAGAATTTAGATCTAAGCAACTGAAGGCACAGCCACTAATGGTGAAGCGATTAAAATCAGGGATGCTGAACAGGCTAAGATTAGAAGACTGTAGATATCATGGAGAGTAGGAGGGTTGGGGAGGTCTGCAGAGATGGGGAGGGGCAAGGTATGGAGAGATTTGAAAACAAGGATGAGAATTTTAAATTCAAGGCACTGGTTGACCGGGAGCTGATGAATGTCAGTGAGCACAGGGTGATAGGTGAATTGGACCTGAGAGTAAAGCCACAAAATTAACCATTTTGCCTGATGTACATTTCATTCTACAATCAGCAATGGAGAAACTCACAAAAATAAATGAAAACTCTTTCCCTTCCAACTTTAAGTGCTGTTTAATCAAATGCTGGGAAATTGTCCAACACCTAATCATACAATGAATATAATTACCCTTGTTAGTGTGAGTGAACAAGCTACCCACATGGTTCTGGCTATTGGAAATCTGAGTACTGAAAGAAGCTAAAGAGGCATGATTCATTTTATTTGCAAAAAAAGACCTCAA
This sequence comes from Sphyrna mokarran, assembly GCA_024679065.1. Classification (NCBI taxonomy): domain Eukaryota; kingdom Metazoa; phylum Chordata; class Chondrichthyes; order Carcharhiniformes; family Carcharhinidae; genus Sphyrna; species Sphyrna mokarran. The sequence goes on from JAGIQG010000001.1 coordinate 36,869,436, forward strand.
GGTGTCCTACACTGAGGTTTCTGAGATTATGGAACACACTAAAAACCTTTCACCAAAGGAAATTGTACACTGTGGAAAAAGTTTGAATAGAATTAAAAATGGTAAAGATTAGAAATAAGTCAACAGAAACTTTTTTTTTTGCAAAAAATAACTCTTAGATTTGTGCAATCGAAGGTCATCAGAGAAGGATACTAAAGGGCACTGTATAAACGCGAATGCATTATTGCAAAAAAAAAGCTGGAGGGACATGATGAGAAAGAGGTGACTAGGGTTGAATGTGAAGTTAATGAAGAAAAACCTCTCACATTATGAGGCCAGATGTTGAATTCTGGAAACCAAGTGTCAAAGGTACTTGTCTAAAAAGAATATTGACACACTATCATACTTAAGTTCAATTTTCAAGGGTGTAACTGACAATTATAATTCCTGAGAAAACAGCATTCATTTTCCTAATTGTAAGCGTTAATGAGAATGCAGCAGCTACCATGAAGTCTACATCAATTACTCCATTTCATTGTCCAAATTGACTGTGTCTCTGGAGTCAAGAGAAGAGGGATTAGATAGCATCATTTGAAGTGTCTTGCAGACCCTTGAAAGCAGAACTCATCTTTCCATCTCTCATTGATTTCAGGCTCAGATAAGTGCCATTAGAAAAATTTGCCCAATAATCAGTTGAGACTCAGCTGTAAGACTTCATGAATTAGTGATGGTTGGATATGAACTGTATTCGCTGCCTAGGAAAGACAATATAGAAGATATCATTGTGCCTGCATTTGCATAGACTGTTTCCAGCAGCAAACATGTCCAGCGATTTCACATGACCTTTCAAGTTTAGAGAGAGATGAAAATGGAGGGAAGATAATGGTGACAGTAGTTTTTCAGCCTTGTGACTGTCCCATTACTGCCGAAGAAATGAAGTATTATAGGGAGAGAAATTAGTCCTGGTATTATTAATATATGATAATATATGTTCTTGATTGGCATTCCTCCTGTTGCTTTACTCATGCTGTTTAGCCTCCAAAGCAGCTACAGATATATTCCTAGGAATCTCCATCTTATGGCTTTTTAAAATGCATTTTTGCACTGCACAGCAGATTACAACTATGATGACTATATAATCCAGAACATGTTGCATTGCTCTGTTCAGAGAATGAAAGACTTCTTGAAATCCCTGATGATTCTCTCAGTGTCCTTATTGAGGGAGGCGCCTCAACTATTGGCCATGTAACTCACAGAAACATCAGGGGTGATTCTCCCAAAAGTGCTGAATAGGAGGGTAAAATCTTCTAGATTAAGACCATTTTCTCAGTTTAACTTCTTACTTGGATCTCCCTACTCTGTGCACTGACAGGTCCCAGTCATGAATCTCATTAAAAACAGGGACGGGGCCTATTCGCACCAGAGTCTGATAGTTCTGGAATGCTGGGCACGTGCAGTGGCGCCAATCTGCCAGTCTCTGGGTTGGTCAGCTCGATCGTTGCCAAAGAGCATAGGCTGGCACTGCCAGGGTGCCCATGCCCAGGGGACACCATCCACCACTGCCTGACCTCCCGGGGTGTTCCAAATACACCTCTTTCATTATGGTGGAGTCTTCCTTTAGTTCCCTGGCTGCCCTTCCAGCCTCCCTCATGGCCTGATCGTGGCCCCCAGAAGAATTCTGGGTCAACCCTGACCCCCCCATGCCCTGGAGTGCCCTGATGTCCAGCTCACTCAACCCCAGCAGTGGCAATCCCTTTATCCCGCACCCCCCACACACCCCCCTCCCCTATTCTGGCACATCTCTCCAACCTTGCAACTGATCCCACCCGGAGTCAGTCTTCCTCCAGGAAGCAGCCCCCACCTCCCCCAGCAGACCATTCCCCCCAGCTCACCCCAATCACGATCCTCCTTCCATCCAGACTGATTGCTATGCAGAGTGGCAGTGGGGACCCCTCCGCCCCCACTGATCACCCTAGGCCCTGCCCACCATAGGCCTTGCTGCTTTGGCACTGCCTGACAATTTGCCCCTTGGGCAGTGCCAAAGAGCATAGGCTGGCACTGCCAGGGTGCCCATGCCCAGGGGACACCATCCACCACTGCCTGACCTCCCGGGGTGCCCCAATTACACGTCTTTCATTATGGTGGAGTCTTCCTTTAGTTCCCTGAAAGTGTGGAGCTTCTCTAAACTCCGCCTGAATGAAATACTCCTGGCAGGTTGGGAGATTCAATCAGGACTGGCAAGTTCCCCATAATTACATTTAAAATACATTTAAACTACATTAAAAAAAAGATTCAAATAACTTACCTGTCTTTCCGTCAGTTTCCACGTGGTCTGGTCTCCGACTGTTCTCCGGCTCTGCGAAATGCATATGCGTTCCCAGCACACGCACAAATTCTGGAACAAGACCGGCGATGCACATCTCCATCCCAACCTACCAGAAATTTTGCTCGTCAGGATGGGAGAATTGCCCCCATCATTGCTTTAGAAACAATGAACACATCTGGCCACCCACAAGACATCCATTTCCTTGACTATCTTTCTTGAAGAGTTCTGGGAAGGCAGGATTCATAGGGACCCACGTATTCTTGCACCATGCCGCACATCTTCATTCATGCGAAAGATTCTTGGCACCAGATCAAGCAGCATCTGGACATTCCACAAATAGTAGATCTTTCTGTCAAGAAAATTGAGAAAGTTTACAGTAGGAGTTTACGATAGTACCATCTATTCCATCCTACACTTAGACAAACCTGTAGCAGTGTTTTACTTCGATGAATTATTATCACAGTGCTGTCTTAAAGAACTCTCCAGCGCTCCTGCAAAGTATGCAAGTTACCCATGCTTAGATGCAGCCCCTCCAGCTCCCCAAAGTTATAATGCACTGATCTCCCCTGGTACAAAGTTCTTCAGTAATGCTTTGCAGAGGGAGAAAGATCTGAAACAGCATTGTCTCCTCTCATTTCCTCCATCTTGTACAGCTTTGTCCTCTTTCTCATCTATTAAATAGGGATGAAGTACATGTTCATTCGGCTTTAAGTTATTTATGGCAGCAAAAGACTGAAGGATTGGGAATGGAAATATCATTCTTCCTCTTTCTCATTGAAGTTAAAAGGTGCTGTCAGCATCAACAAGGTGTCAGTACACCATGCACACAGCACAGACATTGTGGGATGGAAAACTGGCAGAAAAGAAACAGGTCCCAAACCAGAAACCACCCACAAAAGCTACAGTTTGCTGATTTTGATCCACGACCTCACCAAAAAAATGAGTCAATTCAGAGCTGGATGTTCTCAAGAAAATTGTTGTTGCATGAAAGCTGTGTTTGCAGACACTGTTCTTGGCAAGTTTTGGTAATTGCTTTCATCAGGTCTCATGTGAATGAAAGCTTTGTAGTTTTCTTGTGCACATAGACAGATCTGTAGATGATAATATGTTTGTTGAGGGAAGTTGGAAAGTGGACTGATATTGTAGTCACCAGATGTCAAAGTTAAGGGTTGGGTATGATTTTCATATCAGTGTCACTGCTAGTCCAGCATTTGTTGCCTATCTGTAATTGCCTCTTGTAAAGGTGGTGATGAGATTAAATTGGATTAATATCTCTTGAACCATAGAACAATAGAACACTGCAGCACAGAAATAGGCCTTTTGGCCCTTCTTGTCTCTGTTGAACCATTTTTTGCCTGGTCCCACTGATCTGCACTTGAACCACATCCCTCCATACCCCTTTCATCCATGAACCCATCCAAGGTTTTCTTAAATGTTAAAAGTGACCCCACATTTACCACTTTATCCAGCAGCTCATTCCACACTCCCACCACTCTCTGCATGAAGAAGCCCCCTTATATTCCCTTTAAATTTTTTCCTTTCACTCTTAACACAGGTCCCCTGGCTTTTTTTCTCCCCTAGCCTCAGTGGAAAAAGCCTACTTGCATTCACTCTATCTATACCCATCAAAATCTTACACAATTGGCAACAGATTGTATTTCAAGTTGCTCCTGGTCTCTTGGCATTACTGGGAGCTTCCCTCTTCTCAGGCCTCCTTGAAGCATGTTGGCAAGGCAATGGGTGGGATCTTCCAGCCATGCTTGTCCCAAAACCGGAAAATCCCATCCAAAGTTGCATGGTGCACTATCCCCCACCGCTACTGCTACAATTCCCAAGGCTGACAAGAGAAGAAAACTCCCCCACGATCTTTGAGACACCAGCCAACTATAATGCCAGATTTCCACAGAATCATTTAAAAAGAAAGACTTGCATTTATACTGCGTCTTTTACAACCTCAGGCAATCAGAAATCACTTTACAATTAGGTATTTGTGAAGGGTAGCTACTATTAAAATATAGGAAGCATGACATCCATTTTTCCACAGCAATGCCCCACAAAATAACATTATTCTATTGTTTAACTTTGGCTTTGATACATTCAATAGGTGTAATGAGCCACAACTTAATTTTTTTCCTTTCTCAGACCAGATTTCTCATGAATTACTATTGAAACAGATTTCATTCCACATATTGATCTCCCCCAGCTGCTGCCTGCCTTGCATCAAGGGTGATACTCTTCTGTGTAACTTGCTAAGTGCCATCTTGGCTGAAGAGTAACACTCTCACCCGTAAGTCACAAAGGTTGTGGAATTAAGTCCTGCACCAGGCTGACATTGTAGTACTAAACACACAAACATGGCATATTTTAGATGAGAAATTAAACCGAAGCCTTCTCCCATAGAATCCCTACAATGCAGAAGGAAGTAATTCGCCCATTGAGTTTGAAGGAATAGGCCAATCTATTCCTGTAATACTATGCATTTACCAAGGAAAATCGTTCTGACCTACACATCTTTTTGGACACTAAGAGGTAATTTAGCATGGCCAATTCACCTAACCTGTACATCTTTAGACTGTGGGAGATAATCGGAGAAAACACATGCAGACACAGGGAAAACTCCACACTGATAGACACCCCAGGTCATAATTGAACCTGGATGCCTGGCATTATGAAACAACAGTGCTAACCACTGTGACGCCCTGATCTGATGCCATGACACTATTTGAATTTCAGCAGTGAATTCTCCAGATATTCTGACAAACATTGTTCCATCAACCTACACCTCATTTACTATTTGCAGGAACATGTGACATACAAACAATTGTGATTCATTGGAAAATAATTCTGTGGTTGAGAAATGCTTTGAAATTTCCTTAGAACCTTATAACTGCTAATTTCAACTTCTTCCCTGTCAAAAACTTCATTCCCATTGCTCCTTTCTCTTCTGTTAACAGGAGACTTGCTGACCGTACCTGTACCTGTCCTCTATACTCTCTAGTCTCACTGCTGCCTCACAGCGCCAGGATCTGGGTACAATTCCCGGCTTAGGTCACTGTCTTATGGACTCTGCACATTTTCCGTGTGTTTGCGTGGGTTTCCTCTGGGTGCTCCAGTTTCCTCCGAAAGTGGTCCGAAAGACATGCTGGTTAAGTGCATTTTCCATGCTAAATTCTCCTTCAGTGTACCCAAACAGCACCAGAGTGTGGCAACCAGGGGATTTTCACAGTAACTTCGTTGCAGTGTTAATGTAAGCCTACTTCTGACACGAATAAATAAACTTGAAAGCTGTTCCCCTTTGGCAACAGTGTTTTTTTGTGAAAATAAATAGGGGCAGAAACTATGCTCTCTAAGCTCAAGCTAACAATTTAGCTCTGGATTCAGGAAGAAAAAGGGCATCAATCAAAATCTGTATGCACTTAGTCCATAATAAACATTGGAGACCCATGTGACCTGTCACCTCTTTATGAACTTCTAGCACTTGACCTAACCTTGAAAACTGGAATCATTCTTAAAACACAAACACACAGCTCAGATAATATGTTAAAACAGCTTAAACAAACATTTTTTTAAAAGCCAATTCGGACTTGAGCCCAGAAAAAGCACATGGAGAACAAAGAAGAGACAGGAATGTACTAAATGTCTGCAAAATGGCAGGTGGGTACATAGAGAATATAATAATACTTAGACACAATTCTCAGTTGGGATATAACTCCTTTATTTATACACAGATGAGGAATTACTGGCACCTAGAGGATCCCATATTGTTTTGAAGTAAAGTGTTGCAAGGATCCGTGAATAACATTAACGTATACATAGTACATAACTTGTAATAAATGTGTAGACTAGGACTCTTGTGTGAATTTTGCAGCCAGCGATGGAAAAACCTTTGGGACCAAGAATTAATTGTCCAGAATCAATGTTTCTCCCGTGGCTTCCTGTAGACATGTGTGAAATGAGATTGGACAATTGCCAATGAATCAGCGGAGGAATGAAGAGTCATTTTTTCAAGTAGTCAAGTAGTTACGATCAGGAATGCAGTGCTTGAAAGGATTGTGAATACATGTTCAATATTCATTTTGTAAGAGGAATTAAATGCATAATTGAAAAGGAAAGATTTCCAGGAGTATGGTGAAATAGAGCAGTGTAGAACTAATTGGATAGCTCCTTTGAATAGCTGGCACAGGCATGTATGGCTGCAAGTAGTCATGTGTCATTAGTCATAATGGCATAAAAGGAGGCCATTCAGCCCATCAGGTTCATGTTTCCTTCTGCAGAGCAATCCAGTCAATACCATTGCAAGATGACAAGTGGTTAGCACAGTGTCAGGGACCCAGATTCAATTCCGGCCTTGGTTGACTGTCTGTATGGAGTGTGCACATTCTCCTTGTGTCTGCATAGGTTTTCTTCAGGTGTTCTGATTTCCTCCCACAGCCCAAAAATGTGCAAGTTAAGTTGATTGGCTATTGCTAAATTGCTCCTTAGTGTCCCGTGACCTGTAGGTTAAGAGGACTTGTGTAGTAAATCTGTGGGGTTACGGGGATAGGATCTGGGTAAATGGTCTATTGAAGAATCAGTAGACTTAATGGGCCAAATGGCCTCCTTCTGTGCTACGATTCCTGTTTTATCCCCATAATCCTGCAAGTTTATTTCCTTCAAATGCCCATCTAATGTCCTTTTGAAAGCATTGATTATCTCCTGTTCCCCAGTCTTGTAGGACAGCAAATTGCAGTTATTTCTATTCATTATGTAATAACATTCTTCACATTCTCTTTTATCTGTTGCCCAAAACCTTAAATTTGTGCCCCCTGGAACTTGTATCAATTCATGGCTGTTTCCCTGTCTTCTTTAATTAAAAATGTTATAATCATGTACACCTCTATCAAATTTCCCCTCAGCCTTCTTTGCCTCAAGAAGAACGAACCAGCTTTGCCAATCTAACCTTGTGTCTAAAATCTCTATCCTGGGACCATTTTGATAAATCTCCGCACTCTCTCAAGGGCCCTTTCTAAAGTTTGGTGCCCAGAACTGGATTGAATACTTTAGCTGTGGCCTCACCAGCGCTTTATAAAGGTTCAGCATAACTTCCCTGCTTTTATAATCAAATAATGCTGCAGAAGGTTAAGTGGGGGTAGGGTGTTAGAGGGATAGAGGATTAGTTGTCTAATAGGAAGCAGAGGAGTCGGGGGTAGGTGTTAGAGTGGATAGAGGATTAGTTGTCTAATAGGAAGCAGAGGAGTCGGGGGTAGGGTGTTAGAGTGGATAGAGGATTAGTTGTCTAATAGGAAGCAGAGGGTAGGTATTAATGGGTGCTATTCTGATTGGCAGCTGGTGACTAGTGGAGTGCCTCAAAGTTCGGTGCTGGGGCCTCAACTATTTACCATTTACATAGATGATCTGGAGGAAGGGGCAGAGTGCAGGGTGACGAAATTTGCTGATGACACGAAGATGAGTGGAAAAGCAAATTGCGTGGAAGGTGTGGGATCTGGATAGGTTGAGTGACTGGGCGAGGACCTGGCAGATGGAATATAATGTTAGCAAGTGTGAGGTTATCCACTTTGGTAAGAATAATGGTAGGAAGGATTACTATTTAAATGGAGAAAAGCTGCAGCATGCAACAATGCAGAGTGACCTGGGGGTCCTTGTGCACGAATCGCAAAAACACAGTATGCAGTGCAGCAGGTGATTAAGAAGGCAAATGCAATGTTGGCCTTTATAGCTAGGGGGATAGACTATAAAAGTAAGGAGGTACTTTTGCAGCTGTATAGGGTACTGGTGAAGCCGCAGCTGGAGTACTGTGTGCAGTTTTGGTCGCCGCATTCAAGGAAGGATATATTGGCCTTGGAGGGAGTGCAGAGAAGGTTCACTAGGCTGATACCGGAGATGAGGGCGTTGGATTATGAGGAGAGACTGAATAGGCTAGGTTTGTACTCTTTGGAGTTTAGAAGCTTGAGAAGGGATCTTATAGAGACGTATAAGATAATGAAGGGGATGGATAGGGTAGAGGTTGAGAGACTCTTCCCGCTGAGCAAAGATAGCAGGACTAGCGGGCACAGCCTCAAGATTAGGGGAGTGCAGTTCAGATCGGATTTGCAGACGGGTTTCTTCACGTAAAGGGTAGTGAATCTCTGGAATTCTCTGCCTGATGAGGTGGTGGAGGCTTCCTCAATAAATATGTTCAAGTCAAGAATGGATTGGTTTTTAATTGACAAGGGAATTAAGAGTTACGGGGAGAAAGCGGGAAAGTGGTACTGAACCACTACAGATCAGCCATGATCTTATTGAATGGCGGGACAGACTCGAGGGGCTGGATGGCCTACTCCTGCTCCTACTTCTTATGTTCTTAAATATTTGATTTGTGAAGCTCAAGGTACTATTTGCTCTGAGAACAACACTCTCAATATATCCCGCCACCTAGAAAGATCCAAGCACATAAATCCTCTGATCCCCTGTCCCTGCAAACTCATTAGCACTGCACCATTAAGTCTACATTGCCTGTCACTATATATTCTGTCAAATTGTATAAACTCACACTACTGTACTAAATTCCATTTGCTAATTGTCTGCACATCCTACCAGCCTATCTATTGTGACAGTGATTGGTATCACCCTCACTGGTTTGCACACCTTCAAATTTAATATATTTGGCAAATTTTGAAATTTTATTCTGTATCTTAATATCCTTATTATTTGTATACATCAAAAAACAACAGTGTTAGAAGTAACCGTTTGGAACACCACTGTCTACCATCCTTCAGTCTTAAAAACAACCAGTTAGCAAAACTTACTATTTTCAGTTCTTAAGCCATTTCTTTTAATTGATTGACATTGACCCTTTTATTCCATGAACCTTAATTTTGTTAGCCAAGCTTTTACTGCTTTCATAAGCCTATCTACCCCTCAGTTTTCCTATCTCTTTCATATAATATTTACAAGCTTCTACTTTCATTATCAGATATATATGTTAGCGGAACAATTTATGTTGCCTCAACAGCTCCTTGCAATGTTGAGCCAACACAACATGCTCCAATAACCTATTTCTTTGCTTCCTTTTTGAATGCATTTAAGATGTCAGCAGGCATAGAAATCTACTCCCCTAAAAATAGCAATCATTCTCAGAAGTAACATTTAAAAATAGTTAAATATTTATGTCTTTATTACGAGAGTAAGAGAATATGCCTGGCGTGTAAATACTATCATTTCTTGAATAATGAAACTGTTTCTGACAATAAACTGAAGACTTAAGGAATTCTGTGGAATTACCAGTGATTATTCAAAGAATGCATTGAAACCTAACTGAGAATTGGCAAAGCTTCACTTGCAGAAGGTAAGTGTTTCTCTGAAATAATTATTGATCAACATTTCCAGCTGATTATCATATGATTGATTCTTATTATCATCTTAGTGCATAGCTAAATGCTAAACAGACATGAAGTTTTAAAGTTTATTTATTATTAGTGATACAAGTAGGCACTGAAGTACATTGCAATGAAGTCACCATGCAAACCCTCTAGTCACCACACTCTGGTACCTGTATACTGACAGAGAATTTAGCATGGCCAATTCATCTACCCAGCATTTCTTCTGCAATGTGGGAGGAAACCCATGCTGACATGGGGAGAACGTGCAGACTCCGCACAGACAGCGATCAAGTTGAGAAGCGAATGCGGGTCCCTAGTGTTGTGAGGCAGTAGTGCTAACTATTTAAGATCTTCTTAACCCAAAGCAAAAATATGCCATATTACTGATTTTCATGGTTATAGGAATTGAAAGCTTTCAGATAGAAAATGCAAAAGAAGAAAGAAGTAACATCATACTGAGTATCACTTGTATGAATATTCTAATATGAATTTAAAATATAATATCATAAAGTTAATATTATAGGATGTAGCTTATCTGTTTTTGGCTTTAATGCCCAATTGTTTCTCCATCATTCTTGTGAAAAGAAGCTGATTATTCTGTCATTGAAAATCAATAGTTTAATTAAAAATAACAGTTAGTATCTTTGGTTATGGCAATACAAAAAGACAAGTTAAAATGTACATGTGCTATCAAATCATGGTTGTTTCCCTGTCTTCTTTAATTAAAAATATCATAATCATGTACACCCCTAACAAGTTTCTCCTCAGCCTTCTTTGCCTCAAGAAGAACCACTCAGTTTTGCCAAATTAACCTTGTATCTAAAATCTCAACCCTGGGACCATTCTGTTAAATCTCTGCACTCTCTCAAGGGCCCTTCCCAAAGTTTGGTGCCCAGAACTGGATGGAATACTTTAGTTGTGGCCTCACCACTCCATCAGATGCCATGCTGGTGAAACATAGAACATAGAACAATACAGCACAAACAGGCCCTTCGGCCCACGAGTTGCACCGATCATATCTACCAATCCACAGACCTATCTATAACTCCCTATGCTATTCGTTTCCATATACTCATCCAGAAGTCTTTTAAAAGACCCCAGTGAGTTTGCCTCAACAACCTCTGACGGCAGCCGATTCCATTCACTCACCACCCTCTGAGTGAAAAACTTACCCCAAACATCTCCTCTGTATTTGCTTCCCTGCACCTTAAATCTGTGTCCTCTCGTAGTGACCATTTCAGCTCGGGGAAATAGTCTCTGAGAGTTCACCCTATCTATTCCTCTCAACATTTTATAAACCTCTATCAGGTTGCCTCTCAACCTACGTCTCTCCAGTGAAAAGAGTCCCAGCTCCCTCAACCTATCTTCATAAGGCCTGCCTCCCAATCCAGGCAGCATCCTTGTAAGTCTCCTCTGCACTCTCAATAGCCTCTACATCCTTCCGATAGTGAGGCGACCAGAAACTGCGCACAATACTCCAAGTGGGGTCTGACAAGGGTCTTATAGAGCTGCATCATTACCTCCTGACTCCTAAACTCTATTCCTTGATTAATGAAGGCCAGTACACCGTACGCCTTCTTGACCACTTCCTCCACCTGCGAGGCCAATTTAAGAGTCCTATGGACCCGGACCCCGAGATCCTTCTGCTCTACAACACAGCTAAGACTCCTAACCCTTATATTGTACTCCTTCATCCCATTATTCCTGCCAAAATGGACCACTACACATTGATCCGCGTTGAAGTCCATCTGCCACTTCTCCGCCCAGTCTTGCATCCTGTCTATGTCCCGCTGCAACTTTTGGCATCCCTCCAGACCATCCACAACACCACCGATCTTTGTATAGTCGGCGAACTTGCTAACCCATCCCTCCACTTCCTCATCCAGGTCATTTATGAAAATGACAAACAGCAGGGGTCCCAGAACAGATCCCTGGGGCACTCCACTCGTTACCGACCTCCATGCAGAACAAGACCCATCCACAACCACTCTCTGCCTTCTGCCGGCAAGCCAGTTCTGGATCCACGAGGCCAAAGCCCTTGGATCCCATGCCCTCTCACCTTCTCCAGAAGCCTTGCATGGGGACCTTATCAAACGCCTTACTAAAGTCCATGTACACTACGTCCACCGCCCTTCCTTCGTCAATGTGTTCAGTCACATTTTCAAAGAACTCAACTAGGCTCGTAATGCATGACCTGCCCTTGACAAAACCATGCTGACTATTTCTAATCAGTCCAAACTTCTCCAAATGTTCATATATCTTATCCCTCAGAAACCTCTCCATCAGCTTACCAACCACTGAAGTCAAACTCACCGGTCGGTAATTTCCTGGACTATCCCTGTTCCCTTTCTTAAAGATAGGAACCACATCCGCAATCCTCCAATCCTCCGGAACCTCTCCCGTTTCCATGGATGACGCAAATATCATCGCCAGGGGCTCTGCAACCACTTCCCTCACCTCCCACAATAACCTGGGGTACATCCCATCCAGTCCCGGCGACTTGTCTATCTTGATAGAATTTAACAGGTCTAATACATCCTCTTTCCTAACATCCACATACTCAATCTTTTCCGTATGCCTCAAACCTGCAGTACAATCTCCCAGTTCACTTTCCACCGTGAGTACTCGTTAAGCACCTCTGCCATTTCTTCCGGATTGACACAGACTTTTCCCCCTTCACCTTTTATAGGCCCTATCCCTTCTCTTCTCATCCTTTTACTTTTCACATATTTGTAGAAGGCCTTGGGATTCTCCTTAATCTTACCTGCCAAGGCCTTCTCATGACCACTTCTGACTCTCCTAATTTCCTTCTTAAACTCCCTTCTATACACCTTATACTCCTCCAGATCCCTAACATCTCCTAGCTCTCTGAACCTTTTATATACCTTTTTTCCTTCCTAACTAGGTTCACCACTACCTTCATGCACCACGGTTCCCGCATCCTACCAGAATCTCCTTGACTCCTCGGAACATTGTCTTGCAGTGCCCCAAACAAACATTCCTTAATATCCGCCACTTTCCTTCTGTACTCTTCCCCAAGAATGCCTCCTTCCAGTTTATACGTCCAATTACCTGCCCAATGTTTTCATATTTCCCCTTACTCCAGACAAACACCTTCCTAGCCTGCCTGATCCTATCTCTTTCCATCGCTATCGTGAAAGAGATAGAATTATGATCTCCATTCCCAAGATGCTCACCTACCGTGAGATCCGACACCTGTCCTGGCTCATTAGCTAGCACCAGGTCAAGTACAGCCTCTCCTCTTGTAGGCTTTTCCACGTACTGTGTCAGGAAACCTTCTTGAACACACCTAACAAACTCCACACCATCCAAACCCCTTACCCTTGGGATATTCCAATCGATGTTTGGGAAATTGAAATCTCCCATCACGACAACCCTGTTATTTCTACATCTGTCTAGGATCTGTTTCCCTATCTGCACCTCAAGTTCCCTGTCGCTATTGGGCGGCCTATAGAATACACCCAGCAAAGTTATCGACCCTTTGCTGTTCCTAACTTCCACCCACAGAGACTCCGTAGACATTCCCTCCACATCTTCCACCTTCTCTACAGCCATGACACTGTCCCTGATCAACAGTGCCACACCACCTCCTCTTTTGCTCCCAACCCTGTCCCTCCTGAAGCATCTGAATCCTGGCACCTGAAGTACTCAGTCCTGTCCCTGAGACAACCAAGTCTCTGTAATGGCCATCACATCACACAGCAAGCAATCCATGCCCTAAGCTCATTTACCTTATTTACTACACTCTGGCATTAAAATAGACACACCTCAGCCCCTCAGTCAGGATATTTCCCTTTTCCACCACCTGCCTAACCCCCCTCTCAGAGTGCCTACAGTCCTTCCCTACCTGGGAACTAACCTCCTTATTCACCATCTCATCAATATTCCCACCCCCCAGCTTTTCTAGTTTAAGGATTCCCCAGTAGCCCTAGCCAGTCTACCTGCCAAGATATTAGTCTCCCTAGGGTTCAAGTGCCACCCATCCTTACTGTACAGGTCACACCTGCCCCTAAAGAGGTCCCAATGATCTATGAACCTGAATCCCTGCCCCCTGCTCCAGTCCCTCAGCCATGCATTCATCCTCCACCTCATTTGATTCCTGCTCTCATTCTCCCGAGGCGCAGGCAGCAATCCTGAGATTACTACCTTTGCTTTTCTCTTCCTCAGCTTCCTACCCAGTTCCCGTTAATCCCTTTTGATGACTGCCTCCCTCTTCCTGCCTATGTCTGCAGTACCTATATGCACCACAACTTCAGGTTCCTCACCCTCTCCTTTCAGGATGTCTGGGAGGCGTCCAGAAACATCCCAGATCCCAGCTCCAGGAAGACAAACCACCATCCGCGACTCTCGCCTGCGTCCACAAAAACGCCTGTCTGAACCCCTCATAGTGGTGTCCCGTATTAGTATCGCCTTGCCTCTCTCTTCCTTAGATTTTTGGCGTACTGGCTCAGGTTTAGAGAGCGGGCCACTGCTGCCTCCCTCGGACGAGTTGTCCTCCCCAGTAGTACTCAAGCAGGAGTACTTATTATGAAGGGGGACACCCTCCGGTGTGCTCTCCATCACCCGGGTTTTCCCCTTCCTGATAGTCACCCACGTGCCTTCTTCCCGTTGCCCTGCGCCCTTGCTATTAACTTCCAATAGATTGAAGCATTAGAACATAGAACATAGAACATTACAGCACAGAACAGGCCCTTCGGCCTTCGATGTTGCGCCGACCAATATAAAAAGCAATGACCCTCCAAACTAAACAATTCCCTTCTCTTCCATATACTTATCAACTAACCTCTTAAACGCCACCAAACTTGGCGCATCTACAACTGCTGCAGGCAGGGCATTCCACTCCCGAACCACCCTTTGGGTAAAGAACCTACCTCTGATATCCGTCCTATAACTATCACCCCTTAATTTAAAGCATTGGATCATTTACATGTCTTCTTCAACTTACAGTTAGACACTGGAAAAGTTAAGTGCAGAAAATGTGTTAAAATTCCTTTGTGAAAGAAATTAAAAAAGAAAGTAGCGTGTTTTTGCATTTTAGCAGTCAGGTTTTGCATGTTTGATTATTCAACCTTTGAATCTTTTCAACTGTTTGAGAGGAAGGGTGAGTTTCAACATCCTAATAGTTGTATTTTTTTCACAACTTTCACTGCAAATAGGCACATCCGTTTTCTGAAAGACAGAGGGTTAAATGGTTCTTTGAGTAAAAGTAATGCCTGTTTTTCTTCATGGTTAAAACCCTCATTAATTAAATTCGCTTTCTCAGAAGTTGTGTGTAAAATCACAATTCCTCAAAATGCAGACAATATCCTTCTTTCATTAAAACAGGAAGTTTTATACATCAGACCATTGCTTCCCAAGCCTATAGAGCTATGGAAAGTTTGCATTATGCAGGCACGGCACGTACTGAATTGACTAGTCCCATTTGATAGGTGCAATGAAGGGTGACTCCTGATTGGAATAGAACTAATTTGAATTTGACAAACTGTTCCGATGTTTATCTCATAGTTTTAATGAAATCATTCTAATAGATTATCCAATAGCCCCATCAGATTTGGCTTGACTGCCTGTACAATTGTTACTCGGAAGCTATTCTCAAATTCTTTTTAGATAATCAGTTAATGATGAGAGCCACTGCCCTTGATATTAGGGCAGCATTTGACGATTATTATATCAAGAAGCCCCAGCAAAACAGGAGTCAATTGGAAACAAGGGCAAAAACCTCTGCTGTTTGGAGTCATAGCAGACACAATGGAAAATGGGTGTGGTGATTGGAGGTCAATCATCTTAGTTCCAGAATATCACCTCAGGAGTTCCTCAGTGTCCTCAGACCAACCATCTTCAGCTGCTTCATTATTGATCTTACTTATAACATAAGGTCAGAAGTATGGATGTTTACTGGTGATTGCACAACATTAAAAACTATTCGCAACTTTACAGATACTGAAGCAGTCCATGTCCAAATTCAGCACGACCTGGACAATATCCAGCTGATAAGTGGCAAGTAGCATTCATACCACACAAGTGCTAAGAAATTACCACCTCCAATGAGAGGCAGAGCATGGATGGGATTGTGGTTGGTGCAGGCTACATGGGCCAAATGGCCTCCTTCGAGTTAGGGTTTCTATCACTCTATGAAGAGAAAACTTAACCATTACCCCTTGACATTCAATGGCATTACCATCACTAAATCTCCCACCATCAACATTCTGAGGATTGCCATTGCCCAAAACTGAACTAAATTAGTCATATAAATATAAGAGCATGTCAGGAGGCATGAATCTTGCAGTGAGCAACCCATCTGCAGACTCCCCAAAGACTGTCCACCATCTACAAGGAACAAGTCAGGAGGAGTGTTGTGGAGAACTCTCTACTTGTCTGGATGAACACAGCTTCAAAACTACTCAAGACGCTCAACACCATCAAGAACACATCAGCCCACTTGATTGACACCCCTTCCACAAACATTCACTTCCATCACCACTGATGAAAAATGGCAACAGTGTGTACTGCGAACCAGATGTTCATCAAGGCTCCTGAACAGAACCTTCAAAACCCATGATCACTTCCATTGAAAAAGGCAAAGGTCAGCAGACACATAGTGAAACTATCAACTGGATGTTCCCCACCAAGTCACTCAGCATCCTGACTTGGAATTATGTCGCTATTCATTCACTGTTGATAGGTCAAAATCCTGGAACTCCCTCCCTAACACGACTGTGGATGTAACTACACCAAAAATATTGCAGCAAATCAAGGAGGCAGTTCACCACCATGTTCTCAAGGGCAATTACAGATGGGTGGTAAACGCTGGTCTAGCCAGTGATGCACATGTCTAACAAATCAATAAAAAAGAATCAAGTTTCTCTGGAATATACAACCAGCAAGGTATTTCAAGGGATCCTTTGTCAAATAGGAGAAGGATAGAAGTAAAAAGGACAATCCTGTACTGAAACAAGTTGTTGGGGTCAAGTGCCCTTCCTCTCTCTCTCTCTCTCTCACACTCTCTGGGCCCTATTTAGCCATTTTGATTCTAAGTGCTGGGCAGACTTGAAACTGGGAGTGTTTCAGGTCCAACTTTTAGATTCGTTTTGAGGTGCCTCTATATGCACTCTGCCTGGAAAAATATCAACAATTACGAATCATGCTGCATAAGCCTGTGGGCAGCGCTTAATGTGCCCAAAACTCTGCAGCTCTGATTGGTGCCTCCAAATGTGCATGTGCAGAAAAAAAAATGATAGAATGCAGCTCCTCTGTCACATCCTTCTCAGGCCAGATTGTGCTTCCCAACAATACTGATCCCATTATCCCCAACCCACTCCGTCACACAGACCGATCGTGAGCCCCTTCGCCTTCCTCCTCACTGATCTCAGGCAGAGAGGCATTGGATCCCCTCCCACACCGCTTTACTCCACACTCCCCCACTACCCACCACCACCCCTCCCTCTCCCTCCGAGCCCCGACCATTCTGAAGCAGAGAGCTGGCGGATGTTCAGCACTTACCTCTTCACTAATTGGAGTGCCTGAATTGGACTTATCTGTTTTGCACTGATTCTGGGTGGGCAAACATGGTGGTGAAGAGCAAGTGCCAGAAAAGTTGGGCATGCAGCCCATTAGTCAATTTAAGTCAATGCATTTAAATAGCTGTCATACCCATTTCAGGCGCAGTCCTGATCATGGCCATTTTTGGGCCTTGGTAAAGGAGGGGCTAGTGCGGAGGCAGGCACAGATCATACTACTTGCCTCATGCCTGAATTTACCAAGTTCTTGTGCCTGAAGACAAGCGCAACGTAATAATACTAGGAATGAGCAGCTTATCTTCTGAGGAAATTTTGGAGGGTTTAGTTATGTATCCACTAGAGTTTCAAAGGGGAAGAGGCGATTTGATTAAAATCTTTAATGTCCTGAGGGTATTGACAGGATGGAAGTGGACAACATACTTTTCTCCTGTTGGAGATTCTAAAGCCTGGTGTTGCAACTTAAAAATAGGTGATCCTTGTTCCTCGAAAGATAGTGGAAGCAGAGTCTTTGAATGTTCTAAGGCAGGGAGAGCTACATATACTTTTGATTAAGAAAGGGGTGAAAGGTTATTGAGGATAAAGCTTAAAGTTTATTCAGTGGTTTACAAGTAGACTTACATCAAAATTGCAATTACATTGCTGTGAAAATACCCTAGTTTCCACACTCTGGTGCCTATTCAGGTACACTGAGGGAGAATTTAGCATGGCCAGTCCACCTAACCAGCACAACTCTTGGACTATGAGTGGAGACTGGAGCACCTGGAGACCAGGCAGACATAGAAAAAGTGCAATTCTACACAGATAGTGGCCCAAGTGGGAATTGAACCCAGGTCCTGGGTACTGTGGGGCAGCAGTGCTAATTACTGTGCCACTGTGCCACCTTAAGTAGGCAGAAATGTGGGATTGAAGTTACAGTCAGATCAGCCATAATCTTATTGAATGGTGGAGCATGCTTAAGAGACTGTGTGACCTATTCCTTTTCCTAAATCATATGTTCACAGAACACTTGTCAAACTTACCATTGCATCCTGCCAGCAAATGGGCAGGGTGTACTGGGAAGATATAATGTACTTTTACAGATGCACTGTAGAAAACAACTTGATATGGCTCCTGTTCTACCCAAGATCACAAGGAACTACAAAAGGCGTGAACATAGCCCAATCTATCATGCAAACCAGTTTCCTGCCCACTGACTCTATCTATACTTTCCAATGCCTTAGCAAAGCAGTCAACATATTGAAGGACTCCAAACATCCTGGACATTCTCTGTTTCACCTTCTTTTGTCAGAAATAGGATACAAAAGTCTGAGTCACATACTAATCGACACAAGAACAGTTTCTTCCCTGCTGCTGTCAGACTTTTGAATGTGCTCACCTTGCGTTAAGTTGATCTTTTTCTACACCTGAGCTGTGATTGTAACACTCTATTCTGCACTCTCTTGTTTCCTTCCCAATGAACGGTGTGTTTTGTCTGTTTAGCGTGCAAGAAACAATACTTTTTACTTTATGTTAATACATGTGACAATAATAAATCAAATCAAATCAAAAAGATCATGCAACAGCTGAGAAATCAGGTTCATGCCCAATTTTTTGTCTCCTGCAATCTTGCTCACATTGAATATCTGGCACAATTAGCTTTGCACCCGTTTCCGGCACGAGGCTGAATAATTTATTTAAGTTCTATGTAAATCTGTTTTTCACCAATTAAATGAGCTTGCTATGTTATTGTCTGGGCTCATTTAGCTCTGTGGCTTCATAGCTGGTCCCCAACAATGAGGACCACTTGTGATTGCATCATCAGTAGAATTAGAAGCCGTAAAGGTCCCCCATGGAGGTTGGGGGCAAGGAGCAGTGAAAGGCTGGCACCCTAGCATTACCTAGTAGGCTCTTGGCACTGACCACTGGGCAGTGTCAAGTGGGTAGGGCCAGAAGGGAAGGCTTTACTGAGGGACAGGGGCAGACTGAAGGCAGCCAGTCAGAGATGTGGTGCTACATACTCTGCGTTTGGGATGGGTGGGTTGTGGAGGTATAGCAGCCCAGGCAGGTGGGGGGAGCAACATAAGCCATTGGACTCTGTGTTAGCTCAGAGGACTGAGAAGAGTAGACACTGACTGACAGGTCTCTGTTGCTGGACACCTGCACATGCATAATAGTACCCTCTGCTACTCTCAGCCAGCATTTTTAGGCAATTTAAACCCTGCCCTCTCCCCCTCCAACAGATGATAAACCAGTTTTGAGCTCTTTTTTGTCTAAGTTGATAAGATGCAGATTTGAACTCGTCCAAAAATGAATCAGAACCTCTGCCATTTTCACGCTCGCCCTGGACTTAGAACTTTTTCGTAGGGTCAACCATCATGTCTCTGGCACAAAAGACTACAGAATCACTAAGATCATCTATGGGGAACTATCTTAGGGCAAACTACATCAAGGCGGTCAGTACAACAATATAAGGATACCCTAAATAAAAGCTTATTTTACATGCTACTATTCTTGGGAAAACACTGCAGCCATCTGCCCAGCCATATAGTTCAGAATGGTTTGATCTCTATTCACACTAAAGCCACAACGTCCAACATGCCCAGAAAAGGTTAGAAGTAGCATGGCAGCAGAACCTCCCACAAGTATCAACAATGACAATATGAGCTGTCAGTTCCATAGAGTTCCAAACCAATGTCCTTTCACTTTCCTCGGTGAAGTCAATGAAATCATTTCCAGCTCGGACATACTTGAACAATAAAAAAATCTAATATAGCATTAAGATTGACTGTGATCCCAAAGCAGCAATAAATTGAAAGCTTTTTATTTCTGTACACCTAAGTTTTTGCATTGGAATCCATCTGGTGTTGATCAACTAAACCTTTTTCACATGGCAGTATTCAGAGTCCATAGAATCCCTGCAGTTTATCTGACCCATTAGGTCTACACTGACTCTCCAAAAGACCATCCTACCCAGGCTCTCGCCTCCCTTCCACCTTATTCCCCTTAACCCTTACATTACCATGGCTATTCCACCTAACCTACACTAAGGGGCAATTTAGCATAGCTAATCCAGCTAATCTGCACATCTTTGGACTGAGGGATTTCTGAGGTTGTTTGGAATGAGTATTATGCATTATTTCATAGCATTATGAAATAGAGGGCAGCTGATGTTTCTTGAAACATACATTTTGACTAACTTTTGGCATCAAGGTACATGAAAAGACAAATAACACTACTTGCTTGCCCATCACTGGAATCATATTCCATCACTGGAGGATGGAAAATTAGTAATCCTCAGTAAATAGTTGACGGCAGATTATACATAACCATGCAGAAATCACACTAACAACCATTGTTTGCACAGCTTTTCGGATGAATTAACAATGCCCAGCACTGTCAAAGACTTCTGGGTATATTTTTCATTGAACAGAAAATGGTAGTTAACCAGTCATCGTCAAACTGCCAGAAGTTGCAAGCATATATTGAAATGAACTGAGAAATCTGTGTAATCAAAGAATATTTGCTTTGTAGAGCAACAGTCAGCTACAGGTGCCAACCCATTCAATCACTCTATCCAACTAGTTCTTAATACTGTGTCCACCCTTTTACATTACTTAATGTATTTCTTCTTGCTCCTAGCTCTGAGTTGTGGCCTGATTAAGATGGAAGAAAGAAGTATGTGGCTCAGCTGCATTTCTTGCAGCCTCAGAGGTTTGAGGTGACTTTTATTTCATTGAAACAGCTATCCCAGAGAGCTCACCTTCTGTCAGCCTTTCTTTTGCAATATTAAGAGCTGTTGAGCCACAACTAATGATCCTTCATTTCCATTGGAGGGGCCTTCTGAAAGCAGAATGGTTGTCATTGTCGAGAGGGAAAGTGACATTTACAACTGGCCAATCTCATCACATAATGAATCGTCACTATCAGACCTCAGAAACTCTGTGCGTATGTAGCATTCAAATAGGCCCTCAAAGTATTGTCTTGCGGAGTTGCAGCTGCCAGTCTGGAATTCAGCCACCAATGTTCTTAAGATATCTTACTTGTGTAAGGAGTTTTGAACTTGGTACAGAAAGTTGACACAGAGACTGAAATAATGCATAATAATATTGTGATAGCTTGCAAAACACGTCGTGCTATATGGCAGAAAGTAGCAAATGTTATCTATTACTCTTCTCAGACATAATTCTACAATTCTAGAGAGGATGCTTCCTATTTTCTTCTTAAGAAGGGCCAGGGGTGACCAACCAGATATCAGAAGGTTAAATTGTGAGGAAATGTTGCAAAACTTGGGGTCACAGATCCATGAAGACTGTACTTCTTCAGAAAATCCCAAGTTCTACCTCTGTTGTTTATCTTGTTGAACTCTCTGAGTTCTTTGAAAAACATAAAGGTCAGAAAAAGAAAATTCCTAATCTCTTATTTTTCAGACTGGTTTTGAACATTTCACCATTGTGTCTAATGTGGCTTCAATAATTTGGCTCAACCTGTCCCTGTTGGTGATTAGGCTCCAAAAAAGAAACTTATAATCATATTTATTTACTATGAAGTATTCCCCAACTGCTTAGCTGATTTGTGTTTGCTTTACAGTTTTTACATTGTGAAAAATAATGTGATTCTCAGAAAGTTTGGCGTAAGTGCCCCTTGGCATGATCAGCATAGTAACTGGTATAAAATTCAGTGTAATTTCTGTACAAGAAAATTCCAGGAAATTCTTGGCCATTGGTGGCATGAGGCTGGAGAGGGGAAAGTAGGCAAAGGACAAATACTCTCTAAGGAGTAGAATCAAAGAAGATTACTGCATAGAAAGAAGACAATCATCCTTCACTGGAGTTTTAACATCACTTCCTATGGCAGAGCATTCCTCATTCCAACTGTGTTCTGCAAAGAAATTCCACTTAATTAATGGTTCCTTTGTTATTGTATCAGTCGACTATTAGGATAGGATAGGGACTAGAGAAACCTTGGAATAAAAACAGAAAATTCTGGAACTACTCAGCAGCTCAAACAGCTTCTGTGGAGAGAAAAACAAAGTTAACAGTTTAGGTCAATGACATTTCATCAGGGAAACTTTTACTGTTTTCACTTCAGATATCCAGCATCCACAGTATTATGCTTTTTTTTCAATGGAATTTGGTCTCTTTTCAACAATAATATCTTGTATTTATATAGCATATTTAAAGTAACTAAATGCCCCAAAGTACTTCCAGGAGTGTGTGTAGAAAAATTAGATGTGGAGTCACGTAAGGAGATCTTTGGGCACATGGCCGAAATCGAAGAATCAGGTTTCGTGGAGCATCTTAAAGGAGGAAAGTGAGGTAGAATGAGGAATCTAGGAACTCTTAGGCAGCTGAAGATATGGCCATCAATGGTGGAGCAACTAAAGGTGAGCTGCTCAGGACACCAGAATTAGATGAGCCCGAATATCACAGAAATATATAGGGCTGGAAGAGATCACAGAGATAAAGAGTGACAAGGCCACCATTCGTAAACAAGATGAGAATTTTAAAATGAATTTGTTCCTTGATTGGGAGTCAAGGTGGGGCAGTGAGCTTGGGGTGATGCATGAACAGGTTTTAGTGAGAGCAAGGCTAATAATGCATACACGTGGTGGTGGGGGGTGGGGGGGTGGATATGATGCATGTGTGTAGTGAGAGGAGTAATGATGCACACACGTAGCAAGAGAGGTAATGATGCATGTGTGCAGTGAGAGGAATAATGGTGTATGCATGTAGTGTGAGGGTAATGATGCAAGCACTTAGTGAGGGAGATAATGATGCAAACACACAAGCTTTGTCAGAAATACAAAGGATATTTATTATCAAGGAAGAACCGCATAGAGACCAGCAGCTCTTGAATGCATGGAGCAGTCCACTGGCAGTCCCAGTCCCTACACATTTTCTACAGGTCATCACACTGTCTTCAAGCTAAGAGAGGATTCCATTCCCTGGTGTGATTACACATTCTCGGTCCTAACTGGTCCCCCAAACCAGATTACCCTCTTTTGCTGTCTTGCCCTTAAAATTGCCAAATTTTCCATTTTTGCTGGCAGTGGGGAGAGATCAGATATGATCAGAGACTCCTGCCTTTGGTAAATTTTGAATGCTACTTGATGATTAATTCAGCGCTGTGCGGGATGGTTCTCAGTTACATTTTGAATGAATTTAATATGATTTACCTTTAACAAGGATTTAACAAAAATTAATTTTGTCACAAATTCTTGTGAATAAATTATTCTCTATTTTGTGGGATAGGAGATCATAAAATGGCATTAAATATAATCAAAAGGCCAAGCAGCATTGCCTGCCAGAGTTTCATTTTTATATAAACTTAATTTGCAATGAGTCTAACAAATTGACACACTGGCTGGAACTTTACTGGAATAGCCACCCTGATTCCAGGGGTTGGCGAGGCTGGGAAAACGCCATTCTCTGTTGGACTTGGGCAGGATTGTATGAAACTCAGGCAAAATTTAACCCATTGATGCCCAAATTAGTCTTACTTCTAGTATCAGAGAGATTGGAAGTTGTGAATTTTTGAACAAATATTTAATTGGATACAAACACAGTGTAAAACCTTAACCCTTGAGGTTTACAGAAATTATCTTCACTAATTTTTATATCAGAAAATTTATTTCTGGTTTGGAGTGCTGCTGAGTCAAGTAGATTTGTGTACTTATGAAAAGAACGGACTAGAAAGGGAATTCTTGCATCCCGCCTGCCACAGGAATCATAGTGGACAGGGGGCAGACCATGCAAAGGTCCACTGATATTGGGTGGGACACTCCGGTTTAGGGACAAGTGTGGCCGGAGAATCTCACCCAGCAAAGAATCCTACAGTGTGGAAGGAGTCCATTCAGCCACTGAGTCTGCACTGACCACAATCATACCCATGCCCTATCCCCTTAACCCCTTGTATTTACTCTGCTAATCCCCCTGACACTAAAGGGTAATTTTTAGCATGGCCAATCCACTTAACCTGCACTTTTTTGGACTGTGGGAGGAAACCAGAGTGCCTGGAGGAAACCCATGCAGACAAGGGGAGAATTTACAGAGTCTGCACAGATAGTGACCCAGGCCAGGAATCAAACACAGGTTCTAGTGTTGTGAGGCAGAAATGCTAAGCACTGTGCACACTATGCCACCTGCTAATGTGAGGTATTTGTAGTCAACATTTTGGGAACGGATTCTCTCTGACATTTCTAATTAATGTAGAAATTCTAACATTGTGGTTATTGGGCGGAGGTGGCAACTTATTCACAAAGCAATGAAAATCCTGACATCATGCAGTCATACCATAGTTAACCAGATTCAACAAGCTAATAGGATACAAGTTTCCTCGTGAAATTCTTGCATAATGACTATATTCACAGTAGTGCTGTCAGTTTAAAAAGAAACACTATAGATTTTTAATTTTAAAAAGGAACATGGCACTGCCTGGCTTGCTTTGAAACTTCACATTCATTGATACATAACCTTTGAATGGCAGGAGTGTAGCATGTTACAACAAGCTATGAGGTGTCATTAAATATCCAATAATTTTGCTGAAATTGTAAAATAAAGATTTAATAGCAGTAGATTTAAACGGAAACAGTGCAGATAGGAATTTGACATTAATTGATCTGAAAACAAGAATTTCAAACCTCGGAGTTTTTAAAATGGGTACGGATTTAAGAAAGCAAATCAAAGAAACCAAAAGGAACTCTTGTCATGAGGCACAGCTCTATTCCATAAGGACTATGTGCTTGTAGCACAGAGAAAACCGAGCCAGCTTTATAATTTATTAAGCAATAAGGTGAAGGATCGACAGGTCATGCCTTGCATAACAAGCATACAAGCTTGAGCATGTGGTTGAAAGGATGGAAGCTTTTATTTATGTAGCACCCTCCAGATTGCTTTGGAACATCTTAAAGCACTTTTCATTACAATTAAACAATTTACAAGTATTGCCATGCAGTTAAATGTGGCAATTAATTTGTGCACTTTAAGATTGCATGTACAGCCAAAATCTGAGTGACCAGGTTCTCTATGTAACATAGATGAAGAGAAATATGTTGGCGGGGACACCAGGGGCTGGATTCTTGTTCCCAAGAGCCACCATCATCCACTGGAGTAAACAAAGAACAAAGAACAAAGAACAAAACAGCATGGGAAACAGGCCCTTTGGCCCAACGAGCCCGCGCCGCCACCCCGATGTTCCCACCTCTACCCGTGATCCCTGCCCATGTTTATAGATCAGTGGATTTAAAAACAAAATTTCAGACAATTTAGGGAGAATTTGTTTTCCCAATTAGCCTAAGAGCACATTTTTGGGATGTGGGAGGAAACCGGAGCACCCAGAGAAAACCCACACAAGCACGGGGAGAATGCGCAAACTCCCACAGGCAGAGGCCCAAATCCATGTATCTGCACAGCACAGCCATAGTCACTGAGCTGTCGTGTTGCCCATCAGAAGGTCCAGGTCAAGCGTACACGAACAACGTGAAGCAGTAGGATACTCTCGAAAAAAATCCAAGAGCAGTCCTCTCACGACCCATTGCGTGTATGCCTCTCGTTAGACAACAAGGTGGACCAAAGCACCTATAGGATAAAAACAAATACATCAATATCATCCATCATCTATTTACTCACTTCCCAGGGACTCCCAAGGCTCATGATCTCTATTTTAAATCAGTTTTCTATACCCCTCCATTCCCATTCTGTTCATGTGCCCATCTAAGTATTTCTTAAATAACTCCAAAGTACCTGCCTCCACCACTTTACTTGGCAGCGCATTCCATACCCCCACCACCCTCTGTGTGAAAAAACTCCCTCTAGCATCCATATTATACCTTACCCCCCTCACCCTAAGCCCATGACCCTTCCTGCTATTTGAGTCCATCCTAGGAAAAAGCTTAACCCTGTTTACTCTATCAATCCCCTTCAAAATCTTGTACATCTCTATCAGATCTCCTCTAAGTCTACGTCTTTCTAAGGAAAACAGTCCCAATTTGCCTAATCTCTCCTCATAACTCAGACCTTCCATACCAGGCAGCATCCTGGTAAACCTCCTCTGCACTCTCTCCAGAGTCTCCACGTCCTTCCAGTAGTAAGGTGACCAGAACTGGACGCAGTATTCCAAATGAGGTCTAACCAACGTTTTATACAACTGCAACATTAAAGGCCAGCTCTTGTACTCTATACCCATTCCTATAAAGGCTAACATACTATATGCTTTCTTCACAACCTTCTCCACTTGCTCTGCCACCTTCAGAGACTTGTTCACCTGCACCCCCAGGTCCCTCTGCGTTTCTATACTCTTAATAGGTCTACCCTTTATCATATACCTCCCCCCTACATTCTTTCTCCCAAAATGCATCACCTCACATTTATCAGGATTGAATTCCATCTGCCATCTGTCTGCCCAAGCTACCAGCCTATCTATGTCCTGCTGTATCGCCTGACAATGCTCCTCACTATCCGCAAGTCCAGCCATCTTTGTATCGTCTGCAAACTTGCTGATCACTCCACTCTCCCTCTTCCAAGTCATTTATATATATTACAAATAGAAGAGGTCCCAGTACCGAGCCCTGCGGCACACCACTAGTGACCGACCTCCAGCTAGAGCAACACCCTTCCACTATTACTCTCTGTCTCCTATTACCAAGCCAGTTACTTATCCATCTAGCTACCTGTCCTTGTATCCCATTTGCCTTGACGTTCTTGACTAACCTCCCATGAGGGACTTTGTCAAACTCCTTACTAAAATCCAAATAGACAACATTAACGGCTCGCCCTTCATCCACCGATTTCATCACCTCCTCAAAATATTCTACCAGATTTGTAAGGCACGACCTCCCCTTAACAAATCCATGCTGCGTATCTCTAATCAGATCACAACGCTCTAAGTGCCTATACATCCTATCTCTAAGAATCCCCTCCAACAGCTTCCCTACCACTGACGTCAAACTCACCGGCCTATAATTTCCAGGGTTATCCCTACTACCCTTTTTAAACAACGGTACAACATTAGCTATTCTCCAGTCCTCTGGGACCTCACCTGTGTCCAAGGAAGAGACAAAGATTTGCATCAGAGGCCCAGCAATTTCACTTCGCACCTCTCTAAGCAGTCTGGGATAAATGCCATCAGGCCCAGGAGATTTATCCATTTTAATGCTACTTAGAAGCTCTAACACTTCCTCCCTCGGTATGGATATTTCCCTCAACTGGTCCACAGCTCCCTCAGAGACAGGAGCTGTCAACAAGTCCCTCTCCTTCGTGAATACCGACGCAAAGTATTCACTCAGGATCTCCTCCATTCCCTCGGGCTCTAAGCACAGTTCCCTTCCTCTGTCCCTAAGAGGTCCGATTTTTCCTCTAACCCCCCTTTTAATCCTAACATAGGAATAAAAAGCCTTTGGGTTTTCCTTAATCCTATCCGCCAAAATCATTTCATGCCCCCTTTTTGCCCTTCTAACTCCCTGTTTGAGCTCCCTCCTACTCTCTCTATATTCCTTCAATGCTGTCTCGGTTCCCAGCTGCTTCGACCTGTCATACACTTTTCTTCCTAACCAAGTCCTCAATATCCCTAGTAATCCTCGGCTCCCTAATCCTACCTTTCCCATCTTTCCTCTTGGCCGGCACATACTTATCTTGCAACATTTTCAGTATTCCCTTGAAAGAGTCCCACATGCCTAGCGTGGACTTACCCTCAAACAACCGTTCCCAATCAGTATCCCTAAGTTCCTGCCTAATCCGACAGTAGTTAGCCTTCCCCCAATTCAACATCCTGCCCCTAGGGCAACAATAATTCAGGCATTTCATTTCTTTTAGTGCGTGCAGTAATCAAAAGGCTTATGAGCCAGGCAATGGCATCCATATATGTTGGCCAATACATGAAAATTGGAGATAAGGACAGAGAAAATTACAGCACAAGAAAAAGCGCTTCGGCACTCCAAGCTTGCACCAACCATGCTGACCAACAGAACTAAATCCCCACCCTTCTGGGGACCATATCCTTCCATTCCCATCCTATTCATGTATTTGTCAAAATGCCCCTTAAAAGTCACTATCTCCTTGGCAGTGAGTTCCAGGCACCCACCCTCTTCTGTGTAAAAAACTTACCCCATACACCTCCTTTAAACTTCATCCCTCGCACCTTAAACTTATGGCCCTTGGAATTGACTCTTCCACCATGGGAAAAAACTTCTGACTATTCACTCTGTCCATGCCCCGCATAATCCCGTAGACTTCTATCAAGTTGTTCCTCAACCTCCATCATTCCAGTGAGAACAAACCCAGTTTCTCCAATCTTTCCTCATAGCTAATGCCTTCCACACCAGGCAACATTCTGGTAAATCTTTTCTGTACCCTCTCCACATCCTTCTGGTAGTGTGGCAACCAGAATTGAAAACTATATTCCAGGTGCGGCCTAACTAAGATTCTATAAAGGCAACATATTTCCCTTCATCTATGTTACGTAGAGAACCTGGTCACTTAGATTTTGGCTGTACATGCAATCTTAAAGTGCACAAATTAACTGCCACATTTAACTGCATGGCAATACTTGTAAATTGTTTAATTGTAATGAAAAGTGCTTTAAGACATTCCAAAGCAATCTGGAGGGTGCTACATAAATCTACATGATTTACCAATTTTTAAACTCAGTGCCCAGGCCAATGAAGGCAAGCATGCCATATGCCTTCTTGACTACCTTCTCCACCTGCATTGCCACTTTCAGTGATCTGTGTATCTGTACACCCGGATCCCTCTGACTATCAATACTGCTAAGGGTTCTGCCATTTATTGCATATATCCTATTTGTATTAGTTCTTCCAAAGTGCATTACCTCACATTCCTCCTGAAATGCTCTCTTCCAGAATGGTGTTGATAATTTCTAAACAGAAACCTGCGGGATCCATGCCCTTTCCCTCAACACTGAAAATAGAAGTGGGGAGACTTATTGATCTAAGTTCCAGCCACCATCTTTTTCATCTGCAAAGCATGGTGCCAGATTTCCTACTCCCTTTCTGTGCAATGAGATCTAAATCAGAAAGATAACATCATGTTTAATATCAATGTGATATGGTATGTGTGCTTTCTTAAAAGATAGATCCCTGGCTCTTTGTCTGGGCATGTATGTTGCTTTACATTCTCAGGGGTAGAGCAAAGAAACATATTCCAAGTCTATCTTTGCTGGAACAGAAATGGAATCCACACTGTTGGTGTTATCTTGAACAATGTGCTGGCCATATAGTCAACTGAGGTTTTTCCTACACATTCATGGGACATGGGTGTCGCTGAATAGACCACTATTTATTGCCCATCCCTAGTTGCCCTTGAGAAAGTGGTGGTGAGCTGCCTTCTTGAATTGATACAGTCCACATGTTGTGGGTTGATCCACAATGCCATTTGGGAGGAAACTCCCAGATTTTTACCCAGCAACTACCAAGCAACAGCAATATATTTCCAAGTCAAGACAGTAAGTGGTTTGGAGGGGAACTTGCTAGTGGTGGTGTTCCCAAGTATCTGCTGTCCTTGTCCTTCTAGAGGAAAGTGGTCGTGGGTTTGGAAAGTGCTGTCTAAGGACCTTTAGTGAACTGCTGCAGTGCATTTTATGGATATTACACACTGTTGCTACTGAGCGTCAGTGGTGGAGGAAATGGCTGTGTGTAGATGTGGTACCACTCAAGCGATCTGCTTTGTCCTGGATAGTATCAAGCTTCTTGATGTTGTTGGAACTATCCATATCCAGGCAAGTGGGGAATATTCCATTACACACCTGACTTCCACCTTGTAGATGGTGAATAGGCTCTGGGGAGTCAAGAGATGAGTTACTCGCTGAAGTATTCCTAGTCTCTTATCTGCTCTTGTAGCCATTGTGTTTATATGGTGAGTTCAGTTGAGTTTGTGGTCAATGGTAACCCCAAGGATGTTGACAATGATGGATTCCGTGATAGTTACACTATTGAATGTCAAGGGGCGATGGTTAGAGTGTCTGTTATTGGTGATGGTCAATCAGTCTAACCCGCACATAGAACAAAGAACAAAGAACAAAACAAAGAACAAAGGGAAACAGGCCCTTCGGCCCAACGAGCCCGGGCCGCCGCCCCGATGTTCTGCCCTCTACCCGTGATTCCTGTCCATGTTTATAGATCTATGGATTAAAAACCAAATTTGAGGCAATTTAGGGAGAATTTGTTTTGCCAATTAGCCTAACAGCACATCTTTGGGATGTGGGAGGAAACCGGAGCACCCAGAGAAAACCCACGCAAGCACGGGGAGAATGCGCAAACTCCCACAGACACAGGCCCAAATCCACGTATCTGCACAGCACAGCGATAGTCACTGAGCTGTCGTGTTGCCCATCAAATGGTTCAGGTCAAGCGTACACTAACAACATGAAACACTAGGATACTCTCGGAAAAAAATCCAAGAGCAGCCTTCTCACGACCCATCGCATGTATGCCCCTCATTAGACAAGGTGGACCAAAGCACCTGTAACATCTTTGGATATCTGTCCAATGATCTGGTACTTCATCTAGAACAAAGAACAAAACAGAACAGGAAACAGGCCTTTCGGCCCAACAAGCCCGCGCCGCCACCCCGATGTTTCCACCTCTACCCACGATTCCTGTCCATGTTTATAGATCTATGGATTAAAAACCAAATTTGAGACAATTTAGGGAGAATTTGTTTTCCCAATTAGCCTAAGAGCACATCTTTGGGATGTGGGAGGAAACCGGAGCACCCGGAGAAAACCCACGCAAGCACGGGGAGAATGCGCAAACTCCCACAGACACAGGCCCAAATCCATGTATCTGCACAGCACAGCAATAGTCACTGAACTGTCGTGTTGCCCATCAAATGGTCCAGGTCAAGTGTACACTAACAACGTGAAGCACTAGGATACTCTCAAAAAAAAATCCAAGAGCAGCCCTCTCACGACCCATCGCGTGTATGCCCCTCGTTAGACAACAAGGTGGACCAAAGCACCTGTAGGATAAAAACAAGTACATCAATATCATCATCTATTTACACACTTCCCAGGGACTCCCAAGGCTCATGATCCCTATTTTAAATCAGTTTTCTATACCCCTCCATTCCCATTCTGTTCATGTGCCCATCTAAGTATTTCTTAAATAACTCCAGAGTACCTGCCTCCACCACTTTACTTGGCAGCGCATTCCATATCCCCACCACCCTCTGTGTGAAAAAACTCCCTCTAGCATCCAAATTATACCTTACCCCCCTCACCCTAAGCCCGTGACCCCTCGTGCTATTCGAGTCCATCCGAGGAAAGAGCTTAACCCTGTTTACTCTATCTATATCCTTAATAATCTTGTACACCTCTATCAGATCTCCTCTAAGTGTACGTCTTTCTAAGGAAAACAGTCCCAATTTGCCTAACCTCTCCTCGTAACTCAGACCTTCCATACCTCCTCTGCACTCTCTCCTGAGTCTCCACATCCTTCCAGTAACATTGCTTGGTCTCTCTTATTACTACTGCAATTTAAACCAAAGAGTGATATTTCAATGGAGGGGGTTAAGGGGGCTTCCAATCATCTGCTATAACCTTGGCAGAAGGTATTTTCTTGGGTCTCTGCCGATAGAGCTTTGCTTTGGTCCCAATTTTCTGACTGTGCCTAAAACTAAACTCAATCTTTGTATGTTTACAATGCCTGGCATTTGTGTAGCGCAAATATTATTTGTCACTGTCAGCCCAAGCCTGGATATTGTCCAGATCGTGTTGCATTTGAACATGGGCTGCTTCAGTATCTGAGGAGTCACGAACGGTGCTGAACATTGTGCAATCATTATCAAACATCCCCACTTCTGAGTGAACTAGCCTTCTTAATATAACTATAGAGAACAGAAGTCTAGCAATCAAAATACTGGGCTAGCAACCCAGTTGCTGGGCTGGGAAGAATTTTATAGATTCACTAGCACAATGGCTGTGTTAATTTAAGCCTAGTTATAACTAATAAATAAACCTAAAAATAAAATGTTGTCACTAGGATTCCAACCTGATGGCATTTCTTTCTATTTTCCTTAATCGCTCACCCTAATCCCATCTCCACCAGCCCTGGAAAATTACACCCCATGAATTCAAATTCCACAGCTGAGTCCTGTAGGACATTGCTTTGACTGACTATCAAACAGCCCTTATGAAGACACTCACCATTTTCCAGTAAGACACAAATATACTTAGAATTAAATGGAGCCAAGGAAGGATAAATCTTAAAACTCAAAGCTTGATTGAATTGTAATGGGCAACATTAGTTTTGAGCTTTTTGATCATAGTCCTCATGCTCTTTCCTGTACAAGCATCAAAACTCCACCACTTGAATCCTGTTCTCCCCCATTTCTCTGCCCCATTCTCACTTACCTCCACTGGAAACTTACAATTCCCTCCATGATCCCATCCCTTCCTACCTCTGTAAGCTTCTCCAGACTCACATTCCAGCCTGTGTGCTTTGGCTATTTGACTCTGGATTCCAAAATATCCCTCCTCCTTACCTGGTCTTCTATGTTTGACGGCAACATTTTTTTCTGCCTGCATTCTGCCATCTTTGCTCTGGCATGCCCCATCTATAATTGGCTCCTCTAAGTCTTTATCTGCTGTACATTATGATAACCGTGACTGGAACCTGTACTGGCAAAGAGTCTATTTAATATTTCTACCATTTCCTGACCAGCTGTAACAGTTTATTCAATTCACCCCTAAACAGATCTATCATAGAAATCATAGATACCCTACAATGCAGAAAGAGGCCACCTGCCTCAATCCCAGCCAGACCCTACCCCCTCCATATAACCATATACTTACCTGCTAATCACTCTAACCTATGCATGTGAGGACACTAAGGGGCAATTTTAACATGGCCAATCAACCTAACCCGCACATCTTTGGATATCTGTCCAATGACCTGGTACTTCATCTAGGAACATTGTTTGGTCTCTCTTGTTACTACTGCAATTTAAACCTAAGAGTGACATTTCAATGGGGCTTCTTCCAATCATCTGCTATAACCTTGGCAGAAAGCATTTTTTTGGGTTTCTGCCCATAGAGATTTGCTTTGGCCCAATTTTCTGATTGAGCCTAAAACTAAACTCAATTCTGATATGTTCACAACACAGAAGGAAATTATTTAGTTCTTCAGCTTTGTGCTGGTTCTATACTAAAGTAAAGTTTATTTATTAATCACATGTCAGGCTTACGTTAACACTACAATGAAATTACTGCAAAATTCCCTTAGTCGCCATAGCTCAGGTCAATGCACCTAACCAGTACATCTTTCAGATGGGAGGAAACCAGAGTACCTAGAGAAAACTCACACAAGCACGAGGAGAATGTGCAAACTCCACACAGTGACCCAAGCTGGGAGTTGAACCTGGGTACCTGGCGCTGTGGAGCAACAGTGCTGACCGCTGTGCTACTGTGCCACCCTGTCCAAAAGAGCATCCAAAACTAGTTCTATTCATTCATGCTATCCCTATAGTCCTATATATTTTCTCAACTTAACATATTGTTCTGTTTTTCATTTAACAACACTCCTCCTCTTTGCAACAGGTTTTCTCTTTGCACTGTCTCAGTGACAATCTTAAGCTGATGACAATTCATCATTGAGATAAAAGCAAAATACTGCAGATGCAGATCATGTGCCAACCAACTCAAGAACAACTTCTTTTTTTTTTATTATTATTAAGCAACACAGCACGGGAAACAGGCCCTTCGGCCCAACGAGCCCGCGCCGCCGTCATACCAAATACATTATCCTATTTTAATATTCCTATATAATAATATATATATTATTCCTAATTTGGAAAATTTTCACCATAGGGACAATTTGTTACCCAATCAGCCTAAGAGCGAATTTTTGGGTTGTGGGAGGAAACCGGAGTGCCCCGAGAAAACCCACGCAACCACGGGGAGAACGCGCAAACTCCCGCAGACACCGGCCCAATTCCAAGTGTCTGCACAGCCACATCGATAGTCTCTGAGCTGTCATGGTGCCCTTCTTCTCTGCTGCCGTCAGACTTTTGAATGGACCTACCTTACATTAAGTTGATCTTTCTCTACACTGTAGCTATGACTACATTCTGCACTCTCTCATTTCCTTCTCCATGAATGGTATCTGTGTGTACATAGCACAACAGGAGAAAACACTGAAACAACAGTAGAAAATGCTAGAAAATCTCAGCAGGTCTGACAGCGTCTGTTGGGAGAGAATAAAACTAATGTTTCGAGTCTGGATGACCCTTTGTGTAGATTTGAAACATTGGCTCTTTTCTCTCCTCACAGATGTGGTCGGACCTGCTGGTTTTTCCAGCATTTTCTGTTTTGGACTATTCATAGAACATGGAACACTACAGCACAAACAGGCCCTTCGGCCCACAAGTTGCGCCAATCATACCCATACCTACCAGGCCATAGAACTATCTGTAACTCCCAATTCCATTCAATCCCATGTACTCATCCAGAAGTCTTTTAAAAGACTCCAGTGAGTTCGCCTCCACCACCACTGACGGCAGCTGATTCCATTCACTCACTACCCTCTGAGTGAAAAACTTACCTCTAACATCTCCTCTGTACTTGCTGCCCAGCACCTTAAACCTGTATCCTCTCGTAGCGACCATTTCAACCCTGGGAAATAGCCTCCGAGAATCCGCCCTATTTATTCCTCTCAACATTTTATAAACCTCTATCAGGAGAAGAAACCTAGCTCCCTCAACCTGTCTTCATAAGGCATGCCTCCTAATCCAGATAACATCCTTGTAAATCTCCTGTGCACCCTCTCAATAGCTTCTACATCCTTCCTGTAGTGAAGCGATCAGAACTGCGCACAGTACTCCAAATGGGGTCTGACTGGGTCTTATTCACCACTTAGTGACTCGAACCTATAGCGTTTGAAGTCTGATAATGACCACAAGGTCAGTGGTAGTAAACTATTGGAACAATTTATTACATATCTATCTCCTGACACAGTGAGCTTAAGACTGCCCATGCAAGTTCCACTCAAAACAAGCTTGAGTCCTGGGTCATCTGATTTGTCCTCTTCACCACCAACCCTCAGGGGCTGCAGTGTGTACTACAAGGTTCACTGCAGCAATTCACCAAATCTCCTATACAGCACCTTCCAAACCTACTTACATCTAGAAGAACAAGAGGAGCAGATACATGGGAACACCAGCACATGAAAATTCCCCTGTCATTGTCCTGACTTGGAAAGATATTGCCATTCCTTTGCAGTCACTGGATCAAAATCCTGGAATTCCCTCCCAAACGGCATTGTGGATCAACCCACAGAACACAGCAATTCAAGAAACCGGCTCATCACAGCCTTTTCAAGGACAACTAGGGAGGGGAAATAAATGTTGGCCAGCCTACAACGTCCATGTACCATGGATTAATAAAAAAAAGGGCATACCTCAACATAAGTAACACAATTCTATCTCATACTCATTGATATGTTATTCTTGTATGAATTCAGATTTGCAAATATTTCAGTTATGACTAATGCTTATTTTGCTGAAGTGTTCCATACTGTGAGAAAACAGTTGCTTGACACAAGAGATGTAAAAATTTTGCCGAGCGAAAATATGTAAGAAGAGGTAATAAAGAATTTAGGGATGTAGAGGAGTATAAGGTGTGTAGAAGGGAACTTAAAAAGGAAATTAGGAGAGCCGGAAGGGGTAATGAGAAGGCCTTGGCAGGGAAGATTATGGAGAATTCCAAGGCCTTCTACAAATATGTGAAAAGTAAAAGGATGAGAAGAGAAGGGATAGGACCTATAAAAGGCGAAGGGGGAAAAGTCTGTGTGAATCCGGAAGAAATGGCAGAGGTGCTAAACGAGTACTTTGCCTCGGTATTCACGGTGGAAAGTGAACTGGGAGATTGCACTGCAGGTTTGAGGCATACGGAAAAGATTGAGTATGTGGATGTTAGGAAGGAGGATGTGTTAGACCTGTTAAATTCTATCAAGATAGACAAGTCGCCGGGACCGGATGGGATGTACCACAAGTTATTGTGGAATTAGTTGCAGAGCCCCAGCGATGATCTTTGCGTCGTCCATGCAAACGGGAGAGGTTCCGGAGGATTGGAGGATTGCGGATGTGGTTCCTATCTTTAAGAAAGGGAACAGGGATAGTCCAGGAAATTACCGACCTGTGAGTTTGACTTCAGTGGTTGGTAAGCTGATGGAGAGGCTTCTGAGGGATAAGATATATGAACATTTGGAGAAGTTTGGACTGATTAGAAATAGTCAGCATGGTTTTGTTAAGGGCAGGTCATGCCTTACGAGCCTAGTTGAGTTCTTCGAAAATGTGACTGAACACATTGACGAAGGAAGGGCGGTGGACGTAGTGTACATGGACTTTAGTAAGGCGTTTGATAAGGTCCCCCATGCAAGGCTTCTGGAGAAGGTGAGAGGACATGGGATCCAAGGGGCTTTGGCCTCGTGGATCCAGAACTGGCTTGCCGGCAGAAGGCAGAGAGTGGTTGTGGATGGATCTTGTTCTGCATGGAGGTCGGTGACCAGTGGAGTGCCCCAGGGATCTGTTCTGGGACCCCTGCTGTTTGTCATTTTCATAAATGACCTGGATGAGGAAGTGGACGGACGGGTTAGCAAGTTCGCCGACAATACAAAGATCGGTGGTGTTGTGGATGGTCTGGAGGGATGCCAAAAGTTGCAGCGGGACACAGACAGGATGCAAGACTGGGCGGAGAAGTGGCAGATGGACTTCAATGCAGATAAATGTGTAGTGGTCCATTTTGGTAGGAATAATGGGATGAAGGAGTACAATATAAGGGGTAGGAGTCTTAGCTGTGTTGTAGAGCAGAAGTATCTCGGGGTCCGGGTCCATAGGACTCTTAAATCGGCCTCGCAGGTGGAGGAAGTGGTCAAGAAGGCATATGGTGTACTGGCCTTCATAAATCGAGGAATAGAGTTTAGGAGTCAGAAGGTAATGATGCAGCTCTATAAGACTCTTGTCAGACCCCAATTGGAGTATTGTGTGCAGTTCTAGTCGCCTCATTATATTAAGGATGTAGAGGCTATTGAGAGGGTTCAGAGGAGATTTACAAGGATGCTGCCTGGATTGGGAGGCAGGCCTTATGAAGATAGGTTGAGGGAGCTGGGACTCTTCTCACTGGAGAGACATAGGTTGAGAGGCGACCTGATAGAGGGTTATAAAATGTTGAGAGGAATAGATAGGGTGGACTCTCAGAGACTATTTCCCCGAGTGGAAATGGTCAATACGAGAGGACACAGATTTAAGGTGCAGGGAAGCAAATACAAAGGAGATGTCAGGGGTAGGTTTTTTCACTCAGAGGGTGGTGTGTGAATGGAACCGACTGCCGTTGGAGGTTGTTGAGGCAAACTCACTGGGGTCTTTTAAGAGACTTCTGGATGAGTATATGGAGAAGAATAGGATAGGGGGTTATAGATAGGTCTGTGGATTGGTAGATGTGATCGGCGCAACTCGTGGGCCGAAGGGCCGGTTTGTGCTGTACTGTTCTATGTTCTATGTTCTATGTCCTATGTTAAAGAATGCTTTGAGCTTGGTTTCCTTGCATGATGCTAATTTGGAGTTAAATATATACCTCCGATATACCAGTGAGCAACTTCATAATTGCACAATCTTAATGCCGTTTGCATGAACTCTTGCTACAGACAAACTACACAGCATTCAGGAGAACTGTGACACGACATCACACAACCCTGCCAACAGCAACCTCTGCAAGACATGCCAGATCATCGACACGGATGCCATCATCTCACATAAAAACACCACTCACCAGGTACACGATACATCTTGTAACTCAGCCAACATTGTCTACCTGATACGCTGCAGGAAAGCATGTCCTGATGCCTGGTACATTGGGGATACCATACAGATGCTATGACAACAAATAATGAACATTGCTCAACAATCACTAGGCAGGTGTGTTCCTTTCCAATTGGGGGACACTTCAGCAGTCAAGGCAGCCTTCACAACACATGACAATGCAGAATTGCTAAGCAGTGACTGATAGCCAAGTTTTGCACAGATGATGATGGCTTCAACCGAGATCTTGGGTTCATGTCACACTATCTGTAACCCCCTTGACTTGCCTGGGCTTGCAAAATCTTACTAACTGTCCTGGCTAGAGACAATACACATCTCTTTAACTTGTGGTTAATACTCTGTCCACTCAACTTGTTTGTACATTTAAGACTTGATTACATGTAAAGATTCACATTCCACCCATTATCTTGTAAATTAAGTTTGTGTCTTTATATGCCCTGTTTGTGCGGGCCTTGGGGCTCCAAAAGCTAGTGCTGCCAAATAAACCTGTTGGATTAAACCAAATTAACTTGGTGTTGTGAGACTTCTTACTGTGATATTTGTGTAGCAATGGTCTAGGATGTTTGGGCTTCAAGTGGAACAGGAGATGTGTTGGTGGTAATTTGGTAGCACGGTCTTGAGCTTGGCCTGATTGAAGTTCCTGGCCACGTTGAACAAGGTCTCGGGATGTTTCATCTCAAAGCTATTTGTCGTAGTATATATTTCATCCAGTGCAATCTTCATGTCTACATGAGGTGGGATGTAAACGGCCGTCAGGGTAACAGAGGTGAATTCCCGCGGAATGTAGTAAGGGTGGCATTTGAGAAGTTAAGTTTAAGCTCAGCATGTTTATGAAAATAGTAGCTAATTAAAATATAATTATCTACAACCAAGGAAAATAAGCAACTACACGTCCAACCAAATTATAACTCATTCCTTCTAACTTAAAGTTCAGAAATTAATTATCACTCCTACATATTTATTATGGCCAGTAGTAATTAGAGTAGTTGCAATAATGAAATATATTCCTGCATTAAATGCATAGACCATCTAGCCTT
The DNA here is from genome assembly GCA_024679065.1 of Sphyrna mokarran. Classification (NCBI taxonomy): domain Eukaryota; kingdom Metazoa; phylum Chordata; class Chondrichthyes; order Carcharhiniformes; family Carcharhinidae; genus Sphyrna; species Sphyrna mokarran. The sequence continues at coordinate 36,908,478 of JAGIQG010000001.1, forward strand.
GAAGTGGTTTATGCTGACAATAAATTGAAAATGTGAAACATTAAGATTTATTTGTAATCATTTTTTTGGAAATGCACAAAGATAGAAATATCATACCAGTGCAATAAGTTCTAGGATTGCAGTTAATATTCAATACCAAGACATCATGGACAATAGTGTGTCCAATTACCTTGTGATGAAAATTGGAATGAAAATTATATAAACTCTATAACCAAAAAAAACAACCTATCTGTCCCTTCTAAAAAGATGAAACTAAAAAATAATATACAAGACCAACTTCTAAATGCCACTCTGTTCCTAATTTTCTATACACTAAGAATGAACATGGACGATACTGTGGCACAGTGGGTCACATTGCTGCCTCACAACCCCAGGAACCCATGTTCAATTCCGGCCTCAGATAATTGTGTGTAGTTTGCACATTCTCCATGTCTGTGTGGGTTTTCTCCGGGTGCTCGGTTTCCTCCTGCATGCCAACCATGTGTAAGTTGGATTGATTAACGATGCTAAAGTGACCCTTGGTGTCAGGGATTAGCAGTGTAAATAGATGGGGTTATGGGGATAGAGCATGAGTGGTATTGTTATCAGTGCAGACTCAGTACGTCAAATAACCTCCTTCTGCTCTGTAAAGATATAATTCTAGGTATGGCACAGTGGCAAAGTGGTTAGCACTGATACCCCACAGCACAAGGGATTCATATTGGAATCCCTGCTTGCATCACTGTCTGTGTGGAGCTTGCACATTCTTCCCACGTCTGCGCGGTTTAACTCTGGGTGCTCAGGTTTCTTCCCACAGTCCAAAGATGCGCGAGTTAGATGGATTGACCATGCTAAATTGCCATTAGTGTCAGGGGACTAGCTAGGATGAATGCATAGGACTAAGGGGATAGGGTCTGGGTGGAATTGCTGCAGATTTGATGGGCCAAATGGCCTCCTTTTGCATTATAGAGATTCTATGATTCCAATTTTCATTACACTAAGAATGAGCTCTACATTTCTGATTTGGACTTCTGAACCTGGCCTCTTCATGAATGCAGAGCATAACTGTTCTTGAGTGCTTCCTCATAATGCAGAGTCATTAGAGGAAGCCAAGCAATGTCTCCTTCCATGGCATAGGCAAGTCTATTACACTGAAATCCTTTGCGATAATCTTTGGGACAGCTTTTCACTCATATTGAATAAGTGCGAATGAGGTAAATGGGAAAGGTAGAAAAGCAAATAGGGCGTCAAGGTATTGGGGACAAAGTAGGTTTAGTGTTGGTGGGTTTGGCAGCAGGATGAGTAGGGTGTTGGAGTGATGAGCTAGGATCAGGTCGGGTGAGGGATGTCAGAAAGTTGGGGAGTGTTTGAATTGTCAGGTGATCAGGTGTTTAGAGGGTTGAGGATCATGAGGAATTGGGGTCAAGGGAGGTGCAGGAAGTCGTGAGTCGGAGGGTCAGAATAATAAAAGGACAGGGGAGTTGGGGGATTGGAGGATTGAAGGGTTGGGAAGAACCCTCCGGTTGAGCGAGGGTGTCAGGGGGCATTAGGGGTGGTGGGGGGAAATCAGTTATAGTAACTCAGGAATTAGAAATGTCTTTCTGTTGAACAGTTTCTGGGTAACTATTCAGGTAAGTAAGTTGAAACCATCCAGAGTCTCTGATTCTATCTTAGAATCAGAGATGGAGACTTTTTCAGAGGGTCCCATGGAATTGGGGAACTGCCCATTGGGAATTGAAACTTCAGAGACAATTCCCACATAACCTTTAGGAAGGGACATTTGAAGGGATGCCCAGAGCATCCTCCAGGGTACATCCAACCTTCAATCGTCTGGAGACTGGGGGATCTGGATCATACAATACAGCATAGAAAGAGGCCATTCACTCAAACCCATTGTTTGGGAAATCTAATTCACTAACTCCTCATAGTCCTGTAACTCTTTTGCTTCACAAGTTCATCCACATTTCTCTTAAAAGGTGTAATTGTTACTGCCTCAACAATTCCCTTTGGCAAAGCAATCCATGTTTAAGCAACCCTTGGCATAAACACATTTATCCTAAGCTCTCTCATTAGTCTCTTTGCAAACATTTTCAACATCACTGATTCCCCAACCGGAGGAAATTGTCTTTCCCTATTCACTCTAACAGAATTTCTAACATTGTAAACAACATTTAAAAGCAAACACTCAAGATCGAGGAAATAAATTAGTTTGACAAACAAAATGTTTGTGAAATCCCAAGTGAATGAATATTTAAGGCAAAGGCAGATACAGAGCTAAGAGAAACTATGACAGAAATTGGGTTCTATTACATTAATTTTGTAGGTGGTAATTCATCTCCAAATGCATACAAAGAGCACGAGATAGACGCACACACACAAAGGCATACGCGCACACACACACACACACACACAATCTCACACAGACACACGCATGCACATACACAGACATATACATGCACATACACACACGCACACAAAGACACAAACATGCACAAACATTCACACATAGACACATGCACACACTCAGACACACACATGTATACACCTGTGCAAACACAGTTGCATACGTGCACACAAATTCACACAACGATATACATACACACACATACACATCCAAAGTGAAGTGCACTGGATGCCATCTGAGTAAAAAGGTTGTAAGTGATTAGGATATCAATCTGTGTGTTTTGCTGATTTGACACATTGCCATTTTGGAATGTCACGTTCCAATTTATCCCTTGCTTACCCAAAGCAGGACACAACATTAAATAACATGGAGGACAAACAACCTGTCAGCATGACTCGAAAGAAACATGAAAATCTAAATAAAAACAGAAAAATTCTGGAAATGTTCAGTAGGTCTGCTATCACCTACTCAGAGAGAGAGAGAGAGTTGGTGAGCTTGGTGAGCTTACATCAAAGGTTTGAAATGTTATTTTTTTCTCTCTCTCCATTGCTGAACTTCCTGAGTATTTCTGGCATTTTCTATTTTTATTTCAGATTTCTAATATCTGCAGTATTTTGCTTTCATGTTCACTAAATGCACATTAGTTGCTGAGTTATTGTTTCAGACAGCTGGTGCAATTACACACAAATATGAAACTTTCCTTATTCTTGATTAAAGACTGAATCATTTGCAGGACATGATCTAACAAGTGTCCATGTACTCCCTGGTGATTTAAAATCACAGGAACTCTCAACAGGAATTGCTTTTCCCTCAAATTCAGCAGGGGCCAATCCTAGAGATTACATCTAGTAGCCTGAAGTCAATGGGAATCTGGAGGAAATCTTCATTGATTGGAATCATACCAAGCACAGAGGCAGGTGATTGTGGTTTTTGGAGGTGAATCATCTCAGTCTCAGAACATCACTGCAGGAATTCCTTAGGGTAGTGTCCTCGGCCCAATCACATTTAATTGCTTCACCAGTGACCTTCCTTCCAACAAAGGGACAGAAATGGTGATGCTCATTGATAATTTTACAATGTATAGCATCATTCATGAATCCTCAGATACAGAAGCACTTCATGTCTATGTGCAGTAATACTTGGACAATATTCAAGCTTGGGCTGATAAATAGCAAATATTATTTGTACCACACAAGTGCCAGGCAATGACTATCTCCAACAAGAGAAAATCAAACCATTTCCCTTCAATCCCTCCCAAGGGCAGCACAGTAGCAATGGTTAGCATTGCTGCTTCACAGCTCCAGAGGCCTGGATTTGATTCCTGGCTTTGGTCACTGTCTGTGTGGAGTCTGCATATTCTCCTCGTGGGTCTGCTCCGGTTTCTTCTCACAGTCCAAAGATGTGTGGGTTAAGTTAATTGGCCATGCTAAAATTGTCTGTTAGTGTCCTGAGTTGCATAGGTTAGAGGGATTAGTGGGTAAATATGTAGGGATATAGGGTTAGGGCCTGGGTGGGATTGTGGTTGGTGCAGACTCAATGGGCCAGATGGCCTCTTCTGTGCTGTAGGGTTTCTAGATTCTATGACTTGACATGAGCTGAATACATAATGTCAAGGTATTGACATTCTGGGGGTTGCTATTGACCCAAAGCTGAACTGGACCAGTCATATAATGACTGCGGCTATAAGAACAAGTCAGAGACTGGGAATTCTGCAGAGAGTATCTCATCTCCTGATTCCCCAAGGCCTGTCCACCATCTACAATGAATATGATGAAATGCTTTCCACTTGCCTGGATAGGTCCAGCTTTAGCAAAGAAGTTCAAAACCATCCAGGCCAAAGCAGTCCACATGATGGGCACCCTATCTATCAATCTTATATGCTCTAATTTTTGTTGGATCAGCACATTCCTAAATAATCTTGATAGCTCCCTCTAAGAGTACTCTATCACTGTACTGAAACATTCCATTATTATATTCAAGTCCACTCTGACGATTTTTCTAATTCTATTCCTTAAAATATCCAATATCACTGCCTCCATTAAATCACTATAGCTCATATTGCAATGTAGACTCAAACATCTTAATGAAGTCTAACCCCATGAAAAACCCAAATGTCAAAGTTTCAGAATTACTAATGCACCAAAATTGATTGATCTCCTGCTTACCTGGTCTTGTCCCCTGCTGATGATCAGATAAGAAACATAAGGTATGAAAATTCAAAAGAAACTTCCCTTTATATTCCTTAACATGCCCTTGGAAAATAATTGTCCCTTTTATCCTCAATTTGCTGTGGTTACTGCAAACTGAAGGTTTTGGGCCCTGTACTCCATTCTATAATAAACAAATTGTTGTTGAGGTATGACCAAAAAGGACAATCTCTAATTTGGAGTACATCACAAACTGCAGGCTGCCATGAAGTAGCATTAGCTGTTTGTGACATAGACACAATGTCTACGAGGATATGTACTGTTCTCCGGAGCAGAGTTTTTGGAGAGTGGCTGGTGAGATTCCTGACTTGCAATTTCTGTCTTTCACTTTAGTTGTTAGAGTGTTTAGTTCGGCGCTCTGTAGCGGGAGATAGGCACGGGGGGCTGCAGGGAAGGAAGCGCAGGAGTATAAAAGGAAGGCCAAGGTAAGACAGCGGACAGCGTTGGGAGCGGGCAGTGAAGTGAGACGGGAATTAGAGTGAGAGCAACAAGGGCTAAGCTCACTGGGCTTGGGTGAGCGCAGGCTTGGACGCGGCGAGTACCTTGATTCCTACCTAATCAACACTTTTCCCAACACCTTTAAAGGGGGTATACAAAATGCCACGATACTTGGCCAAACGCGTCCACTGCGTACGCTGCCATATGTGGACCTTCTTGGAGGCATCACGTCTCCCAAAGGCCCACATATGCGCAAAATGTTTAGAACTGCAACGTTTAAGAGCAAAGTTGAGACAGCTGGAGCTGCGCTTGGAGGACATGTGTCTAGTGAGGGAAAATGAGGTTACAATGAATAGGGAAGGTAGTCCTGCGGGGACCCCAGGATCTAGTAGTAGGGACAGGCTGGTTACAGTTACGAGGAACAAGAATAAAAATCAAGGCACAAAGGCCATCTCAAAGGAGGATTCCAAGAAAACCAAGGGAGGGGTAAAAGCTGTGATGGAGAGGGCAAGTGAGGGGGAACAGAATGCCGCAGAGAACAGCAGGAAAGCAGGAAGTGAGATATTGGTGGGGGATGGGATGGTTAAAGAGATCGATAGGTGATTCTGTGGGCAAAAGAGAGACTCCAGGATGGTAGCGTGCCTCCCTGGAGCAGGGGTCCAGGATGTTTCAGAGAGGGTAGAGGGAATTTTGAAGGAAGAAGGGTCTAAGGCAAATGTAATAGTTCACATAGGACAGAAAGATGTAGGAACAAAGCACAGGGGGAACTTACGTAGGCAGTTTAGGGAGTTGGGGGCTCAACTGAAAGGTAGGGCCTCCAGGGTGGCATTCTCTGGCCTGCTGCCTGTGCCCGGGACCGATTGGGGAAAAACAAATGAGACACTCCAACTAAAAGCATGGATGAGGGATTGGTGTAGGGCAAAAGGCTTCATATTCATTGATCATTGGGAGGTCTTCAGGAGGGAGGGTCATCTATTCAAGAGGGATAGGGAGCAGTTGACTGGGAGGGGAACACATATTTTAGCTGGGAGGTTAGCTGGAGTGTTTCAGTTAGCTGGAGTGTTTCAGAAGTGTTTAAACTAATAGGGAGGGAGGGTGGGGAGAGAGAGGGAACTGGGAGTGGGAGAGAGAGGGATGATAGGGTAACACCAGAAGGTAGAAAGGAATATCCAAGAGCTGAGGGTCTTCAGTGCATGTGTTTTAATGCGAGGAGTGTGACTGGCAAAACAGATGAACGGAAGGCAATAATGTTCACGAGGAGTTTAGAAGTGGTGGCGGTGACCGAGACGTGGTTGAAGGAGGGGCAAGACTGGCAATTGAATATTCCAGGGTATAAGTGTTTTAGGGGTGACAGAGTTGGTGTGAGGAGAGGCGGGGGAGTGGCTTTATTAGTTAAGGACAACATCATAGCAGTGCAGAGGGAGGGAGGTATGGATGATTTAGGAATTGAGTCTCTATGGATGGAGTTGAGGAATAGGAAGGGAGTGGTTACTCTGTTGGGTGTTTACTACAGACCGCCCAACAGCCCGCGAGCCATGGAAGAAGGGATATGCAGGGACATTTTAGATAAGTGTAGGAAAAATAGGGTAGTAGTAGTGGGAGATTTCAATTTTCCTGGAGTAGATTGGAGAGGGCTGTAGGAGTGGATGGGGAGGAATTTGTACTGTGTGTTTTGGAAGGGTCCTTGGAGCAGTATGTGGATGGCCCGACTAGAGATGGGGCTATACTGGATTTGGTTCTGGGGAATGAGCCAGGCCAGGTGGTTGACGTCGAGGTAGGAGAGCATGTGTCAAATAATGATCGCAACTCTGTCTGCTTTAGGATATTAATGGAAAAGGACGAGACCGGCCCAAAAGGGAAGGTATTTAACTGGGGTAGAGCTAGATACAGCCAGATTAGGCAAGATCTTAAAGATACCGACTGGGATAAGCTTTTCGAGGGCAGGTCGATGAGGTACATGTGGGAGTCTTTCAAGGGAAAACTAAACTCTCTGCAGGAAAGATACGTGCCGGCAAGGAGGAAGGATGGGAAAGGTAGGATTAGAGAACCGTGGCTTACCAGGGAGATTGAGGACTTGATCAAGAAAAAGCGAGAGGCTTACATTAGATCTAGGCAACTAGGGACTGATACAGCGTTGGAAGCTTATAGAGATTGTAGACGGGATCTTAAAAGGTGTATTAGAAAGGCAAAAAGGGGCCACGAGGTGGCTCTGGCAGGTAGGATTAAGGAAAATCCAAAGGCATTTTACACCTATGTAAGGAGCAAAAGGATGGTTAGAGGCAAGATTGGACCTCTCAGGGACAGAGGAGGGGATCTATGCTTAAAGCCTGAGGGAATGGGGGAGATCCTGAATGAATACTTTGCGTCGGTATTCACGCAGGAGACTGGACAGATGTCTGTTGCTGAAGTTGACAAAGTTGAGGATCGGTTGAGGGAAATAAGGATTACGAGGAAAGAGGTGTTGGGGCTGTTAGGCAGCTTAAAGACATATAAAGCTCCGGGGCCTGATGGCATTTACCCCAGGCTGCTAAGGGAGTTGAGGGAAGACTTGGCTGGGCCTCTGACGCAAATCTTTGTCTCTTCCTTGGACACAGGTGAGGTCCCAGAGGACTGGAGGATAGCAAACGTAGTACCGTTGTTTAAAAAAGGTCAGAGGGATCACCCAGGGAACTATAGGCCGGTGAGCTTGACTTCAGTTATAGGTAAGCTAATGGAGAGGATCCTTAGGGACAGGATGTATGAGCATCTGGAGCGCTGCGATCTGATCAGGAATACGCAGCATGGCTTCGTCAAGGGGAAGTCTTGTCTTACAAATCTAGTGGAATTTTTTGAAGAAGTGACAAAAACAGTTGATGAAGGACAGGCTGTTGATGTCGTCTACATGGATTTCAGTAAGGCGTTTGACAAGGTTCCTCATGGTAGACTGATAGAGAAGGTGAAGGCGCATGGGATACAGGGTCGGGTATGTAGATGGGTCGAGAACTGGCTCGGGAGGAGGAGACAGAGGGTAGTAGTGGAAGGCTCTTTTTCCGGCTGGAAGCCTGTCACTAGTGGAGTGCCACAAGGCTCAGTACTAGGTCCTCTTCTATTTGTGGTCTACATAAACGACTTGGAAGTAGGGGTAGGTGGTGAGATCAGCAAATTTGCTGATGACACCAAGATGCTTGGATTGGCGGGTACAGAAGAGCAGTGTCAGGCAATACAACAGGACATAGATAGGTTGGTAGACTGGGCAGATAGATGGCAAATGGAATTTAATCCGGATAAATGCGAGGTGATGCATTTTGGCCGGAAAAATGTAGAAGAGAGTTATAGGATAAAAGGTAAAACTATACGGAGCATAGAGACGCAGAGAGACTTGGGGGTGCAGGTTCACAAGTCTCTGAAGGTGTCCTCACAGGTGGAGAAGGTGATAAAGAAGGCGTATAGTATGTTAGCTTTCATAGAAAAGGGCATAGAATACAAGAGTAGGAGTTTGATGTTGCAGTTGTATAGAACGTTGGTTAGGCCTCACTTGGAATACTGCGTCCAGTTCTGGTCGCCGTACTATCGGAAGGATGTGGAGTCCTTGGAGAGAGTGCAGAGGAGGTTTACCAGGATGCTGCCTGGTATGGAAGGACTGTCTTATGAGGAACGATTAAATAGACTGGGGTTGTTTTCCCTTGAAAGACGTCGGCTTAGAGGGGATCTCATAGAGGTGTATAAGATTATAAGGGGTATAGATAGAGTAAATGGAGGTAAACTTTTTCCACCTTCAGAAATGGATAGGACGAGGGGTCATGGCCATAGGGTGAGGGGGGCTATGTATAAGACGAATATTAGAGGGCAGTTTTTCACACAAAGGGTAGTGGGGGTGTGGAATGCACTGCCGAGTAAGGTGGTGGGAGCAGGCACGCTGGGGCTGTTTAAGGGTCTCTTGGACAGCCACATGAGCGGTATGCAGATAGAGGGATATAGTAGGACTGTTTAACTATGGCTTTTTTTCCACAGGTAATTCGGTCCATACTTGACCAACATTGAGCATGCATTCGGCAGGTGGTGCGAGTACAGCTCTTGGATGTTGATTCATGGGTTGCCTGGTACTTCATGTCGTAAATGAGTGCTTTATGTGGACCATCTGAAGGGCACCATGACAGCTCAGAGACTATCGATGTGGCTGTGCAGACACTTGGAATTGGGCCGGTGTCTGCGGGAGTTTGCGCGTTCTCCCCGTGGTTGCGTGGGTTTTCTCCGGGCACTCCGGTTTCCTCCCACAACCCAAAAATTCGCTCTTAGGCTGATTGGGAAACAAATTGTCCCTATAGTGAGAGTCTTCCATATTAGGAATAACCTAAATCTATAATAGGATAATGGAATTGCTACTATATAGTTATGACGGTGGCGCGGGCTCGTTGGGCCGAAGGGCCTGTTTCCCGTGCTGTGTTGCTCTAAAAAAAAAGAATGAACAATGTGAGGAAGGTAACTGCACAAAGATATCTTTTAAAAGAGCAAGTATCAGCAGTTTGACATGATGTCTGCAACATAATGGATAGGCATGGGTTAATCCCAAATGACAATAACTGAGTGTTTCCTAACTATTCCCCCAAGGTTTTTAGTTCTTCATGCTGATCCAAATAAAAAATGAAAAAAATAATAATCAGTCAGTTCTACTGAAGATTATGATCGAAAAATAGCAATGGAAACCATTCTGCACTAAATAATTATAAATAGCTAATATAGCACACTACTTTTAGATTATTAGAAAAACAAAACAAAATAGGAAGACTCCAAAAAGGCTGACACTGTATCTATACAAAAGGTTACCCTAACATTCTTTAAGGTCAGCTGGCATATATTTACATTTCTATTCACTTTATGACCCTGCAATTGGAGACTCAGTTCTCTTTTCAGGCCATTTTGATAGGGATTAGCACTAAATATGGGTAAAGGGTTATGAAATATAGATGGCTAAAGAGTATTGCAGTGAGAAACAAATTAAATGGGAGAAAGTAATAGCCTTAGATTGGAGATAAAATAGGGAAATATCACAGGAAGTTGAGTTTACCCAATTGTAATGCATGCGTCTTGGGCAACAAACAATCTTTTCTAACTTTAGCATTGGTTGAATATAACATCTAACTTTTAAAGAATAGAAGGTTTTGACTCCATGTACAAGATCTAATTTTTAGCCTAGAGGCCTTTGACTACTTTATTACAAAATGTAAATTCCCACCAATTCATTTGGTGCCATTTGTTGGTAGCTTTGAAAAAATGTAAGCACTGTCATTGATATCACCCTGGAAAGTAAAATGGAATACATATTCTCAACTTGCGCTCAGGACGCAGATCAGTTGCGAAACTTTGCCAAGCAGATGAGACAAAGAAATTACACCATTTACATGCACACCAAGAACAGGAAACTTGAAAAACTCGGCATCGCCACCAGCAACAACCAAGCCTCCCTTGGCACCACAGTAGAAAACAACACTACCGCAGGGAGGTCCATTGTTAACCTGTCGGACTACACACTTCAATCAGAGGAAATCGAAGTTCTCAGCCGAGGGCTCAATTTCTGTCCCACCACCAAAATGGACCCCATCAGTCTCGCAGCAGATACAGAGGAATTCATCAGGCGAATGAGGCTGCATGAGTTCTTCCACAAACCCCAAGAGGCCAATAGTGGACTCAATGAGACAGCTAATGAACCAGAACAGCCGACAGAGGGATCCGCAGTGCAGCAACCGAAGAGGAATGAATCCAATTGGACTCCTCCGGAAGGCCGCTGCCCCCGACTGGACATGTATGCCCAAGCCATCAGGAGGTGCGTGAACACCAGATTCATCAACCGCACTTACAAGACAGTCCCGAACATCACCCAAGTACAACGCAAGGCCATCCGTGCTCTCAAGACCAACCGCAACATTGTCATCAAACCAGCAGACAAAGGAGGCGCCACCATCATACTGAACAGAACGAACTACTGTGAAGAAGTGTACCGACAACTAAACAATGAGAAACACTACAGACAGTTACCAGCAGATCCAACCAAAGAACACACTCGTCAACTCAACACTCTGATCAAAACCTTTGATCCGGACCTTCAGAACACCCTCCGGGCTCTCATTCCACGTACTCCCCGCATTGGAGATCTCTACTGCCTCCCAAAGATACACAAGGCAAACATACCCGGCCGTCCCATCGTATCGGGCAATGGGACCCTGTGTGAGAACCTCTCCGGCTATATCGAGGGCATCCTGAAACCCATTGTACAAAGAACCCCCAGCTTTTGTCATGACACTACGGACTTCCTACAGAAACTCAGCACGCATGAAGCAGTTGAACCAGGGACACTCCTTGTCACAATGGATGTCTCGGCGCTCTACACCAACATCCCCCACGACGATGGTATTGCTGCAACTGCCTCAGTACTCAATGCCAACAACTGCCAGTTTCCGGATGCAATTTTACAACTCATCCGCTTCATCTTGGACCACAATGTCTTCACCTTCAACAATCAGCTTTTCATCCAGACACACGGAACAGCCATGGGGACCAAATTCGCACCTCAGTATGCCAACATCTTCATGCACAGGTTCGAACAAGACTTCTTCACCACACAAGATCTCCAACCAAGGTTATATACTAGATACATTGATGACATCTTTTTCCTTTGGACTCATGGTGAACAATCATTGAAACAACTGTATGATGATATCAACAAGTTCCATCCCACCATCAGACTCACCATGGACTATTCTCCAGAATCAGTTGCATTCTTGGACACACGCATCTCCATCAAGGACGGTCACCTCAGCACCTCACTGTACCGCAAACCGACAGACAACCTCACAATGCTCCACTTCTCCAGCTTCCACCCTAGACACGTTAAAGAAGCCATTCCCTATGGACAAGCCCTCCGTATACACAGAATTTGCTCAGATGAGGAGGATCGTGACAGACACCTCCAGACGCTGAAGGATGCCCTCGTGAGAACAGGATATGGCGCTCGACTCATCGATCGACAGTTCCGACGTGCCACAACGATAAACCGCACTGACCTCCTCAGAAGACGAACACGGGACACGGTGGACAGAGTACCCTTTGTTGTCCAGTACTTCCCCGGAGCGGAGAAGCTACGACATCTTCTCCGAATCTTCAACATATCATTGATGACGATGAACATCTCGCTAGGGCCATCCCCACCCCCCCACTTCTTGCTTTCAGACAACCGCACAACCTCAAACAGATCATTGTTCGCAGCAAACTACCCAACCTTCAGGAGAACAGTGACCACAATACCACACAACCCTGCCACAGCAACCTCTGCAAGACATGCCGGATCATAGACATGGACGACATCATCAAACGTGAGGATACCATTCACCAGGTACACGGTACATACTCTTGCAACTCGGCCAACGTTGTCTACCTAAGTAGAGAAGGGGTAGAAGGGGGGGAGGAGTGGCGTTATTGGTCAAAGACTGTATCACGGTGATAGAAAAGAAGTTTGATGAGGACTTGTCTGTTGAGGTAGTATGGGCTGAGATTAGAAACAGGAGAGGAGAGGTCACCCTGTTGGGAGTCTTTTACAGACCTCCTAATAGTTCTAGAGAGGTTGAGGAAAGGATTGCAAAGTCAATTCTGATTAGGAGTGAAAGTAGTAGGGTAATTGTGATGGGGGACTTTAACTTTGCTAATATTGATTGGAATAGCTATAGCTCTAGCTCGTTAGAGGGGTCAGTTTTTCGTACAGAGTGTGCAGGAAGGTTTTTTGACTCAGTATGTAGATAGGCCAACTAGAGGTGAGGCTACATTGGATTTGGTGCTGGGCAATGAGCCAGACCAGGTGTTAGGCTTGGAAGTTAGTGAACATTTTGGTGATAGTGACCACAATTCGGTTACGTTCACCTTAGTGATGGACAGGGATAGGCATGAAGCTGGGGGCTGTAGTTATAGCTGGGGGAAGGTTAATTATGAGGCCATCAGGAGAGAATTAGGGTGCGTAGATTGGACTAGGGAACTACAGGGACTGGGAACATCTGGAATGTGGTGCTTATTCAAGGAGCAGCTGCTGAGAGTCCTTGATAAGTATGTCCCTGTCAGGCAGGGAGGAAATGGACGAGTAAGAGCCTTGGTGTACGAAAAGAGTTGATTTGCTGGTTAAGAAGAAAAAGGAGGCTTATGTCAGGATGAGGCTTGAAGGCTCAGGTAGTGCAATGGATAGCTATAGATTAGCTAGGAAGGAGGTAAAAAGTGAATTGAGGAGAGCTAAGAGGGGACACGAGAAGATGTTGGCTGATAGGATTAAGGAGAATCCTAAAGCTTTCTTTCGATATGTTAAGAATAGAAGATTGGTTAGGGCAAGATTAGGGCCAGTCATAGACAGCAGTGGGAAGTTGTGCGTGGAGCCTGAAGAGATTGGTGAGGCACTGAATAAATATTTCTCTTCGGTATTCACGCAGAGTGCTGGAAATGTCGCTGTGGAGAGCACTGAGGTACAGGGTTGCAAATTGGGGAGTATTGTAGTAGATAGGGAGGATGTGTTAGAAATTCTCGAGGGTTTGAAGTTGGATAAGTCCCCTGGGGCCGGACGGGATTTACCCTAGGATTCTCTGGGAGGCAAGAGAGGAGATTGCAGAGCCTCTGGCTCTGATCTTCAGGTCCTCGTTGGTTACGGTGTGGTTCCGGAGGACTGGAGGATGGCGAATGTGGTCCCATTGTTTAAGAAGGGGAAGAGAGACCTTCCTGGGAATTATAGGCCAGTGAGTCTTACTTCTGTGGTGGGCAAGGTATTGGAGAGAATTATTAGGGATAGGATTTATAGTTATTTAGAGAGAAATGAATTGATTGGGTAGTCAGCATGGTTTCGTGAAGGGTAGGTCATGCCTTACTAACCTCATTGAGTTTTTTGAGAAGTGACCAGAGAGGTGGATGGGGGTAAGGCGGTTGATGTAGTATATATGGACTTTAGTAAGGCGTTTGATAAGGTGGCCCATGGAAGACTTCTACAGAAAATGCAGATGTGTGGAATAGAGGGTGATTTAGCTAATTGGATTAGGAATTGGCTGGCAGATAGAAAGACAGAGGGTGGTGGTTGATGGGAGATATTCATCGTGGAGTTCGGTGACAAGTGATGTGCCTCAGGGGTCTGTTTTGGGGCCCCTGCTGTTTGTAATTTTTATAAATGATCTGGATGAGGGTATTGAGGGATGGATCAGTAAATTTGCAGATGAAACTAAAGTTGGTGGAGTGGTAGATAGTGAA